>CAEFZP010000510.1:0-17500 GCA_903064625.1 Mallotus villosus | reverse complement strand
GGAGGTGGTCTCAGTGGAGGTGGTCTCAGTGGAGGTGGTCTCAGTGGAGGTGGTCTCAGTGGAGGTGGGTCTCAGTGGAGGTGGTCTCAGTGGAGGTGGTCTCAGTGGAGGTGGTCTCAGTGGGTCTCAGGTGGTCTCAGTGGAGGTGGTCTCAGTGGAGGTGGTCTCAGTGGAGGTGGTCTCAGTGGAGGTGGTCTCAGTGGAGGTGGTCTCAGTGGAGGTGGTCTCAGTGGAGGTGGTCTCAGTGGAGGTGGTCTCAGTGCGAGACACGAATGTGCCCTAATTGTTGATGATAATAAAAGCCTTTGTCTCTGAACTTGAACTCTGTCTCCCTAACCCTAACCCTTCGTCTCTCCGAGAGATTTCTTAAAGCAACCTGTGTCAGCTCAGAAAGCTGCCCACCACACCACCTAGCGTACTACCTAGTGTACCACCTAGCATACTACCTACCTAGTGTACCACCTAGCATACTACCTAGTGTACCACCTAGCGTACTACCTAGTGTACCACCTAGCATACTACCTTACCTAGTGTACCACCTAGCATACTACCTAGTGTACCACCTAGCATACTACCTTACCTAGTGTACCACCTAGCATACTACCTTACCTAGTGTACCACCTAGCATACTACCTAGTGTACCACCTAGCATACTACCTAGTGTAACCACCTAGCATACTACCTAGTGTACCACCTAGCATACTACCTAGCGTACCACCTAGCATACTACCTAGTGTACCACCTAGCATACTACCTAGTGTACCACCTAGCGTACTACAGGGTTAAAGGTTATTGTCCTAACTCCTGCATCTGGTCTGTAATGTAACAGATTATCGGAGGGAGTGTCTCCCATAGTTATGACAGTCTGACTGTCAGCCAATCACAGAGCGGTATCTGCTGTCAATCCTGCAGTTACTGGCCAGGGGTCGGAGTGTAGGGGCTCGAGTGATCTGACCCCTGACCCCTGGTCTGTGACCGTGGAGGTTTCTGACTCCCTATTATCCAGGAAAACATGAATTCTCAAGCCATCAGTCAGGGAGTTGAAGCTGGTTCTGCAACAAGACAACGACCCAAAGCATACCAGCAAAACTACCAAGGACCCAAAGCATACCAGCAAAACTACCAAGGACCCAAAGCATACCAGCAAAACTACCAAGGACCCAAAGCATACCAGCAAAACTACCAAGGACCCAAAGCATACCAGCAAAACTACCAAGGACCCAAAGCATACCAGCAAAACTACCAAGGACCCAAAGCATACCAGCAAAACTACCAAGGACCCAAAGCATACCAGCAAAACTACCAAGGACCCAAAGCATACCAGCAAAACTACCAAGGACCCAAAGCATACCAGAAAAACTACCAAGGACCCAAAGCATACCAGCAAAACTACCAACGACCCAAAGCATACCAGCAAAACTACCAACGACCCAAAGCATACCAGCAAAACTACCAAGGACCCAAAGCATACCAGCAAAACTACCAAGGACCCAAAGCATACCAGCAAAACTACCAAGGACCCAAAGCATACCAGCAAACTACCAAGGACCCAAAGCATACCAGCAAAAAAATCCCCACCAGCAGATGCGAGAGACCGGTCAGTGGTTACAGAAGACGTTTGGTTGTCATGGCTGCAGAAGGAGGTGCCACAAGCTACTGACTAAAATGGTTCACATACTTTTGCACATCACATTTTCAGTTTTTGTGAGATAAACCACTTTTGTTGAATAAATAATGAAAATACATAATTTGTCTTTGTATCCATTATTTGGAAAGTGTGCTTTACAAATTGGTGTTTAGATATACATTTAATAAGGTTATTTGACATTTTGGTACAAATACAATGACCATGTCTGCAGGGTTCACAAACGTTCAAGCAGCAGCTTATTTTTTGTTTTTTTTCACAATGTATGATTCATGTTTGACTACTTGCAATGTTGGGGATATCTCGTTGTTATGATCAGTGACCTATGCACTTTTGTAAAGCTCTCTCTTGGAAGTCGCTTTGGATAAAAGCGTCTGCTAAATGAATAAATGTAAATGTAAATGTAGCAGGAAGGGGGAGGAGCTTAGAAGAGGGGGGATGATGAAGGGGGAGGAGCATAGAAGAGGGGGATGATGAAGGGGGAGGAGCATAGAAGAGGGGGATGATGAAGGGGGAGGAGCATAGAAGAGGGGGATGATGGAGGGGGAGGAGCATAGAAGAGGGGGATGATGAAGGGGGAGGAGCATAGAAGAGGGGGATGATGAAGGGGGAGGAGCATAGAAGAGGGGGATGATGAAGGGGGAGGAGCATAGAAGAGGGGGATGATGGAGGGGGAGGAGCATAGAAGAGGGGGATGATGAAGGGGGAGGAGCATAGAAGAGGGGGATGATGAAGGGGGAGGAGCATAGAAGAGGGGGGATGATGAAGGGGGTAGGAGCTGAGGTGTAAACCACCTGATGAGTAGGACACTGACAGATTTTAACCATCAATCTATACCCAGACCCTTAACCAGACCCTGTTCAATCCATACCCAGATTTAAATGGACCATTTGGCCAATTTCTCCCTTTCCATCCGGACCATTCACATTTTTGAATAATTATAAAACGTTTTCATTTAAAGAGATACAATACATGCATACAAAGAGAGTGCTTAATCATTTCTGCTTTTCATAAGTAGGTGGGTTATAATTGTAAATAACTTCATTAAATAACTTTTTTTCTAGATTATAGTTAACATAATAAACGGTTGCCTTTACAAAGGGGATAAAAGTCTCTTGGGAACTTAGTTTGAGTTAGGGCTTCTCATACATCCTCGTCTATCTGAGAAGGTTAGGGTTAGTAGAGTTTGACAGGTTGGCTGCTTCATCTCCTCTCCTTGTTGCTGTTGAGGAGCAGAAGGCAGGAGGATTCTGACTCTATTTCTTCTTCTGTCTGTCCAGGAAGCGTTGCCTGCGTTCAATTGGAATCTCCTCCAGGCAGATGCCATGGTTACGGGCGCTGTGGGAAGAGGAACATCTCTGGTGTTTTCTCGTCACACATAATACCTCCGACACTTTGCAGCAGACCTTCTCTTTGATGTATTCAGCATTTTTAAGTTCAATTTCTTGTTTGGTGTTGTCTGATCTCAATTCAACTGAATGATAAATGTGTATGAAGGGGACACATCCCTAGTATTCATCCCTAGCGTGTACTAACCTGGAGTATACATCCCTAGCGTGTACTAACCTGGAGTATACATCCCTAGCTTGTACTAACCTGGAGGACACATACGTAGCGTGTACTAACCTGGAGGACACATACGTAGCGTGTACTAACCTGGAGGACACATACGTAGCGTGTACTAACCTGGAGGACACATACGTAGCGTGTACTAACCTGGAGGACACATACGTAGCGTGTACTAACCTGGAGGACACATACGTAGCGTGTACTAACCTGGAGGACACATACGTAGCGTGTACTAACCTGGAGGACACATACGTAGCGTGTACTAACCTGGAGGACACATACGTAGCGTGTACTAACCTGGAGGACACATACGTAGCGTGTACTAACCTGGAGGACACATACGTAGCGTGTACTAACCTGGAGGACACATACGTAGCGTGTACTAACCTGGAGGACACATACGTAGCGTGTACTAACCTGGAGGACACATACGTAGCGTGTACTAACCTGGAGGACACATACGTAGCGTGTACTAACCTGGAGGACACATACGTAGCGTGTACTAACCTGGAGGACACATACGTAGCGTGTACTAACCTGGAGGACACATACGTAGCGTGTACTAACCTGGAGGACACATACGTAGCGTGTACTAACCTGGAGGACACATACGTAGCGTGTACTAACCTGGAGGACACATACGTAGCGTGTACTAACCTGGAGGACACATACGTAGCGTGTACTAACCTGGAGGACACATACGTAGCGTGTACTAACCTGGAGGACACATACGTAGCGTGTACTAACCTGGAGGACACATACGTAGCGTGTACTAACCTGGAGGACACATACGTAGCGTGTACTAACCTGGAGGACACATACGTAGCGTGTACTAACCTGGAGGACACATACGTAGCGTGTACTAACCTGGAGGACACATACGTAGCGTGTACTAACCTGGAGGACACATACGTAGCGTGTACTAACCTGGAGGACACATACGTAGCGTGTACTAACCTGGAGGACACATACGTAGCGTGTACTAACCTGGAGGACACATACGTAGCGTGTACTAACCTGGAGGACACATACGTAGCGTGTACTTACCCTGGAGTGAGGTCAGGAGGGATGGGAAGTGGTTTGGTGAAGCCATCTCTCCCGCTCAGCCAAAAGGTGTCCTCGTTCCCCTTCGTCTGATACATGTCACACACAGACATTAAGAATGCATGGATTTGCATGGATTTGGTATTTTTTAGGATGTACAAAATGAAATGTTTGTGTGTACCTGTGTGACTCTGGTCTCAACCACGAATCCCTGTTTGAGACTCATCAGAATCTTCATAGTGGTCAAGCTTATGTGGATTCTGTAAGCTGTAACACAATCATGAGTTACATAAACAACATGTTGATGACTACATGAGCATGGTTAGGTAAATAATTGGGTGTGTGTAAGAGACATGAGCATTGTTAGGTGAATAATTGGGTGTGTGTAAGAGGCATGAGCATGGTTAGGTGAATAATTGGGTGTGTGTAAGAGACATGAGCATGGTTAGGTGAATGATTGGGTTAGGGTTAGTGTGTAAGAGACATGAGCATGGTTAGGTGAATGATTGGGTTAGGGTTAGTGTGTAAGAGACATGAGCATGGTTAGGTGAATGATTGGGTTAGGGTTAGTGTGTAAGAGACATGAGCATGGTTAGGTGAATGATTGGGTTAGGGTTAGTGTGTAAGAGACATGAGCATGGTTAGGTGAATGATTGGGTTAGGGTTAGTGTGTAAGAGACATGAGCATGGTTAGGTGAATGATTGGGTTAGGGTTAGTGTGTAAGAGACATGAGCATGGTTAGGTGAATGATTGGGTTAGGGTTAGTGTGTAAGAGACATGAGCATGGTTAGGTGAATGATTGGGTTAGGGTTAGTGTGTAAGAGACATGAGCATGGTTAGGTGAATGATTGGGTTAGGGTTAGTGTGTAAGAGAGGGTTAGTGTGTAAGAGAGGGTTAGTGTGTAAGAGAGGGTTAGGGTGTAAGAGAGGTATATTAATACTAACGTAGCCCAGAAGACTCCATGAGAGATGCACGGGTGACTGTGTCTCCAAACAGGCAATACCTGGGCATGGTCAAACCCACAACACCCGCCACGACGGGACCTGAGGACAGAACACACATATACACCACACCCTTCAGAGAGGAGGGTTCATGGTTCAGAGAGGAGGGTTCATGGTTCAGAGAGGAGGGTTCATGGTTCAGAGAGGAGGGTTCATGGTTCAGAGAGGAGGGTTCATGGTTCAGAGAGGAGGGTTCATGGTTCAGAGGAGGGTTCATGGTTCAGAGAGGAGGGTTCATGGTTCAGAGAGGAGGGTTCATGGTTCAGAGAGGAGGGTTCATGGTTCAGAGAGGAGGGTTCATGGTTCAGAGGAGGGTTCATGGTTCAGAGAGGAGGGTTCATGGTTCAGAGAGGAGGGTTCATGGTTCAGAGAGAAGGGTTCATGGTTCAGAGAGAAGGGTTCATGGTTCAGAGAGGAGGGTTCATGGTTCAGAGAGGAGGGTTCATGGTTCAGAGGAGGGTTCATGGTTCAGAGGAGGGTTCATGGTTCAGAGAGAAGGGTTCATGGTTCAGAGAGAAGGGTTCATGGTTCAGAGAGGAGGGTTCATAGTTCAGAGAGGAGGGTTCATGGTTCAGAGAGGAGGGTTCATGGGTTAGAGAGGAGGGTTCATGGTTCAGAGGAGGGTTCATGGTTCAGAGAGGAGGGTTCATGGTTCAGAGAGGAGGGTTCATGGTTCAGAGAGGAGGGTTCATGGTTCAGACAGGAGGGTTCATGGTTCAGAGAGAAGGGTTCATAGTTCTGACAGGAGGGTTCATGGTTCAGAGAGGAGGGTTCATGGTTCAGAGAGGAGGGTTCATGGTTCAGAGAGAAGGGTTCATGGTTCAGAGAGAAGGGTTCATGGTTCAGAGAGGAGGTTAGGGCGTACCAGAATGTAGTCCGATGCGGATCTTGACACTGAGGTCCGGCATGTGTTTGATGCGGAAGGCTCCCATGCAGTGGAGAATGTCCAGGGACATGTTGGACACCTCCGCTGCATGGCGGGTACCGTTTGGGTTAGGAACACCCGACGCAACCATGTAGGCGTCGCCTATCGTCTCCACCTGCACACACACACACTCCGATTAGTTTTCAACTGCACACACTCCAGTAATCTCTATCTGCACACATACACACTTATCGACCCCATCTGCAGTAGAGTATTGTTTTCAAAAGGGTCCATGTGTACCTTGTAAACATCATGGAGACCAATGATGGCATCAAATGTGGTGTAGAGATCATTCAGCAGATCCACCACCTGTACAGAGAGGACAAAGATTAGCAGGTTTGAGCTAGCAGGGTTAGGATGGTTGAGTTAGCAGGGCTGGGCAAGTTGAGTTAGCAGGGCTGGGTTAGGGTAAGGATTTGCTGGGCTAGCTGGGATGGGTTAGGGTAAGGATTTGCTGGGCTAGCAGGGCTGGGTTAGGGTAAGGATTTGCTGGGCTAGCAGGGATGGGTTAGGGTAAGGATTTGCTGGGCTAGCTGGGATGGGATAGGGTAAGGATTTGCTGGGCTAGCAGGGCTGGGTTAGGGTAAGGATTTGCTGGGCTAGCTGGGATGGGTTAGGGTAAGGATTTGCTGGGCTAGCAGGGCTGGGTTAGGGTAAGGATTTGCTGGGCTAGCAGGGCTGGGTTAGGGTAAGGATTTGCTGGGCTAGCTGGGATGGGTTAGGGTAAGGATTTGCTGGGCTAGCTGGGATGGGTTAGGTTCTTGCCTCCATGGGTTCGCTGAGGGCTGAGATGGTGGTAAAACCCACGATGTCACTGAAGTAAAGCGTGGAGTCTGCGAAATGCTCCGGTCGGACTGTCTTTCCCTTCTTCAGGGCCAGGGCCACAGACCTGGTCAGGGGCAGGGTTAGTAAGGTAGGGCCACAGACCTGGTGACGTCACTGAATGTGTGCAACAGAATTACGGTCGGGGGTTACCTGGGTCTAGGGATACCACCTGGGTCAGGTGTTACCTGGGTCAGGTGTTGTCAGGGGTTACCTGGGTCATGGGTTACCTGGGTCAGGTGTTACCTGGGTCATGGGTTACCTGGGTCAGGTGTTGTCAGGGGTTACCTGGGTCAGGTGTTACCTGGGTCAGGGGTTAGGATTGAGGAATGAGGGTCAGGGTTACCTGGGGAGCAACTGTCCCACAAGCTTGTCAGTCTTGGCCCTCTCCACCTCCAGCTCATCAGTCCTCTCCCTGATCAGGTCCTCCAGGTTGGAGGAGTACTGCTCCAGCATCCTCAGCATGGAGTCGATGATGTTGGTCTTCCTCCCTCGACTCACATTCTTGAACTACACACATGCACGCCAAAACACACATCAAATACACACATGCACGCCAAAACACACACATCAAATACATGTATTATAATAACTGTGTGTGTGAGAGTGTCTACTGTGTGTCTGGATGAGTGTGTGTGTTCACCAGCTTGAAGATCTCCTGGAAGTTGGGTCTGCTGTCCGGCTCCTCACTCCAACACTGCTGCATGAGAGAGATGCACTCCAGAGGAGCCTCGTCCAGAGACACACACGGGCGACACAGGGGAGGGGGGCAGCGCACTCGGTCAACGATCTCTACACACACACACACACACACACATCCAGACACACACACAATCAGATTCCACACACAACCAAACAGACACATATATATACAAACACAGTAAGAGTTGTGTAGAAGTCTTCATGAAGGTGAAGTGGGGGTGGAGGTGAAGATGCAGGTGAGTATGGATGTGAAAGTAGATGTGATAGTTGAGGGTGAGTGAGGATGATGGTGGAGGGGATAGTCCCCTCTAGTGAGTTTTCCCTTGTCTTCCTTGAAGAGTTAAGGTTGGTTGAGGGGCAGTTCTAGGGGCATATGTGAAGCCCTCTGTAACATTGATTGTTAAAAGGGCTATACAAATAAATGTTGATTTGATTTGATAGTGAAGGTGATAGCAAGGGAGCAACCACACATTCTTTGGGGGGGACACGACCCCCCCAATATACAGCAGAAAATATGTAAAATATATGTTCTCCTTTTATGAACCCTGTCAATGGATCGGTCTCTTGTTATGTCTTATTTTCAAAGTGGGTGAATCCAACCTCCTAATTATACACTTGTGATTTCGTTTAAATCCACCTCGCGTCGTTGTCATGGATACACTTTTTAGTCAGTCAGTTGAGAGCAAAACTTGTTGGAGGACTATACCTTATGTGATTAAAAATACATTGACGTGTTAACTGAAGAAAGGCAAGTCTTAAGTTGTCAGATTTCTCAAAAACCTATCAATCGTACAGTAGCTATCTCTAGAGTAATGGAGGATTTGAGGTTAGTGCTACAGTAGCTATCTCTAGAGTAATGGAGGATTTGAGGTTAGTGCTACAGTAGCTATCTCTAGAGTAATGGAGGATTTGAGGTTAGTGCTACAGTAGCTATCTCTAGAGTAATGGAGGATTTGAGGTTAGTGCTACAGTAGCTATCTCTAGAGTAATGGAGGATTTGAGGTTAGTGCTACAGTAGCTATCTCTAGAGTAATGGAGGATTTGAGGTTAGTGCTAGAACTGGACCAGCAGCAGACTGTAGTTAAGTAGCTACAGCAGACAAGAAGACACGCTTATCAACTCGATTACTTTTGATCAAAACAGAAAGAGGGTTTGGCTGTAGCCTACTTAAAACATACCATTGAGAACATATTCGCTGACATGCATTGCACGCGTGATGAACACAGCTGAACAAATGAACAACATTTTCTCTATGCAGGAAAAAACCCTGAAAACGTATTATGGGGAAGGGTTTTGATTTGGACCCCCCCCAATGTCTATGTGGAGGGTTAGGGTTAGGGTTAGGGTCTATGTGGAGGGTTAGGGTTAGGGTTACCTTGTGCAGGCATGTCCATGGAGGCGTAGGGAGGGGGTACGGGAGATGACCTCGTGAGTGATGATGGCAAAGCTGAACACGTCTCCCTGGAAGGAGCCGTCCTGCAGAGGGCAGCGCAGCAACTCTGGAGCAGTCCACAGCAAGTCTGCACACACACACACACACACTGCTGTAATACACACACACTGCTGTAATACACATGCATACACACACACTGCTGTAATACACACACACACACACACTGCTGTAATACACACACACACACATACTGCTGTAATACACACACACTGCTGTAATACACATGCATACACACACACTGCTGTAATACACACACACACACACACTGCTGTAATACACACACACACACACACTGCTGTAATACACACTTATACACACACACTGCTGTAATACACACGCATACACACACACTGCTGTAATACACACACACACACACACACTGCTGTAATACACACTTATACACACACACTGCTGTAATACACACGCATACACACACACTGCTGTAATACACACACACACACACACACTGCTGTAATACACACTTATACACACACACTGCTGTAATACACACGCATACACACACACTGCTGTAATACACACACACACACACACTGCTGTAATACACACACACTGCTGTAATACACACACACATACACACACACTGCTGTAATACACACATATACACACACACACACACACTGCTGTAATACACACATATACACACACACTGCTGTAATACACACGCATACACACACACTGCTGTAATACACACACGCATACACACACACTGCTGTAATACACACGCATACACCACACAACACACACACCACACACTGCTGTAATACACACGCATACACACACACACACACACTGCTGTAATACACACGCATACACACACACTGCTGTAATACACACACCACACACACTGCTGTAATACACACACGCATTACACACACACTGCTGTAATACACACACACTGCTGTAATACACACACACTGCTGTAATACACACATATACACACACACTGCTGTAATACACACATATACACACACACACACACACATATACACACACACTGCTGTAATACACACACACTGCTGTAATACACACATATACACACACACACTGCTGTAATACACACACACTGCTGTAATACACACACGCATACACACCCACTGCTGTAATACACACACGCATACACACACACTGCTGTAATACACACACGCATACACACACACACACACACATATACAGCAACTCTGGAGCTGTCCACAGCAAGTCTGCACACACACGCATACACACACACTGCTGTAATACACACACGCATACACACACACACTGCTGTAATACACACACGCATACACACACACACACACACATGCATACACACACACTGCTGTAATACACACACGCATACACACACACACACACATGCATACACACACACTGCTGTAATAACACACACGCATACACACACACTGCTGTAATACACACATATATACACACACACACACACATATACAGCAACTCTGGAGCTGTCCACAGCAAGTCTGCCACACACACGCACACACACGTATACACACACACACATATATATACACACACACACACACGCATACACACACACGTATACACACACACACACATATACACACATACACACACACACACACAAGTTAGTAGATAGTTCTAGAACACTGTTCCTGGGGGTGACACCTTGGGCTTCTTCTGGCACCAGGAGTTTCTGAGAGTGAAGGATCATGGGAACACCGTAGTCGCTGATCTTCAGAACGAAGCGTCCGTCCACCACACAGTTACGAGACTTCAGACGGCCGTGACTCAGCCCTCGCATGTGCAGGAACTTCATCCCCTGCAGGGTTAGGTAAGGGGTTAGGTACCTTGATGAGGTCTGTGAGCAGGGTTAGGTACCTTGATGAGGTCTGTGAGCAGGGTTAGGTAAGGGGTTAGGTACCTTGATGAGGTCTGTGAGCAGGGTTAGGTAAGGGGTTAGGTACCTTGATGAGGTCTGTGAGCAGGGTTAGGTAAGGGGTTAGGTACCTTGATGAGGTCTGTGAGCAGGGTTAGGTAAGGGGTTAGGTACCTTGATGAGGTCTGTGAGCAGGGTTAGGTAAGGGGTTAGGTACCTTGATGAGGTCTGTGAGCAGGGTTAGGTAAGGGGTTAGGTACCTGGATGAGGTCTGTGAGCAGGGTTAGGTAAGGGGTTAGGTACCTTGATGAGGTCTGTGAGCAGGGTTAGGTAAGGGGTTAGGTACCTTGATGAGGTCTGTGAGCAGGGTTAGGTAAGGGGTTAGGTACCTTGATGAGGTCTGTGAGCAGGGTTAGGTAGGGGTTAGGTACCTTGATGAGGTCTGTGAGCAGGGTTAGGTAAGGGGTTAGGTACCTTGATGAGGTCTGTGAGCAGGGTTAGGTAAGGGGTTAGGTCTGTGAGCAGACCTGTGAGCATAGGTCTATGAGCATCCGTCAAACTCCTGAAGTTTGCGGACGACACCACCCTTATTGGGCTCATCTCTGGTGGAGACGAGTCTGATTATAGGTGGGAAGCGGCCAACCTGGTGACCTGGTGCAGCCAGAACAACCTAGAGCTCAATGCTCTTAAGACAGTGGAGATGGTTGTGGACTTCAGGAAGAATACAGCCCCACTCACCCCCATCACCCTGGGTGACTCCCCAGTCAACACTGTGGAGTCCTTCCGCTTCCTGGGCACTATCCTCTCCCAGGACCTCAAGTGGGAACTGAACATCAGCTCCCTCACAAAGAAAGCACAACAGAGGATGTACTTCCTGCGGCAGCTGAAGAAATTCAACCTGCCAAAGACAATGATGGTGCACTTCTACACAGCCATCATTGAGTCCATCCTCACCTCCTCCATCACCATCTGGTACGCTGCTGCTGCCACTGCCAAGGACAAGAGCAGACTGCAGCGTATCATCCGCACTGCGGAGAAGGTGATTGGCTGCAATCTGCCTACCCTCGAGGACCTAAACACCTCGAGGACCCTCAGGCGAGCGAGGAAGATTGTGGCCGACTCCTCCCACCCTGGACACTCCCTGTTTCAGTCACTCCCCTCCGGCAGAAGGCTGCGGTCCATCAGGACCAACACCTCTCGACACAAAAACAGTTTCTTCCCTTCTGCTGTTGGCCTCTTCAACAAGGCCAAGGGTTCACACTGACTATTGACTTTACTTTAATGACTCTAATATTCTGCACTACATCACTGCATCTTGTACATTTGTATTTTTTGTCATATTTGTATTTTTTGTATTTTTATATTGTAAATTAGGCACCTTATATTTTATTGTATATTTTATTTTAAATATAATTCCACTTTAGTATAGATAGTATAGTTATATAGTATAGATATTTAGTATAGACAGTCCACATATTCAAATTTAAGGATACTATATGTTTATTGTATGCACCTTCCTGCCAAAGCAAATTCCTTGACTGTGCAAACTTTCATGGCCAATAAATCCTTTCTGATTCTGATTCTGATTCTGATGGGTACCTTGATGAGGTCTGTGAGCAGGGTTAGGTAAGGGGTTAGGTACCTTGATGAGGTCTGTGAGCAGGGTTAGGTAAGGGGTTAGGTACCTGATGAGGTCTGTGAGCAGGGTTAGGTAAGGGGTTAGGTACCTTGATGAGGTCTGTGAGCAGGGTTAGGTAAGGGGTTAGGTACCTTGATGAGGTCTGTGAGCAGGGTTAGGTAAGGGGTTAGGTACCTTGATGAGGTCTGTGAGCAGGGTTAGGTAAGGGGTTAGGTACCTTGATGAGGTCTGTGAGCAGGGTTAGGTAAGGGGCTAGGTACCTTGAGAGGTCTGTGAGCAGGGTTAGGTAGGGGTTAGGTACCTTGATGAGGTCTGTGAGCAGGGTTAGGTAAGGGGTTAGGTACCTTGATGAGGTCTGTGAGCAGGGTTAGGTAAGGGGGTTAGGTACCTTGATGAGGTCTGTGAGCAGGGTTAGGTAAGGGGTTAGGTACCTTGATGAGGTCTGTGAGCAGGGTTAGGTAGGGGTTAGGTACCTTGATGAGGTCTGTGAGCAGGGTTAGGTAAGGGGTTAGGTACCTTGATGAGGTCTGTGAGCAGGGTTAGGTAAGGGGTTAGGTACCTTGATGAGGTCTGTGAGCAGGGTTAGGTAAGGGGTTAGGTACCTTGATGAGGTCTGTGAGCAGGGTTAGGTAAGGGGTTAGGTACCTTGATGAGGTCTGTGAGCAGGGTTAGGTTAGGGGTTAGGTACCTTGATGAGGTCTGTGAGCAGGGTTAGGTAAGGGGTTAGGTACCTTGATGAGGTCTGTGAGCAGGGTTAGGTAAGGGGTTAGGTACCTTGATGAGGTCTGTGAGCAGGGTTAGGTAAGGGGTTAGGTACCTTGATGAGGTCTGTGAGCAGGGTTAGGTAAGGGGTTAGGTACCTTGATGAGGTCTGTGAGCAGGGTTAGGTAAGGGGTTAGGTACCTTGATGAGGTCTGTGAGCAGGGTTAGGTAAGGGGTTAGGTACCTTGATGAGGTCTGTGAGCAGGGTTAGGTAAGGGGTTAGGTACCTTGATGAGGTCTGTGAGCAGGGTTTAGGTAAGGGGTTAGGTACCTTGATGAGGTCTGTGAGCAGAGAGGACTTGAACATCCAGTCCAGTCTGAGCTCCGGGTCGGCCAGCAGGTCGGCCAGGCTTCCACGAGGGCAGTGCTCCATCACCAGGGCGAAGATCCCACCGTCCAGGAACAGCCCCAGGTACAGGTTCAGGTTCTCATGACGCATCTCTCTCATCTAAGCACATGTGTGTGTGTATTACTTGGGTGACCAGGGTGTGATGTGTGTGTGTGTGTGTGTGTTCTGGTTGACCAGGGTGTGTGTGTGTGTGTGTGTGTGTTCCTGGTTGACCAGGGTGTGTGTGTGTGTTCCTGGTGACCAGGGTGTGTGTGTGTGTGTGTGTATTACCTGGTTGAACAGGGTGTGTGTGTGTATTACCTGGTTGAACAGGGTGTGTGTGTGTGTGTGTGTGTCTTCCAGGTTGACCAGGGTGTGTGTGTGTATTACCTGGTTGAACAGGGTGTGTGTGGTGTGTGTGTCTTCCTGGTTGACCAGGGGTGTGTGTGTGTATTACCTGGTTGAACAGGGTGTGTGTGTGTTTACCTGGTTGAACAGGGTGTGTGTGTGTGTGTGTCTTCCTGGTTGACCAGGGTGTGTGTGTGTATTACCTGGTTGAACAGGGTGTGGTGTGTGTGTGTGTCTTCCTGGTTGACCAGGGTTGTGTGTGTGTATTACCTGGTTGAACAGGGTGTGTGTGTGTGGTGTGTGTCTTCCTGGTTGACCAGGGTGTGTGGTGTGTGTTCCTGGTTGACCAGGGTGTGTGTGTGTGTGTGTGTATTACCTGGTTGAACAGGGTGTGTGTGTGTATTACCTGGTTGAACAGGGTGTGTGTGTGTATTACCTGGTTGAACAGGGTGTGTGTGTGTTCCTGGTTGACCAGGGTGTGTGTGTGTGTGTGTATTACCTGGTTGAACAGGGTGTGTGTGTGTGTATTACCTGGTTGAACAGGGTGTGTGTGTGTGTGTCTTCCAGGTTGACCAGGGTGTGTGTGTGTATTACCTGGTTGAACAGGGTGTGTGTGTGTGTGTGTGTTCCTGGTTGACCAGGGTGTGTGTGTGTATTACCTGGTTGAACAGGGTTGTGTGTGTGTATTACCTGGTTGAACAGGGTGTGTGTGTGTGTGTGTTCCTGGTTGACCAGGGTGTGTGTGTGTATTACCTGGTTGAACAAGGTCTTGGTGTTCTGATCGATGCTCAGCACTGTATTACCTGGTTGAACAGGGTCTTGGTGTTCTGATCGATGCTCAGCACTGTATCTCCTTTTGGGCATTTCTTTATCCACACCCTGTCACCCTGGTAACGACACACCAACAACACACCAACATCTCAGTTATCACAACAGCCCTCTGAGAGTGTGTGATCTGGCATGTGTAGTAGTGTGGCTATGTTAGCATGTGGTGATAGCATGTCTTAGCATGTCTAAGCGTGTCTGCGGTACCGTATGTGCGGTTGCATGTGTGTGGTAGTGTGTGTGATAACATGTGTGTGTGATAGCATGTGTGTGGTAGTGTGTGTGATAGCGTGTGTGTGTGATAACATGTGTGTGTGATAGCATGTGGTGTGGTAGTGTGTGTGATAGCTTGTGTGTGTGATAGCATGTGTGTGGTAGTGTGTGTGCTAGCTTGTGTGTGTGATATGGCACTTGTGTGGGGTGAGTGTGTGATATGCCTGTGTGTGTGATAGTCTTGTGTGCGCGTCGGTAGTGTGTGTGATAGCTTGTGTGTGTGTATATATATATCTCTAGTGCATGTGGTAGGTGTGCGCGGTGTATATATATCAGGAGCTGTCATGTGGTAGCGTTATGGGTGTGCCTGTGGTTCAGTGCTGTGTGTGTGCCAGCTAGCAGTGTCGTGTGTGTTACTCGGTAGTGTGTGTGTGTGGTAGTGTCGTGTGTGTGGTCGTGTCGTGCTGTGCTGTTCGTGTGAGCTGATGTGTGGTGTAGCGGTGGTCGTGGTGTGTGTGGGTGTGTGCTGTGTTGGTGTGTGCGTGGTGTGTCCCGGTAGGTGCGTGTGTGTGGTAGTGTGTCGGTGATGCTGGATCGTCGTGTGCTGTGCTGTCGTGTGTCGTCTAGTGTGTCGTGCATCCGCGTGTGTGTGTGCCTCTGTGTGCCCTGTCGAGTAGCTCATGTGTGTGTAGTGTGTGTGCTCGCTTGTGTACTTGGGGTGTGCTAGTCATGTGTGTGTAGTGTGTGTGCATAGCCATTGTGTGGTGTGATAGCATGTGTGGGTAGTGTGTGTGATAGCGTGTGTGTGTGATCAGTCTTGTGTGGGGTAGTGTGTGTGATAGAGGGCTTTGTGTGGTGTATATATAACTCTTAGTGACATAGTGTAGTGTGTGTGCGTGTAGTATATATATCTTAATGTGCAGGTGGTAGTCGTGTGAGTGTGTATATATATCTTATGCATGTGGTAGTGTGTGTGTGTGTATATATATCTTAGCGCATGTGGTAGTGTGTGGATGTGCTATATACCTCTTAGTGCAGTTGAGTGTGTGTGTGTATTATATCTTAGTGCATGTGGTAGTGTGTTGTCGTGTGTCATATATATCTTAAGCTGCATGTTACTCGGTAGTGTGTGTGTGTGTATCTATATAGTGACTGTGGTAGCGTGGTGCTGCAGTGTTCGGTAGCCAAAGGGGTGAGCGGTGTGTGGTAGTGTGGTGCTGCGTGGCTCGGTATCGTGGTGTGTGTGGTAGTTGATCGTACGTGTGCGTACGTGCCAAGGGATGTGTTACGTGTGTGTGTAGTGTGTGTGTGTGGTAGGGTGTGCTGTAGGTTGTGGTCGTGTGCGGTGTGTGGTCAGCCCTGTGATATGGTGGGTGCGTGTGTGTGTGTGTGGTAGTGTGTGTGTGGCTCGTGGGAGTGTGTGTGTGTGGTCGGTAGTGTGTGTCGTGAGTCGTGTGACGTGTGAGGTCGTGAGGCAAGCTGGTCGTTGTGTGTGTGCTGTGTCGTGTGTCGGTCGTGTCAGTGTGTGTGGTCAGTGTGTGTGTTGGTGGATCCGATGTGAGGACATGCGTGTGGTCACGTGTGTAGATGGTGTGTGTGTGGAGTGTGTCGTGTTAGTGTGTGGTCGCGTGTGTCCAGTGGTCGCGTGTGGTGTGTGCGTATGTCGATGCGTGATGTGCATGTGCAGGTCGCATGTAGTGCAGTGTGTGGTCGTGAGAGTCGTATGTGCTCCGCGTCGTGTGTGTGGTCAGGTGTGTGAGCGTGGGACGTGTGTGTGTGGGAGTGTGGGGTGTGGGTGGGTGGTAGTGTGTGGGTTGGTAGTGGTGTGTGTGTGGTGATGTGTGTTGTGTGGTGTGTGTGTGTGGTAGGGGGTGTGTGGTAGTGTGTGTGTGTGGTAGGGTGTGTGTGTGTTAGTGGGGTGTGTGGGTAGTGTGTGTGTGTGGGAGTGTGTGTGTGTGGTAGGGTGGGGTGTCGGTAGTGTGTGTGTGTGTGTGGTAGTGTGTGTGTGTGGTAGGGGTGTGTGGGTAGTGTGTGTGTGTGTGTGTGGGGGTGTGTGGGGTGGGTGTGGGTGTGGGGTGGTGTGGTAGTGTGTGTGTGTGGTAGTGTGTGTGGTGGTAGTGTGTGTGTGTGTGTGTGTGGTGGTAGTGTGTGCTGTGGTAGTGTGTGTGGTGGTAGTGTGTGTGTGTGTGTGTGTGGGTAGTGTGTGTGTGTGTGGTAGTGTTGTGTGTGTGGTATGGTGTGTGTGGTGTTAGTGTGTGTGGTAGTGTGTGTGTGTGGTAGTGTGTGTGTGTGTGTGTGTGTTACCCTCCAGCATGGCGATGTTGGAGCTGTTGGTGTGTCTGGATGTAGCTCCGC
>CAEFZP010000509.1:0-517001 GCA_903064625.1 Mallotus villosus | reverse complement strand
CCTCATGTACTGCAGTCTGTCAGACTGGCCTTGTGTACTGCAGTCTGTCAGACTAGCCTTGTGTACTGCAGTCTGTCTAAGTGGCCTCATGTACTGCAGTCTGTCTAAGTGGTCCTGCCTCACCACAGGACTGTACATTAGAACCTGCTGATCTTGCAGAGAGATGGGAACATCGCTAGGACCGTACAGGACCACAAATATCAAGCACCAGTCAGCTGCAATGCTTTCTTTAACCCAGTATACCTCATGTAGGTGCTCAGAGCTTCTGAAACGTGTTCAATCTTGAAACATGAAAAACGGTTTCACCCCTCTCTTCTCTCTAATTATAATCTTGACACTCTTTCAACAGCAACGTACAATATTCGTCTCTCCTCATTCCCAAATCCCCCAGTCTCTTGATACCCTTGTACCTATGGAACTAGAAAGCTGACAAAAGTATCTGAATTTGAATATAAAAGATCTGAAATGTTTGTATGTCGAATTTCATAAAACTGAAATATTTTACTGTTGAATATATAATATCTGATTTATTTGTATGCCGAATTTAACAAAACTGAATTATTTTGGTCCAGAAATTCAGAATTCAGATTGCGGAAATTCAGATTGGGGAAATTCAGATGGCGGAAATTCAGATGGCGGAAATTCAGATGGCTGAAATTCAGACTGCGGAAACTTTACCTAAGAACAAACTGAGTTTCTAGTTGGAAGAAGACCCAGATAGCACACAGCTCTACGTAGACTATACTATGGATGTAGTATGGAGATCGTTGGTATTTGATCGAAACTGACTTCCAGATGATGTGTGGACGATTAATCAAAGCTACACCACCAGGCCACTACAGATGCTGTTAACCAGATATATAACGCCTTTATATCTATGCTGTTAACTAGCCTACTATGTCCGATCTCTCAGACAGCAACTATTTCACTATCTATAACCGATCTGAAATGTCACTTAGCAAATGAACATATATAGGCTGAACATTGACTTTGATATGAATATAAGGAGACAATGAAAAACAATATGCTTGACCACCCAAAATTGGCTATTAGCAATAGTAGCTAGCTAGCGTTACTTGATTCAACCTGGATTTTCTGTTTGGGTATTATAATGAAGAGACACAATTCAAGTTCATGATTTTATATCAGGCTGGATGTTGATGCCATCAAGCTCTTAAAAGAACTCCAACACAGAAAAGAGAACAACGGAACAGAAACATAAATATATAGGCTACAGCTTTGCTAGTTGTTCCGCGTCTTCCATCGGTCTCCGCCGCCCTCCGACTCCGTCTCGACTCACTTGGTTAACCTTAACTGCCGATTTTGGCAGAGGAGTTTTTACAAGTTTCATAAGCACTATACCTCGATTGGGCTCCATACTTTTCCGCCAACGAGCAACTCTTAGCTTTTGTTCTGAGGTCAAATTTGGTCGTTCTGAAATGGTCTACTTTTCCCTGTGAAAGCAAGCTGTTTCACCTTTGGCCTAGTTCAGACAACAAATCTGAATTTGCGCAGTCTGAATTTCCGCCATCTGAATTTCCGCCATCTGAATTTCCGCAATCTGAATTCTGAATTTCTGGACCAAAATAATTCAGTTTTGTTAAATTCGGCATACAAATAATTCAGATATTATATATTCAACAGTAAAATATTTCAGTTTTATGAAATTCAACATACATTTATTTCAGATCTTTCATATTCAAATTCAGATACTTTTGTCAGCTTTCTAGCTCCATATTGTACAGGGTTATGCCTCATAGTCGTAATATAAAAATTAAATAAAATATTAATAAAGCGTCTCTTTATTATTACCAAGAATGCAGTATCACCACCCTCTTACCCACCTGGCACTATACCTGACATGTGGATACAAATGGCCATAAAAAGAACATGTGATTGTGTTGTTGTTAATTACGCCAACACACTTGTTTATGCTGTCAGACGCAGTCCCCACTGTTGGTGACAACTCTACCAGGACTGAAAAGATTGTTTGTGTAATTACTGGTCATGGAAAGATAAATTAATGAGTGTACATTCATATTTCTACAGATTATAGATAATGAGTAAGTGGAACAAGACAAGCAAACAAGGTTTGACAATAACAGTCCTTGGAAGTGGTGATTTCTTGTTTCCTGTCATGAGTGGTTGGTTTGTCTTTGACAAAACGCACCTCTGTGATACATAGCCTTTCAATTATGTGTACAAATGACCAAAAAAACAACTATTAACATGAAAGCAAATTAATGAGTGTAATTAGACAAATACAATTGCATAGCGTTTGACAATGCTGTGAAACGGCATATTCAGGTGCTTGCTCTCTGCAGAAGTTCTACACTGAGTCTTCTATTGTGGGGTGTATCAGGGATGGTCAGGAGGGTGAGTAAAGGGGCCTGGTGGATGACTTTGTTAGCTGGTGCGGGAGGAACTGCCTGCAGCTCAACATCTCCAAGACGAAGGAGATGGTTGTGAATTTCCTGAGGACTAGGCCCCTCGATGCCTGTTTTCACCCAGGAGTCTCGGTTAGGATCAATACTTCTGTATTTATTTATATACCGACACTCATCTGTCCAGTATTACATCACCTGTCTGTCTCTCAGTGAGTCACCTGCATTGTTTTGTGTGTATGACCCCGTGAATCGACCTTGTGTACTACCCCGTAAACAGCTCTACATAAGTTATGCATCGGGATTGATATTATTTTCATTTAGCATATTTTTAATATATATTTTTGTATTTTGTGTAATGTGTATTTATTTGTTTGTTTATTTTATGTTTCTTCTATTTATATGTAGCCTGATGCAACGCTCTAATATCCCCTCAGGGTGAATAAAGTACCAAAACAACTACTGCTAATAAACTGTTGGGTGCATGTTTGCCTATGCAGATTGACTTGAATCTTCTACGAAACATAAAGTATTACATAGGACTCTGTCAATTGTATATGTGCCCATGAAGTGATGCAGGCTATAGCATGTCGTTATATACCTTCTTTGTAGCAAATATCTGTGTCTGGGCATGGCACAGAACTAAGCCATTTCTGTTCTTATGGTTGCGCATGGTTCCATGAAAGGCCTGCTTTTATGTCTCTCTTTGATCTGCTGTGATAATGAACTTGTTTGTTTGCAAGCACATGACACCAGGGGAATATGGGAATTTGGGACTCCATGAATGTTTCATGATATAGGAGCAAACGTGGGATGTCTGGGACCCCTCTTGCTCCCATAGCAATCGAAGATGAATGCTGGAGACAAGCTGTGGGGATAGCCTTTCAAGTTATTGTAAAATAATGAGAAAAATAGTGAGAGAACGTCGTCTGTATATTCTGTGAGGTCACATGCTGGATCAGACGGTGAATACTAACAGTCAGGTAGCCAGGAGACAGGGATGACTATTAGGAAGGATCTCTCAGGAATGTCAACCTTGCTCACCACTGACTCACCTCGGGTGTTGAAGAGGCGCGACTTCCTGCAGACGTATGTCACTTCTTGTTGACACTGCTCGGACCCAGCTACGAGGGTGCGTAGTTGGTCAGACGAGGCGCTGTAGTTGAAGCTCATCATGTAGGGCTTCAGGATGGAGGAACCCTGGACTCTCACTGGACCTGAGCTGTTGTGGGTCACCACTGTCCACACCTTCTCATCTGCACACACACACACACACACACACAGATGCAAGCAGACATGTTTGACTACTAATATGTTGGCCTGTGACCCACAAGACACAGGTGACATCGTCCAACGTAAACATGACAACAGGAAAAATTAAAAGAAGAAACTACATGTATTGTGAATTCATTAGCAGAATTCCTGAGGGACTTCTTCACCGCTGAGCACAGTAATCCATGTGTGATAGGAAGCTGATGGAAGAGATTGCCCATATGTGCTCCCTCCATGGGTTAACAGTTTACGTGATTAATTGAGGTGAAGACTCCAATTCATTTCCATCCTCCATTTAGTATGTATTATGGGGATTTTGTGTTTACCTTGCCTAAGAGAAAATCCTTCTCTACTTTGCGATAATTCACATCCCAGGTTGTCAAGCTGAGAGTTATTTACATCTCTAATGGATTCTTTAATTGAGGTCAACCTGAGGCAACTTACTGCAAAATGATTAGGATTTGGGGGTTGTGGGGGGTTGTGTTGAGAGGAAAACACATTGTGATATAGAGCTATACTATCACTAGACAGCAGCCACCTCCGTAATGACTTCAATGTTGCATTAACCTCTGTAAAGGTCATGGCTGGAAGCCGGTGACAGGGTGGTGATGGATATTGTCTTGGGCGCCAACAATGTGCTCTCTGTCCTGCACCGCCGCCAAGCCCTGGCCCTCCCCTCTCTCGGGATGCTGGATTTACTCCATGTGGATTAACCTTTATGGACGAGTGTAATTTTAGGACATGCTTTGGGGATATGCAGATGCTAATGTTCAGGATATGCCCACAAAACACTGCTTGCTGAGGAGGGAGAAGCTTGCCCCTGGCCACGGGCGGGGCCCATATCGAATTAGCCCAAACGATTTTCTGCTGGGTAGTGAACTGTCAGCTGTCAGTCGTGCTTGTGTATCAATGCAACGTGATCTGTGAGCGAACAGAGCTGATATCATATACTGCGTCCCTCTTCTGGAATGATCTCAGAGGTCCCTGAGGGAAACTGGCAGAGTTGAGGCACTGACTGCCCCGCCAAGCCCACGATCTCGCCCATGACCTCGCTCTTACTCTGACTCACCTGTCATGTTGCAGTAGACTTGTGTGGGCCCCAGAGGTCCACTTCCGTCTGGATCAATGGAGAAGTAGCCAGAGGAGCTGCCCACCTGTCTGTAGGCCTCGCAGGATGCCTCATAGATAGCTGGAGGGAAAACAGACTCAAACTGTGTCCAATATGGTCGACCGGAAAAAAATACAAATAAACATAAAGATCTAGTGACCTGTGAACACTGTGTAACAGACACCAAAAGGGATTTTTGCATTATTTTGCGAATGCAAGTAAAGGTCCAGGCAAATCTTTTGCCGAGTCCATGTGATAAAAAATGGTGTCACACTTATGAATGACCTCCTTAACAAGATTATCTCCAAAATATTTATTATTACACACTAATCCCCCGGAGGGGGAGCACAGCACAGAGGAAACACAGTATGCAACGAGCGACAGTTTCTCCCTGCTTCTGACATTTTATGGATCATA
Organism: Mallotus villosus; assembly: GCA_903064625.1. NCBI lineage: Eukaryota > Metazoa > Chordata > Actinopteri > Osmeriformes > Salangidae > Mallotus > Mallotus villosus. The sequence continues at coordinate 511,820 of CAEFZP010000509.1, read as the reverse complement.
AAGCAGAGGGAGGATACTGTAGACTGTAGCCTCAAAACATTTAGCATACGAGAGCATGTGCTGTTAGGGCCGTTTTTATTCAGGTGGTGTTCCGTTTCCGTCACGTTGGCCCCGACATGCAAGGACAACTGCATCCGCTGGTGTGTAAACAAGGAATCAGTATTCTAGAGCAAGGATTTTCACACAAGGATTCGCACGCTGTGCTCTGAGGTGAATATCAAAGGAGAGGCTGGGTATGTCAAGAGGCAGACGGATAGAGAGAAAGGAGAAACTTCCATATGTTGGATGGAAGCTTCTGAAGAGTCGCTGAAAGATTTAGAGGCAGGAGAGAACTGTGGAATTAATGTACAGGTCACAGTGGCTTGAACCAGCGCTGCTCTCTGCAGTTTGTTCCTGTAATTGCGCTGTGTAATGTTTACAGCCCAGGACACAGGAGTGATGGTTTGCTTTGTTTGCTCAAGCTACACAACAACATGGCAAATCTTCTAGTGTGGCCTGGCTTGTTTGGCTCAAAATACTCTAATGTGATTTGTAGAAAGGGTGTGTAACGTGTATGGGTGTGTGTGGGCTCACAGTTATGGCAGGTAGCTCCAGAGTATCCTGTTCCTGAGCAGTCACAGTTGAAGGTGGTCCAGGACTGGGAACACTGACCACCATGCTCACACAGGTTCGGAAGACATCTGGAGAAAAAAGAGGAAGTGGGTTGAAGAGAGATAGGTAAAGAGAGAGATATTGTATGTTCTATCTACACATACTCAGTCTTCATTCCAGTATGACTTTTCTCACCAGGCAGCATTCTTGGTGATCTCACAAGAGTAACAAGATGGTTCCTTCCTTACTTTGCAATGTCAGACACTTTCATCAGGCAATAAAATCAACAACCCCCAAAAATATAAAATGAAGTAAGAGTAAAGAAAGATTTGTTGACAACAAAATTGATGTCCTTAAAAGCCTACAAAACATTTAAAGAACTGCCAAGCTTTTGTGTTATGTAAAAAAGGACATACATTTGTGTGTCTTCCTCTGAACCTTTCATTATCAGTCAAGCAGCTCCCGGCTTACAAATATATTCTTCATTTCCCTGCCATTATCAAGACACGCTCTTGCACCCAAATAGTCTGAAAGCAAGATAAACACAATTGTAAATCGTTTTTTTATTCTTTATTTAGTCTTTTTCATAAATCCCATACAATTTGGCTTTGTATCTACTCAGATTGAGGGGCAAGTGAAAAGCAAACACTCGACGGGGAAGCGCATCTAAAAAAAGAAAGCGTCATCATGTCAACCTGCCACTTGTTTACGGGATGTGAACAGCCTGTGCTTTACGGAAATTCCAAACCACGCTTCTTCTGATTAATAGTCCCTTCCTTGAGCCTCCTTCAGTTACGCATAATTGCCAGCCTTTCAAGCACGCATCTATAATTTCATACACTTTCGTCTCTCTCCCATTAATTGCCATAGAGCGAGGCGACCGCGCCAAGGATAAGGTTGCAGGCCTTGGTTTAATTACCACCAAGCTATTCCCATTGTTGTGTTCGCAGGATGCCCTGCCCTTACAGATCATGAAATTACAGTAGCCAGGGCCCAGAAGTGCACACTTGCTATAAATTGAGCCATGCAGTTTGATTGGACACAGGGAAAGGAGATTAACACTCGTAAAGGTTAATCTCCCGCTCTTTTTAATGAAGCTGCACTTCGCTTAGATACGCCAATGCTGGAGTGAGAACACACATCAACAGAATGGATTTACAGAACATTGAACAAAACCGAACATAAAGCTTGCCCTTACAACCGCATGATGACTACAAGAAAAGCTTATAGTAGGAGACATGACATGGCTGTGGACTATAGAGCCATGCTTTTTCATGCTAGGGGTTTTTGACAGCAGGTGATAACAGTACTCCGAGTCAAAGAACATTTTGTCTCACATCTCATTTATTCTTGCCATGAGCCTGCAGCTCACCCCTTTGCGTCATTTAAAACCCACCCTGGCAGCTCTGAAACACTTAGCCTTCCAGATGAAAAACCTTAGCTAGTCTGGGTCTGACATCAGAAGCCCCCCGCAGGGTAAACAGGGAAACTCCAGCTTGTTTGTTTGTCTCCTCCTCCATACTGTACGACACTACACCCAACTTGCAGGATTCATTCAAGGTATCATTGTATATTACAGTACACCTCTGACTGAGGGGAAGGAGACAGCTGATGGCGGGAGCTGCTTGTTAGCAGGGAAGTTGCTACACAGCTAACAACAGTGTGTAATTGGACGACCCTGTCAAAGAGTGCCGACTGGCCGAGCTGTCGAGAGGTCCAGAACCCCAACTGTGCAGGATGGCATGGCAAGAAGGCTGTGTAGGAGAGGACGGCAGTAAAGTCTGGGCAGGATATAGCAGGGCAGGAGAGAAGTAATTCCCCATAATGAGCAAGAGCTCACATTACCTACCATCTCTGCCTAACCATTTATTTCCATTTCTGCTGTTCCTAACCATCTGATAATCTCTACCTGACCATATCTACCGAGCCATCTTTAGCCATCTCACTATAGCCTTCTCAACCAAATGAGTCTATTTAATGAGGAGATTTAATAAACGGAACAGCTTTACCTGTCATGTATGCCACATGTGTCGAACTGAAGCTCGTTGTGGCTTCCCAGCAGGCCTTCCTGGACGTGGTTGAGGTTGATTGGCTGGCTGTTGATGACAATGAGACGCATGCACCCCTGGAATGCCAACGTGGGGTTCCTGCAGCCCGAGACACTCTGGGAAGAGGGACAACCTGAAGGACGAATCATTTCACATGAAACTATATTAATCGTGCAAAGCACATTGAATCTGTTTTGATTTTCAAAAACCCATTTCAAACTGTCTTCCCCTCCTCCCCTCCCTCTTCCTCAGCCACCTTACTGCTTGACAATGTTTAAAAGAAAGGTTGAGGCAATCATCTCCTTGCATGCACTTGAGATGGAGGCTAGGATTATGAGGCCGGGACAGGATTGTTCTGAACACACACTACAACAGGACCACCAAACGGTGGACAGTCCCCCTGGAAACATCTCCTTGGAGAAGGAGAGTAAGATATGAGAGAGGAGTGTTCTGAGGTTGAAGCGTGTCGCTGTGTGTGACCTGACCTCCAAAGTAGAAGCTGTGTCCTGCCTCCAGGTGCTCCCCCAGCTCGATGGTGGAGGCCGGCTCGTTGTCCAGACCCATGGTGACCTGCAGACCCTGCGTGCTGAGAGTCACCGAGTGCCACAGTCCATCGTTCACTCTGTGACCTGAGGAAGCACATTGGACAGGTCTAGGTGAGAGAGTTTTTACCTTCACATTGCAGGAACATTACAGGATCATAAAAATGCTTAGATATTTTTATGCAATAGTTATTCAACTATAACTCTTGATCTCATATTTGGAAAAGGTGGAGAAAGTTAATGACTTGGCATTATTTTGTTACATGTTACACTTTTATTGAACACTTAAGGACGATTAAATCCTGCAACCTGTTGATCTGAGGTCAATGTTCTACGACTGACTAGTGTTGTTTTTGGCGGCTTGTTTTAATCTTAGTTTTATTGTAGTATTTGTGTCAAGCTGTCTTTTTAGTTTTTATTTGTTTTAGTCACGCTCAAAGCATTGTTGTGTCTCGTCTCGTTTTCGTCAAGTGATAAAGGTTCGTTGACGACGATATTTAGTCATAACGTTTGTTGACGAAAGCAATACTACGACTGACCTATACCAATCTTGAGGACACTAAAATAACTCAGACTCAAAGGTTAGATTTCCTTGTGCAGTTATAACAATATTCCAGTTACTATTGTCAAATGAAATATGAATATGGCTTTAGCTAAGCTCCAGCTTTTGCAGAATGAGAGGCAGGATGAAACTAAATTATGACTTTTATAACAGATAAGTTTCAAGCTGTGTCGGTCTTCTGGGTGTAAATATTCCTCTGTGTCTGCCATCTGCTTTTAGGTCAGGCTTCTGCAATCGAAAACGATTATCCGGGTTATTGTTCACATGGCGATGCGGAAAAAACCTTATAAACTGTAGGAGGATAACATTTTCCTTGAAGCCTTACTGAGGAGATTACGTATGCTTTGTGATGATTGAAGGCAAAGGTAATAAAAACGGTGTTGATGAAAATCATGTGCTTAACCAAACATAGACAGTCTACGGCTGTATGATGGATTAAGTTGAATACTGTCTGTCTGCCCTGGTAGAGAGCCAGGAGTCTTTTATAGAAACAAACACTGCATTCCCCTCAGATGGTCTCTGAGCAGATGGACTCCATGCAACCTAGGTTGCTAGGAGGTTGTGGAATTTTAGGGTTCAGTGACATGGTTATCCGGCCAGCGGCTGGTCCTCACCAGTGGACACCTCGGATTTCTGCTGGTCTGACGTGTGGTGGGTGAGACGGAGCCGGCTGTTGCTGATCTGCAGCTCCAGTCTCCGGGGCTCCTGGGCCAGCAGGGTGGAGAGCAGCAGGCCGTCTGGGTTCCAGGTGCGGAACTGGAAACGCACCGCCAGACCCCCCATGGCGGACGGCGTTGCCGGGAGCGACAGGAAGCTGCTGCTGGAGCTCAGGAAGGTGGTGGCCACCTGCTGGGACTCTGAGCAGGAGAAGGTCACGTTGCCCTGGAGACGAAGGAACCAGGCGATGTTATTTACACATTTCATCATCAGCGTCGCTAATGGCTAATTAACCTCATGGAGAGCTGATGATTTAAGGTTTCTGAAGGAATGTCATGATAACAGATGTCCTTATTTTCTTCTACAAAACTGATAACATTTCTGACAAACTGTTTTCAACCTTTAAAGTGCTTTGAAGATACAGAAGGAAATAGCTAAGAAATCATCGAGGTCCTCAACGTCTATCAAAGCAGGCCATTGGGAAGCAAGCAAAGACAGAAAGAATGAAATTGCAGTTATATTCCACAAAGTGCAAAGGTCCTGCAGGTACATGGACCAGACCAGTTATGTAAATTGAGGTCAGTTTCCTATCAATCTGTATGCCCGGAAGGCAGCGAAGAGCAATCGCACCACTTTGACTCTCAATGTGATTCCTCCCAAAACCACCTGGGGAAGAATTCCACATTGAAATTCCATTAGAGATTCCATCATGGCCGTCCGTGGGCAAAAAAAAGAAAGAAAGAAAAAAGTCCACTCTCTCACTTGTAAGTAAAGGCCTTTTAACATCGCAATCAGAGTTTCAAGGGGAAAAGGTGTTTGAGATGAATGTGGTTCTTGGGCCTGGCTGTCTGATTTGAAAGGAGGAGGAAGGGTGTGCTAAGCCTTTGGCTGGATCTATTCATAGATTTAGACTTAATGGCAGAGTAGTGTGGACCAGATAGGACGTAATGATAGAGAGAGAATAGATTGGATTTCTTACTCTACTTTTTTTTGCCCCCTCCCTCGCATCCCCTCTTGACACTCTCCTGCTCCATTTCACTCACAGTTTAAGGACCACAGAGAAATCCATGTGACTAATTCAAATGCAACTGTAATTAAACATGATTGAATCACATTGCATTCGACTGCAAACTCTCTGCGCAGCAGCGCAATTAAAACCCCACTGCGCCCTGGCTGTTTTAACTCTTTTCTCATTGTCTTTTCTGTTTTAGTAACAAGCTCATTATCTCTTGGTACCTAAGGATGAAGAGTCTTACCACGCTGTAGATCTGGGGCTTGCGTCGCTTTGCCAGGTCGATGATGTTGATGCCGTTGTAGTAGAGGTTCTCAATGCAGCCGTGGAAGTTCTTCCTGAGGAAGGTTCCGGGCTTGCCAGGTAGTGGGATGCCCCCAAAGCTCAGCTAGAGGAGAGGGTTGAGGAAAAGAGCCGTCAGACATAAAGAGATTCAATCTTCTGATATGGTTTTAGAACAGAAGGTTACACCTAAGGGGCTTCACTAAGATTTCCTGCTAATGATGTTAACGTGATGTTCCACAGTTCCTCGGCAAGAGTCAGAGGAGGACATCTGGGCAGCTACAGCTTGAGAAGCTAGAAGAGAACCACCTTGTGGTCCACCTTCAGTTCAGGAGGAGAAAGGAGGACTCACCTCATAGTCCACCTCTAGTGAGTCTCCTTCCCCCTTGGTTCTGAAGTGCTGTGTGTGGGTGTCCACTGTTAGGTTGACCTGCTTGTTGAAGCGCTCGATGAGGACAGAGTGCCAGTGCTGGTCATCCAGAAGACTGCCCAGAGTGACCGCAACACGACCACTGCTGAACCGTAGCCTGGTGTCATCTGAAAACAAGCACACAAACCTCTGTTTGAGAACACTGGATCCCAGCTGAGCTGCTGACTGAACCCTTAACCATCTTAGACCAGCTAGTCAATAGAGCTCAGGTGGAATGGTCATTGAGAGGGCAAGGACACACACACACACACGCACGCTCGTATCCATGCACAGGCGCACACATACACACAAACACCGACAAACACCCACCTAAGCATACACACACAGGCGCTGGCACTATCGGACACTGGTTTATTTCCTATCACTCTCAGTCTTTCAATATTTCTCTTTCTGTCTCTCTCTCCTCGAACACACAGGCACACACTACCCACCAGTCACAGTCCATTAACCAAACTGCTCCCCCAACTCCATGTTAACTGGTCCTCCAGAAGCACCTTCCCTCCACAGCGCCTAGAGGTCGGCCCCCTGGTGAGAGTCTCACCCAGGTTGAGGTAGAGTGCCAGTCGGCCCCGGTGCAGCTCCAGAGTGATGTAGTCTCCTCTCTGGCCCTCCCCGTGGACCAGCACCCCCTCAGCCTGACCACTCTTGAAGCGCAGGGAGATCACATCCTTCACCGTCGACATGGACTTCTGGTTAAACCGGTACAGCAGAGAGCTTCTGCCGTCAAAGTCCGCCACGTCTGACTCTGAGGAAATTAACAGACATTGTCAGGGAGGAGGAATATTATCCCAGTTGAAGCATGGAAGCAATCTTACCTAATAGGGGTGTGCTAATGCTGCGATGGAATAACTGTATAGTAATGCCTTACGCAGGAAGCTATTGCAATGTCAATCGGGAGAAAAGCTTGTACAATCTTGGACAGACACCTGTTATTTTAAAAGAATGCAGTTTCATCCCTCCTCTCCGGGTCAAACGCAGTGCTTGCCTGATTGATGTTCTGCCTAAGGAACACAGGAAGCTGTGGGCAGTCTGTATCAGTTTCAGAGAGACTCATGCATAGATACATGAACATGAAGCTGTGCAATATTGCATGTTAAGTTTCCCCTCCTTTCGCTCTATTTCTCTCCTTCTTTCTTAATTTATTTCTGTCCATAAATAGTGCATGTGTTTTGTAAAGATTTTGAGTTGTTGAGTAAATCCCTTTAAACATCCGAAAAGGTATGCTGTTGGTATGTTGTAAAATGATGTCGCTTATTAGCTACCATAGCTAAACCATAGTCTTTCCTTTCTGAAATTATGAATTACGATCCACATAAGGAAAACAAGACACTGAATAGCTCACAATGTAAAATCTTAAATATGTCTCATTAACCAATCCAGATAACCATGGTCTGCCCATGGTTCCCAATGGTTCCCAATGGTTCCCCATGGTTCCCAACCATGGTCTGCCCAATCTTACCCCTATTAGATAAGATTGCTTCCATGCTTCAACTGGGATAATATTCCTCCTCCCTGACAATGCCCTTGTCTTTAATATTACAATACGAAGCAAAGATGTGGGGGTCCTTCTGCATTTATTATCACAGTGAACCACCATCCAGCACTGACACATAGATCATGCTGTGCAGCGCCTGGGCACTATGAAAGCCCTCACTCAGGGATAATTATAACTGTCTTTCACGGGGCAGTAATTCACTGCTGATCCAGTAAGAGCAGAGTGGCAGGCAGAGGCGTCCCATAGACGGCCCTCTTTATTTATTCAGCATTGGCTTCCCAAGCAGAGCGAGGCTGCTCAGGAACAGGCAGGCCTGATGCTGTCTGTCTCTGTTAGCTGCAGGCATTGGGCTGGGTCAGCACACTGTTACCATACAGCCTCATCAACAGGAACAGGAACACTAGCATTGCTCCTCTGGTTGTCCTCCAGCATACAGCCTCTGGACCAAGATGCTACAGGGGAACCAGGACATGCTTCACATGGACAGGCTTGGTGGCTTGGCACTGATGATGATGGATGTCAGAACACTCCTGCCTGTCTGTAGCTCATGTAATCATGAGGCATCTATGCACAGCGTCAGCACAAGAGCCCCACCCTGTTCAGATAATGTTCCAAGAGTGATGGGTGCTGACCTGCGTCTGAGACAACCGTTACATGACACGTCCAATTTTATGAAAACAAATTACTGTCATGCTGTTGTGGTATGTTATGTGTTTTACATGGTAAGTTAGGACTCATCAAATGCCTCGAAAGACTGGGAAATTCACTAGAGAGTGAGTTGGGGCTAGGTGCTGTGTAAGGATCTACATGTGCTGGTATAGGGCTAGGTGCTGGGTGGGAATCCTACACGAGAGACTAGATGCCGTCAGCTGACTAAGGGGCCTACAGTCACTGGTGTTAGTTAAGGTGCTGGGTACTGGGTAGGGGTGTCCTACTCGGGGGCTATGGCCTGGGTGGGGGTCCTACAGGGGGGACTCACTGTAAGCACAGCCGTACAGCTCCACCCGAAGGCCCAGCCAGCCGACGGGGTTCCAGTCCAGGGGGACGAAGCGCAGGAAGCGGGTTCTGAGGGAGTGGGGGAGCTTGTGGAGGGACGACACCGTCAGCGTTCGTGTTCCCCACAAACCTCTGCAGATACAGGAGAGAGCAGGATGAAGAGAGAGGTGGTTATATACTGAGACCAGCAGAATAAGTGAGAGAGACTCTCTAGGGAATGGCATTCATTAAACAAACAAGACAGCAATTACAGAATCTTTATCAAGGGAGTCTTTTTGGAGCCAGGATTGCCTGAAATGACCTTGGAAGTGTGGAAAATGATGGTAATTATTCCATCCGGGAATTGAAAAGGCTTTTGTGTGCGAGGTGAAAGCTTTGAATCGGAACATGAAAGACAAGGCGTTTTCAGGTCTGGAGAAAGGCATGAGAATCGCTTTTTGCTGACAAAGCGAAATCAATGCCACGTCTTTCTCGCCACACGACTGCTCTATTTGATGCATAAAAAAAGAGGATGTGAATCAGTATGTGGGCTGGAAATAGAAGAATTTGGTTTGCAACATTTCGATGCAGCTCAGTGGAAGACATAAAGAGAGTACCATGGCAAGGAGCAAGTGGAAAAAACAATTTGTATCACATTTAGTCATCTCCATGGGAGAACCTTTCAGTAAAAATGAGAGACATCATTATTCTTCTTCATTTTCATCTCCCTACTGTCTAAGGCATCAACAGAACCGCCACATGTAGCCACGGGGAAACAAGAGAGAGAGAGAGGGAGGGAGGGACAAAGAGACACTCAGACAGAGACGGAGACACATCGAGAGAAAGAGCTACCAAGAAGAAACTCCAGATGACTGATGACCAGACCCTTATAACAGATATGAGGCAGGTGACGAGCTAAATCGATAATGATGTGTATTACGAAGCAACGGAAAGATGGATGGTTGACGTCGCTGCTGCAGGCTTTGTGAATAGCCTAACAGAGTCGACCTGAACCATTTATTTCCCGCCGACTGCAGTTGAAAACACCTTGACATGTGAGTACGGTAGATGGGGAGGAACAACACAAATTAAAACGCACGTAGAAGCAACAGCCGCCCCCGAGTTCAAGTACCCCTCTCTGAGGTACTGGGCAGGCAGATGCAGGTGCCCTCACAGGTGAGACAGGAGAGACGATCCTAAAAGGGAAGTATTTAGGCTCTTATTGTGATTTATGCCGGTGCGTTGTTATTGTGAGCGCTTCCTGGTAACTGCATCGTGGAAGAGACGCAAGCTCAGCACTTCCGAGCTCCGCTGTTACTCATGCCCATGCAGGATAAGCATTAACAAATTTCACTGGGGGTTACATTTCCATTGAGAGCCTACCAGCTATTTCATTGCACACACTCTTGTGTTGTAAAGGAGGCTCTTTAGCAAATTAAATTAGAGAAACAAGTTTGCTTCAAAAATGGTGCATACATATTCATCACTGGTGTACACAGCTATCCATCAAAGCCCTAGAGAAGAGGTAGTCTAATTAAATGCAGCAACACCTCAAACCAAAAATAGGCAGTCAATTACATTGAAAAATTATCTCTTCACAAATCCTTTGAAATTACATAAGAGTGTAAGGGAATTAAAATGCTGATATGCAAATGATGTCCAGATTATAGTTTGGTTTCTATTCTGTCTTTAAATAATTACTATGCTTGCCGTGAGTTGAAGGTTGTATACATTTTCGTTCCTCTTTGTACAGACTTAACATTCTCTTGAAAAAAGAGAACATGCTTGAATGGTCTTGGATTGAGCTGCCTGTCTTTTATTTTTCAATGTGTTAAATGTATCCTTTTAGACAATAACATTGTCCAGGACATTGTCCAATAACATTGTCCAGGACATTGTCCAATAAAATTGTCCAGGACACCAAGTACTCTGATATTTCTGCTCAATGTGCTGGTCTGGGTGGTCCCTTAAAATGGCAAAAAACTGTTATACATTTAATGCAGCAAACTGGCCAATGAAGGGATTTGCTTCATTGCCAAGGATAGCACTGCACTCATACAATGCTCCAAAAAATATTCTGTATATGAACTCTGATCTCAAAATCTTACAATCAGATCATCTCAAAGGAGCTAGGAACTAAACCACATCCACACCCACAATGTGTATGGTTTAATATGAAGTGTGTAGATGATATGGGTCAGAAAAAGGCTAAGAAAGTGTAGTGAAGTGGATGGCAGTCATTAGTAAATGAGTTAATTCACGACGCTCAACTGGTGCATACTGCTGTGATGTGTCATACTGTATCATGCATGGACATCCCCGAGGGATGAACCTCTCCCCAGGCTCTTTAGGTCTCGAAAAAAGATGATCCTGAAGACCTTCCTGAGAAACCCAGAGCTCAGGTTGGTCACTGTCAACATGAACAGGCCAGTCACTGTCACCATAAACAGGGTAGTCACTGTTCACATAAACAGGTTAGTCACTGGCTATGTAAACTGTCCATGTAAACAGGTTAGTCACTGTCCACATAAACTTCTCCAAACCTCACCCTGACTTCATTATTTATATGCTTGTATCGACTCCTGAACAGCCTCCCTCCTCTGTCATTAGAGCTCTTTATTCCTCCTCTCCTGTGATGAGCCGCCTGATGGCACTGGCACAGTCTGAGCACAGCCTCTCTCACTCTTGGGAATATAGATCAGCGTTGAAGAGTTAGGTTCAGGGTTGCAGTGTTGAAATTGAATAATATTCTCACTGTTAAATGGTGTCACAGTAATGAGTGTTTGTTGCTGTTGTTTGTGGGGACAGCATTAGAAGGTGGGTGTCTCCAACCAAGGGAGCCCTGAGACAGAGCTGGTCACACACAGGCAGACTTCAGAAAACAAATCTCTACAGATTGTGGAGATTTAGAACATGTAAATGTAACTAAGTAACATTTGTAAGGCCATTTGTTAGAGCAAATAACGGAACTCACATTAGCGTTACAGACCGTGAGTAGTTTGGAAAATCATAAGACATTGTAATATCCAAAGAAAAATGTATCTGAACCAAGGGTGAGGTTTGATTTAAATATTGTAAGGAAATGTTTTTTCAGCTACCAACCCTGCTCTACTGCTAATTATTGGTGGAGGCTTTTCAGTGATTTCTTCAGATTAGTACTGACACTAAAGTGGATCACTGGACCTAAACAGCTTAAGTGGAAGAGAAAACAACTTTGACAATGCTTCTTTCCTCACTGTCCTTTTACAACCTGTCCTTTTTATGGAATAGATTAGGAAATGTAAAGGAATCCTGTAGCTCTTCCGAAAAATGGTATCCGCAGACAGTAAACAATAAACGACGCAACACGTAAAGTCATGGCCACCCTTGAGCGGATGTTCTGGACTTGCATTGGTGTACGTGTGGGAAGAGCAGACAGGACCAATCTTAGAAACCGCCGAACACTGCCCTGCCGGATACGCCAGACAACATGAAAGCCAAATACAGTGGGTGAAAACTACCCTCACCCCTCAAGGAGAAGGCTCTCTTCTGCAACTCTGCTCTTTAGTTTAGAAGAGAATCGCACAAAACAAAAAAACTGAACAAATATCTTAAACCGGGTCAAAGTTCCCTAGCAACTTCAGCACTTGCTGTTATAGTGAAACTAAATACATAAATAAATGAAAATATTTCCCAAAATTAAGGAACCGTAAAAACACTGTAATGACCTTCCTGTTCAGAGCATGGAGTTTCTTCCCTGTAAGGCTTCTCTGTAATGAGATGAAGCAGACAAACATTCTAGAAACTGGGGCTCAGATGGCTGAGCGGTTAGGGAGTCGGGCTATTAATCAGAAGGTTGGTTCGATTCCCGGACGTGCCAAATTACGCTGTGTCCTTGGGCAAGGCACTTCACCCTACTTGCCTTGGGGAGAATGTCTCTGTACTTACTGTAAGTCGCTCTGGATAAGAGCGTCTGCTAAATGACTAAATGTAAATGTAGAAACAAGTTGTCTTCGTGTTGGGGCCCATTACAAATATATTATTAACAAAGGAAAGAAACTATATTTAGTTCTACTTACTATTAGAAAGGCTTGAAACCAAAGGTGTCCAGTGATTGTTTAGTATGTAATACCAGCACACCTACTGCCTTAAAGAAGTTGGAAGGAGTAGGCACTGTATGTTCGAATAATTGTATGTCTGTGTTTACTGTTTCCCTCTTGTTCTATTGTAGTCTTTTATCTCTTCTTGGAGGCTTCCATTAGGACCAGAGGGTTGCTGGGCCTGAGTGAGAGTCCAGATAGCTGACATTTAGAGGGACACTGTCACTGTCTTCACTGAGGTATGTGTTTGTAGCCAAGCCAACAATGGAACTATTGAACCTTGAATCTCACAGCAGTAGATTAACCCCTCCAATCCCCCAAATCGATACACAACTTGAAAAGTAGTTTACCATATAATATAAGTTTCAAGTTTTTTCCTGCCTGAGGTTTGCCTCAGCGAATGGTGAAATGTTATATCCTGACACACATATGGATGTTCATTATAATATTCGTAAAATCTTGTCTATAATCTTTATGTTTTTCATAATCAAGTTTGTGTTTATACTTGGACATTCTGTTGCCTCCCAAAAGTCAAAAACAGCTGGACACCCACGTATATCAGTCATTTTCCTGGATTCGGACTAATTGGGTCATTAGAGGCTTGTCTAGCAGTGCCATCCTGTTGTTTGTCATATGAGCAGCTCACTCCCTGTAGTGCTGTTCCAGCCCAGCCTCTCTGACTCCCATAGACTAAGACGAAGGAGAGCCGCAAGAATAGATAATTATGTTGCCCCTGTGACCTGGTTTGACACAAAGCAGAGATAAAAAAAGACTGCAGCTGTGCTTGTAAAGTGTAAAGTGTGTGTGTATGTGTGTGTGTGAGAAAGAGATAAAAGGGGGTATTACCATAAGATAAGAAAGTGAGAAAAAAAATGGCGAGTGGACACGAGCAGGGACAACCACAATATTTAGAGATCATTACTTTTTTTATTTTATTAATAATAATAAAATAATAATAGATTTAATGGCAGTTTTCTTCTTGGTGCTGATAATAGCAAGCTTACATGAGAACATACTAACTAGTATCCAATGACTAGTTCTATTGATTAGTTAATAATGTAAGCACACAGGAAATCCCAATTTCTTCCACAGTGCCTGGAGGTGCCAGTGATCCAGGAGCAAAGTGGGGAAAAGTCCAGGCCATAGCAGTCACCTCAGATCTCTCATCAACCCCTCGGGCTGCAGGAAATCCAGCAGGTCGTTACCTATGAACCTCACTCGTTCAGAAGCCAGACAGACGTCAATTAATACCTCCAAAAGTCATAGGTTCAAACTGTGGTTAGCCACCTTTGGAGTTGCTTCATTAAGGGCAGACTTTGGCTAATTAGCTGTCAGTCATACACAGTGGGTGCTTCAGATGACATCTGCTGTCTCCTTGCATAGTCATGGCCTGACTATCCCACAGGCTAGGTGCTGTTTCCATGATTGGCAACAACGAAGCCCCGACATCCATGTTCGTCATTGTTTTAATTGACAGAGCGCGGATAGATGGTGCCTAGGGCAACATTACCTAAAACACATTGTAATTGGTTGGTACAGGAAATTGAAGCCATGCAAATTATGTCACAGTCACTCAGGGAATGAACAAGTAGGCAGGGCTGCATTACAAACACCTCCTGGCAGGCTGTGTCAAAACAGGTCTGTTCAACTATTTGAATAAAAACTCAAATTAGAAGCACATCCTCTGCTGTCCTACCTCAACACTTAATACCATCTACATCGTACTGTTCAATAGGAGACCACATGACAGGACACGGTGTTGTGGAGCCGTGTGGTTGGAGGAAGGTTGCAGACAAAGGCGGAATACTCGGCCACAGAGGAGTTTATTTACATTCCAATCAGAGAGAGAGAGAGGGAGCGGTGGAAGGTGGGTCAGAGAGAGGGGGGCTGTTGGCATTTATACCTGCCGTATAGATCATCACACTCTCCCATCACCAAGGTCTCAACATGGGTTAGACCACAGCTTCTAATGGGGTCATTAAGCACAGTGTGATTTTTCTCATGAAGATAGGCTGGTCTATTCTGTTGTGATCGTGTTCATTTTTACTAAAGAGCCTGGCATTTAGAACAAAGAAAAAAGAAATATATACGGTATAAATCAAATGTAACGCTATCGATGTTTGTAATTGTACAAACGATTTACATTTTTATTTTAGGTAAATAAATTCAATGTCATAGATAGGGCTTTGATCTAGACAGGCAATTACATTTGCAGAGTTGTGCTTCTAATTAAAGGTGTGTTACTGTGTTTGTACAAAGAATTGAGCAAGCATTTTAACAGGGTTGAATGTGAAAGCTACGTGTTTGCTTTAGTCCCCACAACGACAGTGGATGAAAGGAATAGTGATGACACAACAGTGATTCATCGAGTTAAAGATAAAAGTATTTGTTTGAATGAATTATTAGTCCAATTTTTCCATTAAACAGTTTTTTCCATAACGATATGTGCAACAAAAAAATCATCCTTCATTCATATTTGAAACAGCTGAGAGCACATTAACTCTGCGTATCTGGACAGGAGGTGTGATCCAGGCCATTTCCAAGCTAAAACACCATTAACCTTTTGCATTTATATGAAAAGTAAGTGCTTTAGCTGACTCTTTGCATAGTGACTTACAATAGGAACATTTGTCCTCCCCTATCCCTAGATTCCTGTACAGCCCAGTGTAAATAATCAATTTTTTACAATGGTGTTAATAATTGAATAAAGGGTGCAGCACTGGCTTCAGCGTGGTACCTGCTGTGAAGTTAATTATACACTGCAAAAACACCACAACACCCAACACTCCAGCATGCAGTAACCGTCTCCCTGTTCCAGAGCATCCATTCTCATATCCAACCCTTTCGCTGTTTTTATTTTAACCAATTTTAAGGTTGTTGTTTAGAAACCTGACATAACTGGGCCGAACACAATGGACGATAAAGAATTTATATGCACACCAACATCAGCAGGAACAAACAGGCCCCTTTTTTCTTAGACTTTAACTCAATTATGCAGACGTTCCTGAGCAGCACCAAGCTATGGTCTGTATTCTGAAAGCAGAGAGTTTGCGCGCTCTTTATCGCCTGCTACTAAACTGTCTCCACCACTTGAGAGAGGAGCTGGGAGGATGACATGTCACGGTGTCTGAGAGCGTGTGTTCTGTATCTGTGTCACACAGGGCCTGTGTCCATCGAGGCAGGAGAGGAAATGAAAGAGTCGTTTCGCTTTCTCTAGAAGTCACTAGGGGCTCGTGACTGTGTCCCTGACACGAGAGGAAGACCTCAATTTCATCTTTAGTCTTGTGTGTGGAACAATCTCATATACTGACTTCATATGAACACGGATCCACTTTCATCGTCATGAAAAGCAGAGCCTGAACCTCTGACTGAGGTAGAACTTGATGATTGTCTCGTCTTTAAATGAACGAGGATGAATAGTTTGAGTTCTAGATGTGTCGCTTCTTCTACAGTCTGAAAGTCATGCCGACTGGCAGACAGCTCCCACAGCCCTTGTGTTGCTCAGGTATCCAACTGTCATTTATTCAAAACCTTTTCTCTTACAAGCAGACTGTCTAATACCTCATGAGCTGTGGCTTGATCATCATGATCAATGTGCTGTGGCATACAACGTTTTTGCACTGTATAATTGACAGCGATCCCCCCCCCAAACAAGACTCACCCCAACTCCGTGGTCCTGACGGTACTGCTGCCAGGCCCGGCCCGTGTCACTGTAGAGAAGCAGGAAGCTGCTGAGCCAGTCAGAACTGCCGTAGCGCCCTTGTGTGGCCACGGCCGTCACCTCCATCCTGTCTCTCAGATCCACCTGCAGCCAGGGCTGCCTGTCCAGCACCAGGGGAGACCAGCCTCCCGCTCCTGGGGAGAGCACAAAGGGGAGAGAAAAAGATCCCTTTCAGCAAGCAGCCGATGCACTCCGGATCAAATTGTGTTTTTTGCCCAGTCTAGCTAAGCCTTTGCCTGTGGGGTCTACTTGCAATGGCTAAAACCCTGCATTGCAGCTTGCTCTGGGAGTATCCTGTGCTCACTTTGCTGTGTGTGTGTGTGCGTGTGTGAAAATAAGTTTGTTATTTATGTCATTAGTTAGTAAAGGCTAGGAAATATCTAACGCCTCTTTGGTGAAACAAGGCCGTCTGACATAAAATGTGAACCGACAAAGTTTCCTAGAACCAGTCTAAGAGGTGTTTGATGTGCTGACAGCACCATTGACCAAACACACAGTAAACCTTAGAATGTGCTGTGGCTCGGTCTAGAGAAAGTGGTGTAAACGTGTGATGGCGTGATGTTCAGTCCAATCAGGAGAAGACCCCACAAGCTGAGGAAACAGGTCAGCTCTGGCAGGAAGGTTCATTACTCAGCCGCTGTGGGCTGGGACACAACACCATGGGAGAAGATGAGTGCAGAATATCAAACCAGAGTCTCCACCACCGAGGAAGCATCGTTTACGGAGCCCCCCCAGGGAGCGGAATTGTGCTGTTGTTACAGGTACATGTAGCAGAGGTTGGCTATCATTAAGAATAACTTCAGGTTGGGAGATACCTCGCGTACACAACACCTCACATAAGCTATATAATTGGACCGTATCGGATCAAGTTCTGTGTTTGTGTGTGTGTCTGTGTGTATGAGTGGAGTGTGTGTCTGTGTCGGTAAATGTGTGCATGTGTGTGTGTGTCTGTGAGTCTGTATGCGTCGGGTGTGTGGGTGTATCTTCATTTCCCCCATTCTTGTTTAATCTCCTATATTTCACGGTTTACAGTGTTCAGTTGTTGCTCTTTCGCTGGTGGTTGTGGGTGTACTCACCATCTCTCCTGTTGAGTTTGGCAAAATGTGGCGCGCTGTTGGTGGAGGATTGAGAAGAGCTCTGGAAGGAAACTTGTGGCAGCAGAGATACCAGGGGAATGTTGCAGTGATCTGGAAAATCAACACAAAACCAATACCTATAAACCTCCAAAAACGAAGATTAGAGAGGATTAAAAAGTGTTCAGGACTGGCGTAAGATTGTAGGATTTGACTTATTCGATCCCCATCATCCATTATTAAACCGTTTATTAGTTAAGGCCCACATAAACTATGATTAACACTAAAGAAACGCTACAACATCATCTTAAAACCTGGAGAACATACGTTTTTTCCAACTTCAGTCTTGTATTGAACCAGGTATTGCTAAAATACCAGGCCATGCTCAGTTATCCACTCCAAAAATCTCCACTCTACAGGCTATTAACTCTAGCAGTGACCCTTTAAGAGAGGACAGTCGAGTCTACAGTTCCTTCTGTAACCCTACGTGTTTCTGTGTGTATGTGACAGAGAGGGTGTGTGCATGTGTGTGTGTTCCTGTTAATCCAGCAGTGTGAGATTAGAGCACTTCCAACAGGCAGGAGGAGATTAAGAGGCCAGTGATCTGAGCGTGTCAGACTCCTCTTCCCCTGATCCAGCTCTGCCAGGACAAGAAGAGCAGTGTGGTGGGGTGGAGCTCCTCCACTTACTGCAGGAGCAGGCTTTGTTGATGCCATTGAGCAGAGCTGTGTGTGTGTGTGTGTGTGTGCGTGTGTGTGTGTGTGTGTGCGCGCGCGTGTGTGTGTGCGCGTGTGTGTGTGCGCGTGTGTGTGTGAGAAGCAGCTGAGGACAATCTGAGGACATAATAGGAACTGCCAGCAGCTTGATTACAATGACTACTGTACTCTCTCCATTAGGGATCCATTCATTCCTCTTTGTTACAAGAGGCTTCTTGTTTTGGATGGCAAACACTCGAACTTAGAGTTGTCCTCTGCACATCGGTGCTGGCTAATGACTACACATAGCTCACAGCACAGCATGTAGGTTGGTCCTGTAGTATTAATTTTCTTTTTCTTGTTGACAGTTTTTTTATAGGACTTTCAGACCAGCTGACTGGATTTTCTTTGACCTGATTTACTCAGTTCGCTCACCAGCAGATGTTTCTTCTGTTGAAGTAAAGTGGATCAAGCTGTTTTAAAGACCCACGTATGAGCAGGCATTTTTTAAATCCGTACTTCATAGAAAAAATAGTCTCCACCACCAGACTTTCCTCCAGAGGCTTTCAGAGTAGGTTCATAACAGCACTGTTACTAAAACCAACGACGAGCTACGTATCTGTTGACTGCGACTGTAAAACCGTAGAACTTTACTTTACTTAACCTTTCTTTAAACTGTTTTGTACATGTGTATCTCTCTGTGATATAACCCTGTGTTTTACACTGTGTACAGCCCTGTGTACTTGGTATTGGGTCATTTGTATATTGCGTATTTAGTATTATTAACTACTTACTAACCGAGAGTGTTGGGAAATACTGAGACTACAAACTGCCCAGCTAAAGGCCTCAATATGCTTCTGCGTCTCCGTTTTCGGGTGGGCGGGCTCACGGATACGCACGGATACACACGGATAGACTTCGTTTATAGTTCTCCGTAGGCTGTGGGTGCTGAAAACAATTCACCGCCAGAAGAGTAGGTGGCGCTGCACTGCGATGCTAGCTATAGGTTATCGAAAACTCGGAGCAAATTTACAAATGAGCCGTTTCATCAATAAAATGTGCACAGTTTCAGCGACTACACTGCCCATTTTTCGTTACATTTGAATTCAAATGCCGATTTACATTTACTGTTTAGCTGAAATATGAATTGTAAAAACTGCTTCGATCTCTTTGGTGATGTTTGTGATGCTAGCTGGAAGGGCAGCCTGCTATGACTGGGTGTGCAGTGAACATTTCTGGGGGGTTATTATGATTACGGAAAGGGATCGTATATGTTTTGATATTGCTACCATTTTAGAGACTGCTTATCGATCCGAGTGTTAATCAGGCGCGGAGCCAGACGTTGTAAACATTCCGTGTTTAGCCCAAACCAACAACGTATTGGGGCTTGATTTGCAAGAACCCGACGCTGAGCGCCTCCACTGTCCTCTTCCACATATTAAAATAGTGCTGCTGCCAACGAATAATGCACCTAATAATATGGTGCCTGCACTGCAATGTGATGGCGGGCTGGACCAAATGATTGTTCGGGCTGCATATGGCCCGCAGGTCGGACGTTCCCCACCGCTGGTCTTGTTGGTCACGGCAACCCATAGCGGCAACCCCGCCCCTGACTTCTTAATACGGACCAATCACAGCCAAGGGGGTCTCCGTCGCTCTCCGTCGCTCTGCGTAATTTCGACGGATAGTTAGAAAATTCAGGAGGTGCACGTCAATCCGTCAAAAGCTCTCCGAGGGCTGACGGAGAGCACGCAGAGGGCGTTCCACGGAGAGGAGGGCGTTCCCTCCTCTGCGTTTTTCGAAAAACGCAGAAGCATAATTAGGCCTTAACACACGACGTTGCGGCAACGTTGCTAGTAAGTGGTCATTTGGTAAAAGACGTTGCGGCGACGAAAGTTTGGTCAGCGAATGACGTTGCGGCAACGAAAAGGCAACGTAACTGTGTTAGCTGGGTGAGACTTGAACGTATCGACCGAGCGATAGCGAGGATAGCGACTCTTCTAGAAAGTTAACATTTCTTCGTCGCTGTTGATGTCTTCATTATCATCTGGATAGTAAAACTCAGCTGACTCCTCGATATCGCTCATTTTAAAGATGACGTCAGAGGGCGATAATAATACTTATCAGACCGCGGACCGGCGATGAGGTTAATACGCGGCTGGCATGACTTTAGCCAGAACGCTCGTACTGTCGTTGCCATATAATAATATATCATATTTTTATTTCTATTTTTATTTCCCATTCCTATTTCCTCTTCTGGTCTTCTGCAACGTCACAGTTTCCCCTTGCCGATCAATAAAGCACCTACCTACATTTAGATCCTGCAGCCATTACTCCCTCCATTCCCTCCTCCCTCTCTCTCTTTCTCTCTCTGTTTCTCTCTCACACACTCATCTACAGTGTATCAATCTATCTCTTTTTATCTCTCACACAATCCATCACACTGAAGATCGTGCAACCCCTCAATACCTCCCAGCCTACCTTTGATCTGAATAGCTTTCACCTAACCCAGGAATCTGCAGCATCCATATAAATGTCAGGTTGTAGACTCTCACCTCTGTAAAATACCCTGAAGGCCTCTCTCTACTTGATGGAATGACAGCCCCCCTCTCCATTTGAGACCTGGACCTAAACACAGGGCACTCAAGACCTTGACACAGAAGAGAGGGTACACCTATAACCATTTATGTCAACAGCACACAGAACGGACATAACTCTCAGGGCTTGTGAAAATGGAGACAATCTCATACCTCCACTTAGAAAATGTGTATTTTATGAACGGTATTTTTGTTTATGGTCTCCCTCTACTTATTTGGCGGCAAGCCAAATGCCGGCCTGTCAATCACAAAGACTTACGAGCCAGGGATGATTTGTCTGCAAAGCTGCACTGCTCCGTGCCTTCCTGCCCTGTAGGATAATTGAAAATCCTTCGAAGCTATGAATGTGATCGTGCCACCACACACTCACTATGCAAAGTGCTGGGACTTAAATCACACTAATGCACACACACCCGCACACACATTTTTCCCTTCCTCAATTTCTCTCTCTCTCTTTATATCTCTCTTTCACCTCAAACACAAGGGCAAAAAATGTTACTAAAAGCAACCTTTTCTAATACGAACACAGTGCAGCCATGTGGCTGCTATGCTGAGTTATTTTAGTCGGCCTAGTCAACATGGCAGGCCTCCACGACAGAAGCATCCCGACACCCCCAGGCTAATATAACACAGCTAGAGGTTATCAGTGATTGTGTTTGGGATAAAAATACGAGATGCAGCTCTCCTCCCTGTTCCCAAAGGTGTGTCGTCATGCAGTGATGCATGGTAAGATGGATGAGTGTGAACACAGTTATATTCAGAGTGTGAGTTCTCTGTTCCCTCCCCGCCCTAAACGATGTACACCAATTAATAACTTGCTCCATGAAGAACATATTTGTCATGTAAAACAGTGACCCACAACTAATGTTCCTAGCAAAACAATGACGGCAAGAGTGTGTCGGAAAAATGGGGTGAGGCGTTACGATTTCAAAAGCTGTACTTAGGTTCTAGATTTGGAAGTTGTTCATGACTTCATCATCAGGATTCGAGAACTCTGACAGTTGTGATATGGACTTGTAACAAAAGTATCTCTGAATTAGTGTGAGGATAGTGAGGGTGATTCAAGCAGATGCCATAAACCTGTAATAGCAATGCTGGTTTAGTGTGTACTTCATCCTATTCAAAAAAAAACTTTTCTCAGAAGTGCCCTACCTCCTTAAAGTCCCCCACCCACCTTTCTCACCCACTCTCATTAGCAAGCCTCTCTTAATCTTGCTAAACTAAATAAACAACGGCCCACGGAAGAAATCGAGCCCAATTACCGCAACAAACTGACGGCTGTATGATTTGCAGTGAGGTGTATTTTTAGCTCCGTGCGCAGGCCTGAGTGCACCTGCAGCAGAGTGTTGAGAGCCCGGAGCTGTTTGCTGAGATCCCATCATCTGAACAAGCCTCATAGGTGTCTGGGAGGTTCTCCCTCTCTCTCCCAGCCTACCTCCAGAAACTCAGTGGAGACGAGATATGAACTGGCAGCACCTTGGGACCAGCTCAGAGGGAATCCTGGGAGCAGGCAGACCACACCAGCCATGGGAGGGTGGTCAATAGAGAGAAGAGCTGTAGACTTGTGGAGGGGGGGCTGTAAGAGCAACCTTATAGCCTACGATGCTGTCTCATCTAGCCTTGCTCCCAGGGCAATCTTGTCGCGGCAACAATGTGATCCAGTTGTGGATCTGTCTATGCCTCCGGAGAGTATCGATAAAGCCACATATACGATACCTCCCAAGGACCGCTAGACTTCAGACCTATATCTCTGCTCTGGCAGACCTTGAGCTGGGTTCAGGTATCGGATGACAGTTAGCACCAGACGCAGGCTGAATTCGAGGAAGCGCAGGTCAATACGAGTGATTGAGAAACACAGTCCTGTACTGTAGCACTTCATTTCCAATAAAGCATTCGATAGCCCACTCTAACAGAGATCAAAGAGATAGAGTTCTTCACATACTGAGAAAGCTGGCATTGTTTACTTGTGGATAGGTAGTTGATATGTAGTCTTCCACGGGTTGTTCAGCTCGCTGGGCTGAACAACGTACCATTGGAATTCACTGTTTCCTTATGAATGTGACGAAGGGTTTAATATGTAGTGGCAAGCTATTACACACATCATCTCTCTGTCCTGTTATTCTAACGCCTGTGTAACCTCTGCAAGACACCCCACACTGAGCGCATCATTAGCCGACACTGTGTGTCCCTATGCAAAGAGACCAGAGGTCAGTTCTGATTGGCCCCTTGTGAATTGTACGGTAGAGGAGGCTTCCCATTTGATGTGGACTGACAGCTCGGCTTCCATTTCCCAGCAGCCCCTGATGCTGGCTCTGATCTGGGCATCTTCACTTCTGCCTCTCTTAAAATGTCACACACAACCCACTCACATTTGAATATAGAGAAGCTTGGCTTTGTTGGCTCACCGCCATGATGGCCGAGGAATAGCAGCTACAATGGCACGGAAAAAGCAACGCCAACTGTTATAATGGAGAGCGTAAACACAAGCTGACACCGAACACAAACACAGTGTTGGAATATTACACACTGCAGAAGTATAGAGTAAAGAGACCGGTCTCACACATTGTTCTTTACAATCAAGACCCTTCTTGAGTATGAACCTTCTCATGGTAGATACACAACAGAGATGAATCGAAATGGTCTGATAATGACCAGCGGCAGTCCCAGAACCCGACCCTATCTGCCGGTTCAGTCTATTTTGGGGATGAAAAGTTCAAAATCATTAGCTTCTTGTTGTTGTTGTTGTCAAGCCTGGTGCCTCACTTAGCCCTCGCTGTCTGACTGGAACGCTCAATACGAAGTGGGTGTCGTTAATCCTTCTGAGTCCTGTGCCAGTAATAACAGAAATAGAAAGAGGGTGAAACTTACGGACTGTACCGCTATCTGCAGAATATTCATTGGCCTTTATAGATCACCAATGGTGGACCATCTGCATGAGAGCAATGCCATTGGAAATGCAAAGCCGGCACTGGCGCCACATTCATCAAAATAGATTTTGTCTCATTCCCGAGAGCCCAAGCAGAAATGATTGCTCTAAACAGTGTTATATCATATATCCATTGCTGTTTTTGCATTTGTTTTATTCATTACGGCCAACTGCTAGCTTGTTCTGTTCTGTAATCTGATGGTGGAGTGAGAAGAGACGAGAAAAAGAGAGAGAAGAGAGAGAGATGGTGGAGATAAAAAATAGATCGGAAAAAAAGAGAGATCTGTTAAGGGTGTTTTTTGTGATAAATTAGACCTCGTTCTACAGTATTCACAAGACAGGTCTCTTTGACAGTGGGGAGATAAAATGAAAAAGTATGATTCCACTAGGCTATACAACCAAACAAGGAAGAAAAAAAAATGAATAGAGCCACATTCTGTGCTGTGTCCATAGCAACAAGAGGTACTGTATGTTTCTAGCGGTTGCTCGATGTCTGATATTAGAATTTCTTACGCTAAATTGATCTCTTATACACCCAATTTTGCTGCCTGTTTTGAAATGTATTGATTACGTTTTGAGGAGTACAAACCAGAAAATATGTATATGATCTGTTGCTAGACTTAACTGTACGAAACTTCACATCGGATGCGTACATTAGGTGGACATTGTAGGACACTATAGCACATTTACTTATATTGTTTAGCATTGGTGCTCAAGAGAGACAAGGTTTGGAGACGTAGGGGCGCTCCGGAGGTATTGTAAGTAGATGGTCATATTGATCTTATTTTCGGTAACACAACACTCAGTTGCCATTTGTTAAATACACTCAGTACATGTACATTATAAAAATGTGTACATTTAGTACTTAATACAGTCATGCATTTTCACACATATGGGGAATATTCCAAACTTCCAAACTGCCCAAACATGTAATTACATGACTCTTCATAAGTAACTACAATGTTGGTAACATGCCACTATCCAGGTTTAGTGTTACTAATGTTAGCTGTTGTTCCCCGTATTAAACAAGGTGCCTGCAAACAACATGAAATCACTTTCCAATGTGATAAGTATCTACAGAGAAACGAAACCTGGTTTCCCATAAACCTGGGCAGAACAGCCCCTGTAGACATGAGAGACACAGAAACCATCCGCACTCCACAGAACAAAAGAAAGCCAAGTCAGTCTTGAATCGTTTCATTAAAGCCCCTGTAATTGAACTCTTTGGGGACCATGTAAGCACCTACATGAATAACCCTTTCAAAAGAGGGAAATCAATTGTAATCAACATGGCGGGTCCCAGTCCAGCAGTTGTGATGTATCGGCTGTGACAGTTATAACAGAAATAAGATGTGTTAGAAGGGGGTCAGATGGCTGAGCGGTTAGGGAATCGGGCTATTAATCAGAAGGTTGCCGGTTCGATTCCTGGCCGTGCAAATTATGTTGTGTCCATGGGCAAAGGAATGTCACCCTACTTGCCCTAGGTGGGAGATGTCCCTGAGTCGCTCTGGATAAGAGCGTCTGCTAAATGACTCAATGTAAGATGTGGGCAACCACGGCCACAGTAACACAGGCCTGAGGGTAGGATCAGCATCGCCACGCCACCTAAACACCATGCCTGCTCACAAAGTTATCTCTTAGAATCTCACCTTTAGTGATATTCATCGTATTAAAGAGGATTGACTGGAGTTGACTGGAGTTTCATATTAGTCATGACACCTTAGAACAGCTTAATGTTTTTTTGTTTTATCAGTCCTCATAACCCTCATAATATACATTAATTATATTAATGAGGATGATTTGGCTGTGATTATCTTTTTTTCATTGCTTTTGTGTCAGTGTATTGTAATCACCACAGCTCACTGAAACATATATAATCATTCTCATCATGCTCACTCACTCAATACATAGGCTAGTCTACATCACCTAGCAAGATCACTTCTGGTAGTGCAGCATTATGGTTAGTCTGTGTGGGTTCGGAATTATGGAAATCATTATTTCCTCTATGCAGTGATGAAAGGCAGGAGATAGAAGAAAGCGATTGGATAATTCTAAACGGTGAAATAATCAGCCTTCTTTCCAGTGGCATTGGGGCTTTGATCAGAGAGAGTCATATTTGATGTTGACCTAATAGGTGTGATGTGTGTTTGGGCATGCATTATCTTTAGCTATAGTGAACTAGTCATTTCTAACTGTCTCTGAACAAGGGATGTAGTGCATATAGAAACCGCTACTTCACTGAAATCTCATGTCTATCACAACATCACTCAGAATATACTTGAAATATATTGGATTAGTATCAGTCTGTAGTTGAGTCTCAGTGAGTTCCTGTACTGCTCATTTTAAATTCAGCATACGACAGGGAAAATAGCAAGCATCACTCGGGCACCTAATTCCACATGGGGAGGCTGTCATCTACATTGCACATTGCATTACGGGATGGTGCCCCTCTAAAGGCAGTAAATGGCTCGGCAAGGACGTCATTGTCTGCGAAGAGGGGTGCACTGAAGCAGGCCATGTTATAGAACTGAAGTATGCAGATGAATCGAGAGAGCTGAGGAACATGCGTGCAGGATACGACGTGGGATGGAACGCTCTCAAAGTAATCACTGGAAGGTTCCGTAGGTCTAAGGTGTGGGCTATGGCAGATAGAGTCAGTGAAAGTGGAGCAGCCTTCCACCCACAACCCCACGGTGAAGTGTGTCATATCAGAGACAGCAATGGTAATGAAAGCCCCTGCTGTTCCAGCCAAAGGCAGCCTTCAAAATCCCTCTTTCCCTCCCAGCAGGGAACTTTCCCTTTTAAAGCACCCACACTTTGGCCTTAATAAAAATATGATAAAGTAAATTATACAGAAGGCCCAAACCCCTACTGAGTTTCAAATGTGGACCAATGAGAAAAGCACTAGGATTAGCTGGTCTGCAATCTATGCTGCCAATCACAGGGATGAAAGCAGTTGCTTTAGGTCTGTGGCGGTACAAAACTCGGAGTAGGAATGTCCTCATATGACAAGTGATAGAATAGCTTTCACAGGTCACTGGGGCAAAGATACCCTTTGATATCTATGGGAGAGCGAGACAAATAGATGGAAAGACAGAGAGAAAGAGGCAGACAAAGAAAGAAATAGAGAGAAAGACACACAGAGAGACAGAAAGGCAGACATAGAAAGAGAGAGAGATGCATATGGACATGGTCCTCTGAGAGGATGTGGCTGCCATTATCTCTGTCACCTGACACAGGGGCAGCACAAATCAGCCATGATGGATCTCTGGCCTCTTCTTTTGTTTCTCAAAGGTAAATATGAGAACAGCCATTTGCTTGTCCTCTTGGAGAATCTAGACGTTTCATCTCTAGAGCAGCATGTCAATCCTGATCATTGGATACATTTGAGAACCACAAGAAGGTCATAAATGAATAATGCAGCTGTCAGTTTAGCTCACTTCAGAAGGTTACACCGCTGGACTAAACTGCTTATAGGATAGGCAAAACACCCGGGTGGTCCAGGCTCTGGCTGAGAGGGACCTGCCACCTCTAAGCCTGGGTCGGATAACAAGGCAGGTTTTATCAGTAGTAGATTTGAACCATGACAGACATATTGAGCAAAGCCGATTTTGGAGGTATTTTTTTTGTATGTTATTTATACATTTGTTGTTCAGATTAAACCGATTGCGGTTTCACCATAGCGCGCTAGAACATTAAAGCTGTAGGCCTACTGCCAACGACGGCATTAAATTGCACACCCCCTGGACAAGTTATTGTCTGTACCTCACCTACAGTACATCAAGATACGTATGTACCATGTCTAGTATGGGACGACGACCTCTAGTGACAGCAAATGATTCAAGTTTAGGATTCCGTAACTTCATCATGTTGCCACATACAATCAAAGACACTGTGTGTGTCGTGAATCAATTTAATTTGGCGTGCCATTTCTGTTTTAATTTATAAGACAGAAGATATTAAACTGGATCCATAACAGTTATTTATAGGCTACATGAATGATAATGTTCACAATACTGTAAATAAGCTTCTGCATTTAGGGCTGAATAGCTCATCAAAAGTCACATTTTATTCACAATGTCGCCGTTGTTTCCAACAAGATTATTTGTCGGGAAACGTATTAATTTAGATATGTATCTTAACCAATTTCGCAAAATAAGCTACAGTAAAGTGAAAATACTGTCCTATAAAGATTTAAGTATTTTATAAAGCAAGCATCCATACTCACGTTGACTGGCTGCAAATACTGTGTGGGTGACGCTCAATAAACAAAAGGCATTTATGTAAAGCTGAAACAACTTCTGCATCTCCATCGTGCCTAAATAGTTAAATCCTTATGTGGCAACAGAGGATGTCTCCTAAAATATCTCGTTTTGCATCCAGCGTGGATGAAACCATGCACTCAGCGTGATGCCCGCCGTAAGATGCTGCTTCGAACACTCCTCCAAATAGCGAACAAGGTATAGAGAGAGATAGACGGAGAGACAATGCGAGCGGACGAAAGGGGACGAGAGACATAGTAAAATTGTCTGTGTGTGTGTGTGAGAGAGAGAGAGAGAGAGAGAGAGGAGGAGAGAGAGAGAGAGAGAGAGAGAGAGAGAGGGAGAGAGAGAGAGAGAGAGAGAGAGAGACAGAGAGCGCGCGCGCGCGCTCTGATGCATTACGCGTTTTTGTACTGGACAGCTCCTCCTGTCAAGGCATTCCCGTTTTAAATTAGCAGATTTTCTTTTAAACTTCCAGGCCTTCTACTTCAGACTATGATACAAGCTTCTTTCTAAACTCGATTTAGAATGTGTTATATATGCCATAAATAACCAAACGGCACATCAAAATGGGATGGGCATAGCATAGAGCATCTGATTGCGAAACAAATAGTTCCAGGTCCCCATGACTGAGTCGCTTGCTTTGGATAAAAGCATTTGCTAAATGCATTTGCTAAATTTATATGGTACATTACAGCAGAACACTCGTCATGGTCAGGGGTAAACTGATTGAGCACTCCAGGTATGCAGGTGGACCGTGCATGTTTGTCTGAGGTCTGACTCAGTGACATCAGTCACTGATTCTTGAAACAAGATGTTCCCCATCAAAATGTTGCAATTTGACTTAAAAAACTCTACACTGTTTCATTTAAAAAGGCTTTATAAGTTGGATATGAAAGATTTGTGTATGTTTAGACCCTTAGTTTTGTATATATTTATATTATTTCATAGTAATTTTATAAAATACTGGCACTGTACTATGAAAGCCCATGCAAATGAACTCGTCCTCCGTAGAGGTCACAGTATTAAACTTTAAAAAAAAAGTGTTTTAAAATGCCCAAAATATGAATGAGGTTAATTGGATGGCTTAATAACATATCACTTAATACTTAAAGTCAACATTGCATTATTTTATACATTAACAACAGTCTTTCAAAATCTGTCAACTCATGTCAACTCCGTCAGATATTTTTCTAATTAATATCCAGCAAACAAGTTGAAATCCCTGTGGTCACAGCTTTTATGTGTCAACACTGTCTTCAAAGTAGGGATGATTTCAATCAATAATTTTGAATTAAAAGTTGGTATTTTGGTTAAGTTTAGTGGCTGCTGGCAACTGAGAAAAATCGAAATGGCTTCCATTTACTAAACATGATTAAGTTGAAAAACATGTTGTTTTGTAAACTCTGTCAGACGTCAACTCTGTCAGATAATTTGTCTGACGGAGTTGACATGTAAGCTACCTGTCATCAGGTACTCTTTGTTCGAAGTTTCATACCCTTTCCCTTGATACTCTCTCCCTTTGCCAAGTCAAAACTAGGTAAATATCTTTAATCAGTTTGATTCTTGATTAGTTTGTCAACACCGTCAATTGTCTGTCAACACTGTCAATTGTGTGTCAAGACTGCAAGATGGAGGTTTTTATTTTTTATTAAAAGAATTATGTTTATTTGGTTCAATTGAGTGTGTTCATATATTAAAACATCAACTTATCTACATGCATCAGTGTCTTGTGTGCACAAAACCACGTATTGTATATATTAAAAACAACAACATTTGTAAACTAAATGAAGGTCATTTAAAATGGCTAATTCTAAAACTATGTAAAATAATATTAAAAGTGTATACAATGCAATTTGTCACTTAACCTTGCTAAGGCACACCATTTCTACACACTTAAAGACTTAACAGTGTTGTTGAATTTAACATTTTTTTAAATATATTTTCATCTGTCAGACGGAGTTGACAGATGTCAAGTTACTCAGTGAGCAAATATTTTTTTTAATAAAAAGTGGTTAAACAAAAAACCTGTTCCTTTTCATTGTATGATAGATGAGACCCGTGTTTATGAAGATATCCAGTTCAAATAAATGTAGTATAGATTCTTTGTTTGTCACTTTTCAAGAGTACTTATCCCTCGTCCCTTATCTCAAGAATCAGTGCACTATATGTGTGGCGGCCTGCGGAAACCCTTCACATCGTGAACATTTAATACATATTTGGAAACTACAAACTCTCCTGAATACAAATCTGTTTAAATCATCACCATCATCATCTTTATCACAACTGAAGTTACATCATTTTAAAGATGACCTGTGTCAAAATGTGATAAGGGAGAAAACTGCATTCAAAGATCCCACTGCGTTTGATATTTCGATTAATAAGTAATCATATACCTTTTTGACATTACAATGAAGTTTAGGGTGTTAACTACAGAAAACATCAAAAATCTAAATTTTGACAGAAAACTGATATTTTTTGGCTTATAGCCAACAATGAGTGCCTGCAACATCCGACGGGTTTCCGCAGACCGCCACACAATTCAGCCTAGTGGAAGTGGGGTAGGAGGGGTTTGGGTAGTTCGAAATACCCGAAGCAGCCTTAGGGCCTGCATATCACGCATTGTTTATATTCTGAACAGTGAACTTTTACCAATAATGGAAGGCCTACCTACCTACTTAAATAGGTTTGCCCATATTAGGGAGAAGAGAAGGGGTAGCAACAGAGCTAATAAGCAAAAGGAAAATACATAAATTATTAGGGTATATTTCAAATCTCTCAACCACGTTTGGAAGACATTCACGATGAGTCATTATATTGTCTCAAAACCATGGCAAGAAACACAGCCAGGAAGAAAACAATGGACCTTAAAGCGAGATATGAAACTGAATAACTGCTGGAGGAACACTCTATGGACATATCCATTGCCAAGATCATATTATTTGTTTGTCTACTCTTCTGTCACTGGCTGAGTAAATGACAATGTACTTTCATAGGAAAACAAGAGTATAACATCTACTGCAAGTATGGAGCTTTGAGGTGAAATGCCACATGTTAGATTAGTGAACAGAACAAAAGGTATCTCATTAGTTTAGCTGGATTCAAGGGAGAGGCATTGTGTCTCATTGGTGGATTAAGACAAGCTCATAATCACATAAAAGATTTGTCTAATGAAGAGAAACAATAACAAGATGAGCTGTCTCTTGATTAAACTTTTTACACCAAGGAATGGGAAACAGAACCAACACCAGACAAACTACCACTACAGTATCAAAAATATGCATGACAAATGCAAGGCCACATGAACTTAATGGGACTCTCACAAAGGTACCTTTACCCTGAGCTAACACAGAGAGTTTTCTGGTTCCCTGGGCCCTGTGATTGTGAGACAGAACGATATTTCAAGGGCGTCATCAGCAGAGACTGCTTGGCCCTGGGTGGGAGAGTTCTTTGCATCTGAAAGCTCCAGCTCATCCATCATCCATATGATGAAACTCTCAGCAGCTTCTCCGTTTCCCAAATTAAATTCTCCACAGTGGCTGCATCTCGGGATGTTCTCACGAGAGTAATGTCCCAAAGAGGAGATCCTGAGAAGGCAGCAATCACAGAGGTGTCTGACACTCAGGTGAAATGTGACTCCCAGGCCATCTCCAGTGTGCAGCTCTTAGTAGCTTACTGCAGCATTTCACACCTGACAACCTCACGTAATCACCCAAATTCGGTGTTGGTCAGATACATTCCAAACCAATGGTTGTTTTTTTAAGTGTACAATTTCGATTTTTGTATCTTGTTCTGGGGCACAATACCATTGTGACTTTTTTTTGTCTACACCCTGCTTCCAGTTGCAAAACTAAAGTATTCCTCATTTTCATTTTCTGGATGGTGTTGCAGAGCAACCTATTAAAGATCAAAGGAAAGACTGTAGTAGCTGGAAGACTCAAAGAACAGGGCTACAGTGGAACAACCAAAAAGGAAGAAAAAACTGCTAACTGTCATTGTCAGCCATTTCATTTTAATTGCATGGATTATGGGGCTCGTTTCCTAAGATAATGTTTCTTGTTCCATTGCCTTTTCAAGTCCAACCCTTCTTTATTACTCTCATGCAGCTTGTCTCCTGATGAAAAGCCTATTCATTTCCTTCTGGCTTTCATCTGAATCTTATAGCTCCCTCCATTTACTACGA
Organism: Mallotus villosus; assembly: GCA_903064625.1. Classification (NCBI taxonomy): domain Eukaryota; kingdom Metazoa; phylum Chordata; class Actinopteri; order Osmeriformes; family Salangidae; genus Mallotus; species Mallotus villosus. The sequence goes on along the minus strand of CAEFZP010000509.1, from coordinate 479,690 downwards.
GGCAAATGCCCAAATGGGAAATCCGGAAATGCTTAACATGACTGAGTGGAATATATTGTGGTGTGTGTGAGTAAATCAATGATAAATCTCCTCTCGCGGCATGCAGACCTGCAGGCTGGTGGTATCGCAGAAAATATAGCTGGTAACATCCGGAGTGTACCCTATTTGTTTTGCAGATATCGCAGTTATAGGCTGTGTCTACTACCGCGCACTTCTGCACTTCGAGCACTTACTTTCAGTGCTTAGGGCGCTTACGCTGAGAAACAAAAATAATTCAGTGCACTGAAAGTACCCGGATGATGCACTGCAAACGGGCAAAAAATTAAGGCTGTGGCTGTGTCTACTACCGCGCACTTAACGAAGTACACTGCAATGTAGTGCACTGCAATGTAGTGCACTTACATTTGCAGTGCACTCAGTTGCTGAGTAGTGCTGTCTAAACTGGAACACTTTACTTTCCCACTTAGCGGGAAGTGACGCACGCAAATCTGCTCGCGACACCCGAGAAACTAAACCCGTGAAACAAACCCGCTTGTATTTCTGTCACTGGACTCCTCCTCTTCCGCTAGACACAGCCTCAGTCTACTACCGCGCACTTGTGCACTTCGAGCACTTACTTTCAGTGCTTAGGGCGCTTACGCTGAGAAACCAAAATAATTCAGTGCACTGAAAGTACCCGGATGATGCACTGCAAACGGTCAAAAAATGAAGTGTCCGACGATGGACACTACTCGCCCTAAACGGGCGCCATCTTGGCTACGTAGCGGAAGAGGAGGAGTCCAGTGACAGAAATACAAGCAGGTTTGTTTCGCGGGTTTAGGTTCTCGGGTGTCGCAAGCAGATTTGCGTGCATCACTTCTCGCTAAGTGGGTAAGTAAAGTGTTCCAGTTTAGACAGCACTACTCAGCAACTGAGTGCACTGCAAATGTAAGTGCACTACGTTGCAGTGCACTACATTGTAGTGTACTTCGTTGAGTGCGCGGTAGCAGACACACCGGAGTTTCCCCTATCCAAATCCGTCAAAGTGCGGTAGTGAAGCCGCTGCGGTGCGGATTACAATTACAATCACAATCAAGATAACGGCAGTGTCTTCTTTGAAAACCCCTTGGCCGCAGCTTTCAACTTTTCACGCTACCACTACCAGAAAGAGGCCATTTATGGAGAACGTTGTTGTTGAAATGTTTAACGTTATAATGGAAAGCAAGCTTGTCGGCTAGTCAGCTTGTCAGCTAACGTAAGATCAGTAGGCTAGTGATGGGCAAATCGAGGCTTTTCGAAACACAGAAACAATTGAATGTTCCCTTTTGTGCTCGTGCCCTGTTCGTATCTGCGAGCACATTTCCAGGCAACTTTTCTTGACGTAAGCAAATAAATGCTCGTTTACGCATTTTGGATTTGTTTTAAAATGAGCAAAAATCTGGAAAATTCGACTATGAAAAAGCTAGTAGTATGAGGCAGGTTCGAGAATCGAACAAAAATCATTGTGGGAGATAGTTTTGGATATGTTGACTGGAGTTATTAGAATAAAAACGACCGGACGATCCGGGTACCTAACCGGAAATGCAATACCACCTACTTCGGGGCCGTTGCTTCAAGCCAAGGGGCGAAGGGTGGGGGTCTGGTATTGATGGGAGCAGGGCCGGAGGGATGGCTACAAGGTTTTAGCAATTGAAAAACTGCTATGTTTATTTTATATAAAGCTCAAAAAACTATTTTGCGCTCAAATAATGGTCAAAGGTTTTCGCTTGTACGCGCTCGCATTAAGTGTGGAAGTCCCTGGCTGTGTCTACTACCGCGCACTTAACGAAGTACACTGCAATGTAGTGCACTGCAATGTAGTGCACTTACATTTGCAGTGCATTCAGTTGCTGAGTAGCGCTGTCTAAACTGGAACACTTTACTTACCCACTTAGCGGGAAGTGACGCACGCAAATCTGCTCGCGACACCCGAGAAACTAAACCCGCGAAACAAACCCGCTTGTATTTCTGTCACTAAACTCCTCCTCTTCCGCTACGTAGCCAAGATGGCGCCCGTTTAGGGCGAGTAGTGTCCATCGTCGGACACTTCATTTTTGGACCGTTCGCAGTGCATCATCCGGGTACTTTCAGTGCACTGAATTATTTTGGTTTTTCAGCGTAAGCGCCCTAAGCACTGAAAGTAAGAGCTCGAAGTGCACAAGTGCGCGGTAGTAGACACAGCCCCTATCTTGCATCACATCAAACCCATGCCGTGCCTGATTAACACTCGAATCGTTAAGCAGAAAAATCTTGCCAGAGAAGGCAAATATGGTCATTTTTCTGCAAAAGAACTGCTAAAGTTTGAAGCTGGTTTAGTTAGCATACCAACTCAACATTTATTTTGTTGTTACTTGTTAATAGTGTAACTGTTATTTAGTTGTGTATTAGGTGCCGTCAGTTTACTTATTATATATTTAAGTAGCCTACTTTAAAACGTTAATATATTGTTCAATTTAAAAAATAAAATTAAAGAGTCTTTCTTTGATGTCATTTTTCAGTTTTTCAAGAATCTGAATCGTTTTTAAAGAATCTAAATAATTTTACAAATACCGATTTGATATAATACCGAAATAATACCCAACCCTAGCTGTGCTCCGTTTTGCTCCTAGATTCAGACCAGGTAAATTGTAGAGCTAGCAAATTACTTGACTTCTGTTGTGTGGGAATCGCAGGAGCTAACCAGGCAAAGGGCGTACACAAATACAGGGTGTTGATATTCACAGCCTGGAAACATACCCATCTGCAACTGGCGCGAGCACACCCCACAATCTCCCCAGAAATTGTACCCTCTCTAGTTTGTTACTCATTTAAGCCAGTTTTCAAGCCTATTTACGTTTTTGGGGGCATATTTAAACTGGCTTACTGCTACAATTACACATACCTTCAGCCCCAAAGTTACAGTACGTTTGTATAGTTGGTGAAACAGACAAATGTCTTCACCTCTATGTTTGTTAAGATTTGTTTATTTCAGATGTGTCTATTTTTCCAGATGTGTTCATTTAATTGTGTCCTAGCTACAACCTGAACATTTGTGACTTCTGATCTCCTTCCATAAGAGCTTTTACGTTCCACCCCCCCTCCCCCACTAGGTAAACACAATATATTTTTAGATTCGTACCAAATACAGTGGTCAAACACACAGCTCATAATGCCTTTTTCTCCAAAGCACTGGCTAATAACATAAACATGATGCCGTTGAGCAGAGGCCAGTATGCCATATTCTATCTATTGGTCTGTCTCATTATTTCCAACCTGCAACTTGGAACAGGTTGTCACTCCAAATCTTTAATAGGCCCCAGGAGAAGTGGTGTTCTACTCCAGACCCTTCCTTCAGAGTGTTAGTGTAGCATTTAAAGGCTCCATGCACTGTAAATCGTTAAGAGTTTTTACTCTGAGATAGATAATAGATAACAGTCCTGTTCTCAGATACATACATGTCAATGGTGAAAATAGATACTGAGTTGGAATATGCATTGGCTCAACAAAATTTTTTTTTAGTATGTATGCTCTTTGTGAAACCTTTTATCACGAGGAAAGCATATTATTATGACAACTGTAATGACATTGCAGAAATGGTAAACCCCAAAATATCCTTCTGCTTATTCACATGAACACAAACTCCTGAGTGAATCCTCGTCAAATGTGACCCATTATGGGCGTCTTCATCTATATCATCACTGGAGTCATTCATTTGCATGTAAATCATATCAATCAGGTATCATTACCTTATAATAATACCTTTAATCCTCATAATTGTCTGTACTATGAGCTGTCTGTATATATATACACAGTATTTTGGACAGAATGCTATTTTTTATGCTATTTTCGCTACCCTAAGAAACATTTCAGAGAAAAGTTATCCAGTTCAGTCCATTACTAAAATTGAGCCTCTCTTCCTCTAACAGGTTGCTAGGAGGAATTTCCATAGTGATGCTGTCTCACCATCCATTGCCAGGCTACAGACACAGTGATGAGAGGCTCCAGCTTCTCTTACAGATAAGATCAGTCATTTTGCAGTGTAAAACCTGAATTAAATGCTATCACCCTGGAATGAATTCCTACTTTATGCGCATCACGCCAGGGATGTGCCGCCTTTGCTAAATTGTCCAGAAAACCAGCCCAATGATCTAGGGAACGGGGCAAAAACTGGAGAATCTTCAATAGAAGGCTGAGATGAATGAGCAGAAGATTTTTAGGCTGTAAATGGCAGTCTGCTGACAAAAGGTGCATTTGAATCACAGGGCAATGTGACTTTGCCCTTCTTTTTCGAAGCAAACATTTGATGAGAAAATGGGCCAAATTCTTATTTTATTCAATCATCATAACATACGCAAATACATTTTCTTTTCAATTTTTTTGCTTTCAAATTCAAAACAGAATAATTAAAATAACCACATGCATACCTCTACAATTGAGGATAGTCCCAAAAAGGTTATCCTGCAACAGCTAAAGAAAATGTCGAAAAATTCAACATGCACCCTTTTGTTGTCGTTGAAGAAGTTCAGCAGCGGTTCACAGCTCCTATACTGCATGTGAAAGTACACACATTCATAAAGCTATCGTTGAGGGCGTAAAATCAATGTGCTGATGAATGTTGAGCCTGGCACTCTTAAATGTCCTCCTGAATGACTGGACTCCCAGCAGTCCTCTCTGCATTAACACAATCTGACAGATCTATTATGCAGAATGGGGGGTGTTTGCCGAAAAGTGAATGATAAAATCTGAAAAGCTGGCAGCATTTATAGTGATAAAGGACTAATTAAACACTTCTGCTTGCATATTCTAATGTGTCCAAAATGGTTATAACATGTTACATCAGTCTTATATCCACACATATACGCACACGCACACACTTTCTGATTTGGGCTGTATTTGTATTTCAGACAAACCATCTCTCTGTGGGCTGTTGTGTTTATTGAGAATGAGGGCAATAGCGGAGCACATAACCCATGGCTGATTGGATTGTTATTGAAAAGGGTTAGAAGCAGAATAATAAAATAATACTCTTCCTGAGATATGATTAAAAATAGAAATTAGTAAATTGCCCTGTCAGGATCAATTCATCATTCTTTAAACAGAAGATTTTTTCAAGGCTAGATAGCTGGAGCTGATCCATGACTGATAACTAAAAATGGCATGCTTTGGATTAGCATTCTCTCTACTTTGCAGCCACCAATGTTTATGAGTTGTTTAATGTGTAACTAATAGGATTTAAAAATCATGCTATTCCTATGTACATCCTGAAGGATCTACCACTGCTGGAACGGACTGCTTGCGGAAACCCTTCTGTTTAACATGCATATGTCTCCTTCTCACAGGTGAATGACAGAAACCTTTCCAGTCAGAGAAAATTGAATTTTTGGCTGTGTTTGCCTCTAAAGCAGTGTGTCTGCTTCCTCCAAATGATGAGGAAAAGATACTGTTGCAGGTGGCTGGAATCACTGAGGAGCTCCTCCTCCTCTCTGCCATTCTGATGTATCGCTTCACGCACAGCCATTCTCAAGGAGATTTGTCATAATACTACAGCCGGCCAAATACATTCCCCCACTGTCAAAGCCTTTACTCACCAATGGCGCTCCCTGTCAAATACAGAGAAATGTACTCTTCTTCGTGGTCATGTCCTACAATCCCACATATACCAAGTGTGAAGCAGAAGTGTGTGTGCGAGTGTGTGTATGTGTTTTTCTGCATGGGTGTGCATTTGTGAAATTTACCAAAATGCCAAACAATACTGATCTGACCCATCATCTAATAAATAAACCTGAATCCAAAAACTGTAACCCATTGCAAGCACTCTTTACACAGTATATGAAAACGATACTCTGGACACTATTTACACTCAAAACCATCAACAAACCATGATTCTGTGTCCCGGGGAGGAAAGCTGGGTCATTTGAGAGGAGAGCACTCTCAAGCAGAGGCCTCACTGACTGCAGTCACAGACCATTAAGGAACCACCAATCCATTCCATCCAATGTGTTCCTCTCTAAACAATACATTTGATGTAATGTGTATAATGTGGACACCAGGCTACAAATGCTTCCTCTTTGGGGTTACGTCATTTTCTTTTTCAAAAGTTGTTTGTCTTTATATTTTTATAGCAAGTTTAAAAATATACACAGACAATATGAACCCATTTAGGATCAAGGGGCTGTGTAAGCTAAGCATAATTGTAAACCCCTTTGGTTTAGTCTCAGCAAAAAGTGAGTTTCAATTACAAGGAGGGACTATAAGTTGCCAGTGTCAGCTGGCTCCAGTGTTTAACTCCCAATGGGAAGCTTAGCCTCCTCTCAATTAAATCCACAACAGAACCCATGGCTCCAGTAGAATCAGGAGACAGTCTGCATGGAGACTTTAATAGTCAAGCCATGGGCAGAGTGCACTCTATATGACCCTCCCCTTTCCTCTCCTCAGGAAGAGATAGATGGGAAAATACAATAGAAGAAGAGCAGCCTAATACCACTGAAATGAAATAACATTACCCTGTATGAATTCCGGCACTTAAGAATGAAGCTAGCTGTGGTGGGCATCATGTATAATAAACACTTCACTATCTTTGTGAAAGCATATACTGTACGGTAAAAACAAAGAGTTCAGTCAATTATGACCGTACTCGATGAATTTAGATAAAAATCTAGTTTTTTTGACGTTTGGAGAAACATGTTAATGTTACAAATTCCTTCACAGATGGAGACCCTAAACTCCTTTATCAACTGTGTGAATGTCTTTAGGGATGTGATAATTAACATTAACAATCTGATGCCTGTCAGGGATACCAGGTGGTTAAGAAGTGCGCTAATGAGAAATGAGAGTTCTTTCCTGGGTGCCGCTCTGATTCTTACAACCAGTGACCACTTCCCCCCTTACTATTTAAACCTGTTTTATTTTCCATCAGGCGAAGCTGAACTTCTGTGGACACCCATGCAGTTTTAATCAGTTAGAGTGCTGTGAGGAAGAAAGCTTGGAAACTAAGGAGCACAGAGCAGGATTTCACAACAATTTGTGCACTTCCACATGTTCATGTATGTCGTGCAGTGATTTGAGTTCAGTCAAGACACTCACGTATTGATGAAACCATTTATTGCAATGGAAATAGGTTTATCTTTGGCTGAGTGGTTCTATCTAAGGGGAACAACTGTCTTTGAGCAGCTAGCATAGCACAAGTAGGCCTAGAAACATTGCCTGTTTAACAATCAAAGTCAAAAGGCTAAAGGGGAAGACCTGGACCTTCAATTAGCACACCTGCAGTGATTGCGTGAGTGCCATGTCTGAACTAGCTTCTCCAATTCCCAGAGTTAGTGGACCCCCAAAAGAGAGAAAATATACAACTCCAGGGTGTCATGCTGTTGGTCAACCCATAGCCCACACATCCACACATGTCTGGTATGATAGAGATGGCATATCAATATAGATCATAATATACATAACAAACTGAGGCCCCTTGAAAATGTTCTCTTCATACATGAGCCAACGAAGGGACCATGTTTAAATGACAATGATTTACTAATGATCCACATGAAAGAACTGATGTGGAAAACAAAGACCAAAGTTAAAGAAAATGTCAAACTATAGCTTGGCTAAACTAACTCAATAGCCATGGCTAATTACTGGGGGGAAAATAATTTATCATGGTGAAGAAATAATCAAGATTCATGGCATTTCATTAGAGTTAATGGGATCATAATTACATGTGACCAAAAGACATCTAAAAGTCTGTAGGTGACCTTTCGCTACTGTAACTACATATGTCTGTAGTACTAATGAGAAATTGATTCATTCATTTGTTCCTTCAGGCAACATCATTCCTCATGAAGCTCCTTAGTACAGGTGTGATTGGACAGATAACCTTCAAGCGCAGGTGACAGGGTAGAGAAGCTATGAGGTGACAGGTTAGAGAAACTACCATACAGTAGAAGGGTTACAGTTACTAAACATTCAGCACTTCAGCCACTTTACAGTTATTGTATTGCACTGTACTGTATTTATACCAACAGAAGTTCGCCCTCTTTTATATAGGCTAGCCTAAGTTAACCCCACCACCGGACTGATCTACTACACATGATTTACCAGTATGCACTGCTCAAGCAGCCATTAAATAGCATACGAATAATCTTCACAAGTAATCATTACAAAATAAACTCAATACAGTTATGTAAACAATGTGTAATGCTATACTAAAACAAACCATACACACACACACACAAAACCATACTCAGTGAACCTGGCCACCCTTGGCACGCTTCAGTCTCATAAAGGTAACCCGGAAATGCACGGGTGCCCTTTACCTGACTGTAGACGGTTGGTGTTGTACCAAAATCAGTGACCTATCAAAAACTGTGACCAGGGGTTGCTGTTCTAACAGCTTGGAATAGTGTTAAACAAATTTGGGGTTTGGGTAAGGGTTAGGGTTAGGACTTGAATAGTTCCTATATCAAGCCATTAGAACAGTGACCCCTGGTCACGGTTTTTGATAGATCAGAAAGTCTCTTCTGTAGTCAAGAGGTGTGCACAGGAATATAAATGGAAAGACCCTATCAACCTATGATTTATAGCTGGCAGACATTGTGGTACTGCTAGCCTCTTCTTGCCACCTGCTACAATGGTGTCAGAATTGGGATCCGCCGCCGGATCGCTAATTGGCATCGTTTATGGCCCGGAAAATTGGAGAGAGAGCTAGACAATCTCAAAGAATTGAGATTGAACTGTTGAGTAGGCCCGGCGACACCTGGATGGACTGATGCAAGGAAAGACGGTCTTCCGGAAGAAGAATATCAATCCACACTGATGGCTCCAGTGCACCACAGCCCCATTGCCCCCTAGAGGTCGGGAGACACTAGAGACTATATCCAAGGACTCATCAAAAAAAGCTCATCAAAAATGGGTGCAAACACATGACTACAGTTTCTGTTCAAGTCCAGATTGAATCGTTCAATTCGCTGGTTATGTACACAGCTTCCACTCAACACAGAATTTTAACCTTTGTTCACTCTCATTTCTTCCCAAATCCGGACATTCTCCCCTCCATGATCAGTTCTGAAGTGAAGTTAGCCACATATTAACCACTGTATAGACTTCATAGAGTGGTCAGTCGTGTCACCGGTAACCTCTAGCTCTAACTAGGCTAACCTCTAGCTCTAACTAGGCTATGGGTAACTTATGTTCATAAGTTCATGATACAAAAAGTCAGTGCGGACTACAAAACCTCAGTTCTAGCTAGCTGTGGACAAACATTATCTAGCTAGCTGGGTAGGTCAGCCATAACAGTAACTCTTTTCAAAATACTATTAGAAGTTCAAATTAAAACTACCTAACCTGTCGTTAATGGTATGGAAGAATACCGGTGGAACTGCACCTGGAGCGCAGCAAACACATCTGCCATAACCGGCCATTCAATCTCTTCTTTTTTTCCGTTTTGAATCATGGCATCATATTGATTCCATAGTTTCCATGCTGGTTTCACCTGCTGGTCCATGGTCATTGGTGTGAGTGGGGCTGCACCGATTGAGGGTAGCCAGGGTGTGGGCTATTTGCACATTTTCTAAACATTTAACATTTATGTTTCACATTTATATTTAACACTTACATTTAACATGAGTATTTAGGATTTTATTGCACATTTAAATGTATACAAGACATTAAATGTAGTTTTGGATTATTGCATTAATTTATACAAATGTCTCGCTAAATGTTTGAAAATGTCATAGTTAAAATTGTACAGCTTTATTTGTACACTCAACAATGCTAAATGTGCAAACACTGAGAATAATTTTAGGACATTCAACATTTGGAAATGGCACCACATGTTAAATTGCCAATGAAACAAGTTGATGGCTTTTTCCACGCAGTTTTGTGAATAACCAAGTACACGTTAGATTCTACACAGACACCACGCTTATGCAGTGTTTTGAAAGGCAAGGAGAGAAAGTTCATGCATGAATAATCAGTTTATTTGGTCTACAACTGTCAATTGTCAATGTATCAATTAAGCCAAAGAGTAAAGATATAAGAGATAAAATATTGATACCGTATCCATTTATTTTTCGAATGTCAAAGAAGTTGTGTTAATTTGGTCAACTAGTGAATTATCCAACCAATTAATTGAAACTGCGCTTATTACAGTAACAAAGGGAAAGAAGAGGCAATGTTGTATTTGACATGATAACATGTTGTTACTGCACTGTATCTTCTAGTCCTTGAGTCCTCTCTACCTGTACCAACTATAAAAAGATGACTGCGTTGCTTTGGATAAAAGCATCTGCTAAAATACAATTATTGAGTAGGCGTTTTTATAAAATAGTATTTATAAATGTAACAGTAAGACAAAAAAAATAAGAAAACTGTTCAATTGTGAGACTGGTTATTAAAGTCCTTAATTAAGTGCAATGTCCATTTGGTGTGCACAGGTGTCCTTCTCATAAATATCAGAAAACTTGACCTAAAGACATTTCCATTTTTTTCTTTACATCAAGTTTGATATATTTGGCCGCCAGATGTGCACAACCATTTCTTCTGCCACGTACAAATGTTTTTACGAGAAAAATAAAGGTTTCTAAAAAGGTTTGTAGAGACATATTCACTGGAGTGCAACATCAAAAGCGAGGTCACTCTTAAATTGACCAATGTGTGTGACCCTGGTCTAAAATGAGCGCTACGATGCATGTTGTGAAGTCCAAGGTCTAACACTAGCAGACCTTGTGTGCATGTTTGTATGTAACAGCCTCCAGGAGAGACATCAGTTTCAAAATGCATGTTTAGACTGTAGAGATTCAACACTTGTATTTTACGAATCAGTATCTGAGGTATAATAAATATCTGTGTATTTGCATATTTCTGCTAGGCAAACAACAGACTAACATTGAGGTAGTTATAAAGGTAATAACAAGATGGCTAATAAGCGCCCGTTTACCTGACCTTTCTATAATGTTGTAAAGAGTTGCCAGCTAGCCAAAGTACTGGCTGGGAATTCACCTGGGGCTTGTTGCATGTTTAGTGATTTCCTATTGCTGCTGCTGTGAGTAATTGTGTGGAAATACTAATATGGAAATATGTTGACATTTCTGAGGACTAAACTAGAAGAGTTGGCTGTTTTTCTACAAAATCTGATTTTATTAGGACTGTTGTGGGTGTTTTCCTTTCAGATCCTTCCATGGATTTACAGTATTTGACTATACAAAGTCTTTGGGTAAAACAGTCAAAGTGTCAGTAAACACTACAAAATAAATGATAGTGCAAAGGCTGTACGTGCACTTCCACTATAGCTGTTTGTAATTGAAATGAAGTTAGAGATGTTATATCTAATTGTGAGAAAGTGGCAGAAATATGTTGAATGAAACCCAATTCTGACGGTTCACTGTGGATCCTCATGCATATAAAATCCCAATCCCACAGCACCTGCATTGAATTAATTAATGGAATTCATTGTCGCTGAAAAGAGGCTTAATAAGTCATTAGGTGCATCAGCACTGATAACTGCTAACGCTCAATGTCACCTGACCAGTAATGGTTTTCACTCCAGAGTTGCAGATCGTTGCAGAATGAATCTGTGTTTTGGCTGCCTAAGGACATCTGATAACATCCTTTCGTAATATGTTAATGTGTGAGACAGGTAAAGCAGGCAGGTCTTTCTTCTCAGAGAGTCTTTTTATTTGCTCAGACTATCTTCAATCAGCCTAGGCCATGACATCCACCTGATTGCTGTGTTCCAGGCACATTTGAGCAAGAAAAAACGAAAATCACACCACCTCTTTGTTAGGTAAATGATGGTGATATGTGAATGATTTTCACATTGACAGCTACTTAGACATTATTCTTCTGTGAGATTAAAACTGATTATCAACATATTCATACTGGATGCTTTTTTTGGTTTTGCATACTCTTTGGCACTTTTTACTTGAACAGTGGTTAACACAACTTCCTGTCGGGCTACTTTACTCAGATGGGTACAGGAAGTGAGACACCACTGCCCTGCTTGCATATAAAACAACATCACCTAACAAAAACTTTCCATTTCAAGTACTGTCTAGCAGGAACACAAACAAGGCATCTAGAAGTCAAGGACGGCTGAAGCAACAATGACAATCTTTTTAATGTTATTATTTGTGAAAGGTAAGGCATCACGACGATCAACACATGGTATACAATTTTAATTTATGATAATATTTGTCCTAGGAGTGGAGAGTAATGCTGTTTGTGTTTGTTGTCGTACAGCAGTGGCCTTGTCCTCTATATCTGGTCCCAGCCCTTGTGACGAGCATCATAGGGTGAATCTGTTCAGATATCCTGCCCCTACCATCCCTACTACAGGGACAAGGTCAAGCTACTGGTGTAGGGGCTCCTACTGGTAGTTCTGTAGGGTTGTAGTTAGATCAGATCAACCTCAAAACATGAACAATAATGTGAAGATAATAGACAACAAGAACCTGGGCCATGTTTACTGTCACTATGAAGGCTGTTAGACTGGTGGATAGTGATTCTTACTGGTGTGCCATTGAAACGGCTGGTCGAGGGGTGTCCTTTGCTGTGAGTGTTCGTGTTTCTGAACGTGAGTACACATAAAGGATTTTTGTGCTGATGGTCTTTTGCTGTATCCATCTATCTGTCTGTCTGTCTGTCTGTCTGTCTGTCTGTCTGTCTGTCTGTCTGTCTGTCTGTCTGTCTGTCTGTCTGTCTGTCTGTCTGTCTGTCTCTGTCTGTCTGTCTGTCTGTCTGTCTGTCTGTCTGTCATCTGTCTATTTATATATATATAACATTCAACTTCTAAACTAAGTAGCACTTGGACCCTATATTACTAACAAGCAATATATAAGTACTGAATGACCTGTAGTCCTGCGCAAAAATAGAGCTTGCCAGAAGGCTAAATATTTTAAGGGATGTCTAACTTGAAAACTATACATTTTAGCAAGTGGCAGGGCATTGTGAGTTGTATACAATAAATACACTGCTCTGTGGACCTTACTTGTACAGGACATAAATCACAGATCACATCATTAACAACTACCACAACAATTGGTACCACAACAACTACCTCAACAATCCCAACTTCAACTTCCCCAGCAACATCAACTCATTCTGAGGCAACAACATGCCTGACTCCCCTGCTGAGTGCAACAGGTCCATTGTACAACTCTACAATAAATGTGACAAGGTAGACTAGAATGTTACTAAAAGCATCATGATGAAAAATGTGTTGTTGGGTAAACCTAAAAATGCATGTGAGCTATTATGACAGTAGAAGAGCACATTACATCAGATCAGGATGCCTCAGCTTCAAATCTCTCACCGGTGATGAAATTATTACTGAACTTCCTGGGGGACGATTAAGCATTTTGTGACTGACCGTCACAGTTGTTCCATGAATTGTTTGTTCTAAATACAGTATAAGTAGAAGCCTATACCTACCAACTCCGGATCTATGAGTAAATGTTTTTCTTTTCCATAGTTCTGTGACTTCCGAGGATGACCCTGTGTGGAGAGTTTGGAGACTTGTTCGATGGATCCTCTTTGTCGTGCTCTTTCTGTTTCAGATTCTATTCAACACAGTGGCCCATAGATTTTTTCAGACTTGATCATGTGTATTGTGGCAAGCCACAGAGAGATTCAGGGCTGAGATTAACACAATTCAGGAGACTGGTAACAAGGGGAGGGTGAACAGCACTTGCGTGTGTTTAAATGACCAAAACTAAACACTACTGAACAAAACAAAAGATCTTCCAGGGGAGCCTTGCTCCACCTGGGTTGGTGGCTCACGCCTGTGCGTGAGGCTTCAACAGTGAAATCTCAAATGATCGACCGGTGGTAGTAGCAGTGACACTGTTCCTTCCTACTGAGGCGTAGCTTCCTGCGTTGATGTTCTCCCTTCTCTATCTGAACCGTGTCGGCTCACTCTTTTGAGGGCTCACTTTTTGTCAGTCCATGCCGTCATTGTTAATGTCTTGTTAGGGTCCTTGCTGTGTACCTGTTTTTTGGCAAGTAAAGTCTTTGTTTGCTTTGATCTTTCCTGCCTTGTCTCCTTGTGTTTGGGTCAGTCCTCTGTACTCACCCCATGACCTCATGTGTCTATGGCTACAATCTGAATAGAAGCCATACTAAATGTTTAGAAATGGATAATCACCTAAATACAATTTGTTCTCAATTAATGCAAAATCCCCAAAAGATGAGTTTGTGTCGTTTGAAATCATGCTCTGTATTTCTGTGTGTAGATTACACATTTAGTATGAATGAAGCATTTCCACTAATGTCACCCCAAGGCGGTGGAACCAGAAACAACCCAAATGTACAAAGCGAGTCGCCCCAGATGACTGAGGTCTCGTTTTACTAACAAGCCTGCTCTGTCTTCACAAGGGTCACTTTACATTCAATAGCTTTTTAATGGTGACATTAAAGCCGTATGTATCTGATCTCTGACTGAATGGTCCACTAAAGGCTCAAGACTCTCATTAGCGGGGGAGAGCAACATTCAGAGAGACAGTTTGAAATCACAAAGACGGATGGGCTGAAGATGTCGACCGGCTGAGTTAGTTTGGCACTTACAGAATTATGATCTTTAAAACAAAAGCTATTAGGATTTTTTGAGTTTGACACCATAATACCTAGAAAACATGGTCCAAGGCAAAGCAGTATAGCTGACACGTGTTTGATTCAGCCCACTTTCAACCCTGCACTTTACAGTCATACTAATTTAAAACTCAAGTTCACGTTGACTTGTGGCTACTTATAAGGAGGTATTTTGGTCTTACAGTCATCTTGTATAGCTCGACATGACTTGAAAAATATCAAAAAGCTCCCATGAGCAGCACAGACTTGGCGTCCCGTCGTCGCTGGAACTCCAGAGAACAAGCAACGTTCCCACTGCAGACAAACAATACACACACTAATGGAACATAAGCAGTCAAAGTCCCTTTGATGTCCTCATGTGATCAGACGTACAGCCTAGGATGGAAGGAGACATCTTTGAACAATTGAAGGACTTTGAAAAGGACTGAAACCCCCGACACAACACACGAGGATGGCAGAGAAGATGTTTATGTAAACAAAATGAGTTCTCCAAGGAGTGAGATGCGCTCATGGGGAAGGAGGGGGATTGAAGAGAGGGGATGAGGAGAAGGGTGTTGTAGAGGACGAGGGGAGGGATGGGGAGGGGTGTTGGAGGGGGGTGACACCACACTGTCAGCCTAATCAATCATGTCAAGTTTCCAATGTTTAGAAATGCCTGAGATTGCTCCAAAACAAGGAATTTCAAATTGCTAACAGATGAAAATTAAAGGGCACGAGTTAGACTACTTTTCCTTGTATTTTAGATCAGACAGATCTGTGTCTATCTATTTCTGTCCTCTGCTTTGCTCTCTCTCTCCCTCTCCATCTCTGTGTCCCTCCTTTTCTCTCTCTCAGGTTTCACCTGCTGCAATATTCTTGGAAAAAAATGAATTCTTGGTGTTTGGGTTATTCCAAAACCCTCAGTCTGCATTGCCACACTAGTTAAAGGCCGAAGACTTGAAAGAGAACCGTTAAGCAGTTAATTTTCCCTTCAAAGGATTTCCAACAAATAGTTAACTGACAGATGATTTAATTGCCGATAAAAATTGCCTTATTACACTTTTACAATAACATAACACCTAATCTTATTTTAACTAGAATTTTTATTCACCTTTGAATTTAACTAGAATGTTGTTACTGTAGTGTAGATACTCTACTACATAGTCAACTGGTAGTTAATGTAACCTTAATGTAAAGTGTCACCGCATTTTTTTACATTCCTTCATATTTCTGTGCATCCTGGAAAGGCACATTAGGCAATCCAGTGAAGAGATGCACTGCACACTATCATATCACATATACAAATATATCAGTGGGCAAGGGAACCATATGATCAGCCTGCTAGTTACTTTGTCAGACAGACTGCTACCACAATAACTTAGCAACCCATGTCTGAGATGGAACAAGTTGATGGAAGAGTGCATTTGACACTTTTCTTGTATAAGGGATGCGTATTGTATTGCCTGATGGACGTACACTGTTGAAGTTCAATTTTAAATATGTAATCTGCATTCATCATAAATAAAGGCTGTCTTAAATGCATTGTTTAATCTCCAAACAATGTTATGTCTCATTCAAATCAAGTTTGCAGTCTTCTAATTCCAATGTAATTTTCAATTCCAGATTTATCCCACGCAACACCTGGCTGCAGAGGCAGCGTCACCTGGAGGGTCTGCAAGATTGCTGACAGTTTCTGTCTGCACATGTTCTTCATCTTTAGCAAGGTTTTGGAAACCATGCTGGCAGGAAACCTGTGAACAGTGTTGACTCTCCCCTCTGCTGTCAGCGCAGAGCATTTAAAGACCTTGAAAAACTGCTTTTTTCCCCTACACTTCTCTCCCTCTGACACCAAAGTCTCCCGCCGGGCCAAGAAACACGTAAGCTAATGGAGTTGATGTGAGAAGTTGAAATGGTGTGAGACCGTCTGAGATGAACACACAACCTGAGAGCTCCTGGCTCAGAGGGCATTTATCCCACTTCTCAACACTACCCTACCTCCCCGTTTCCACGAGAACCATTATTTTGTTCCAGTAAATCGAAATGGCTGTACTCTCTCTACAGGTGCAGTGCAGACATCCAGGTTTTGAGATCTATTGACATATATAAATAGCTACAATGCTCTTTCAATGGAAAACTAAATATCTGTACTTTTTTTTCCCTGACAGATGGTCAGCACTCTTGATCCAATATATTTCAGGCAGACACGACCTCTGAGATTGTCAAAAATGTTAAACCTCTTTACGTATAAATGTACATTATGTCAAAGTGACAGCTCAGATATGTAAAGCAGACAAAAAACGTTTTAGAACAATTATCATTAGAATCATTAGAGCTAGTAACTAGTTTTCCAGGCAGTTAACATCTGAATACTTTGGATACAGCTAACTATAGTTGGATCCACTTTTGTTTTTATTTGTAATTGAATGTTATTTTTATATTCAATCACAATTAATATTATTTAAAATATATTTTTTGGACAGCAACAATCCAACAAACCTTTTATTTTATGGATGTTTCATAAGAATTAGCATAAATAAACATCCAGTTCTGTTACCTGTGTTAGGCTTTGTTCTTCCTCCAGTGCGATGGACACTGATTGACTTGTTCCATTAAAGCATATTGGTGGCCTCCTTGGCACCCCAGCACTGAGGACCAGATGCCTGGCACCCAGGCAGGCTGGCTGGCTGGGATGGCTGCTGGGCTGGCTGGCTGCTGGGCTGGCTGGCTGCTGGGCTGGCTGGCTGCTGGGCTGGCTGGCTGCACAGCAGCAGCTTAGTCAGCTCTGTAGTGGCCTAAACAAGAAGCATCAGATGAGCAAGATCAGTCCTGTGTTTGCCCTCCATGGAAAGTGCCAGGAAATGACTGGAACCTGACAAGAACGAATCCGTCTGGCCAACATTGTGGAGTTCTTGAGTGTGAATTTGTTTAGAATTCAGATTTGTCTATAACAAATGCCAAGAATGGCAAACAGTTTTTCAGCCATTCAATCTGTCCAAGGGTCACCTCTGCTACTGGGCTATTGTAAACACAGTACATTCACTGTAATCACAATAATTACAATGAACTGCATGCATCAAATTTTGGCAGCTATATTAAGCCACAAACCATATACAGTACGTACACATGACACGGTTTGCCCTGTGAAATATTTCCCTCTTGTTGTTTTGTTTAACTCATTTCCTATATACGGCAAACACGACTATATTGCGTATGCATGAGTATATATCTATACCCTGTGTACGTTTGTATTCGATATATAATGTCTGGTGTATATAACTGATAAAACATAAATAATACAAAATAAAATAAATATTTCCCTCAAAGCTTATGTACATTCTATATGAAAAGAATGAATGACCTTTGTGACGACAGCTGATATTTTTCTTCTGTGTTTACAATACTTGGCAATCCCTGAAGACCATGCTTGCCGGCAGGGCTTTCATAAACAGCAGTATGTATCATGAGCTGTGTCCTCTCCCCTTGCCCAACAGCAGATGTCCTTGGTGACTGGGTGGGTCACGACCCAACCTGGAACCATCTGGAACATGGAATGGCCACAATAACATCTCTGGAAAACTGAAGGCCAAAGAAAGCAAAAAAAATTAACTCAGGTGGCATTTGAGTCTGGCACTTTCCGTATACTTTTCATTCCAGCCTCTTCAGAATACCTCTGTCTATGTAGATGCTGGACATTATAGGACACCTTCTGTCTAGGTTGCGTGATGGCTGCAAAATCACACAGAATGACATAACCTTTCCGTTCAAAAGAAAATCCTTCCAGAATGTCTGCTTTCCTGTATACAGTGGCGGCTGGGAAGCCCCCACGAGGTGACGCCCTAAGGGCCCGCCCTGCATAGCAAAAAACATACTATAACATACAGACTATAGGCCTATATAAAAATCTATGGGCTAAATCTCAAAATAAATAAAAAAATCCCTGAATCTGGCGACAATGGCTTTTGCGTATTTTACGTCCCTTTTGCGCCATTACTCCTATGAATATATTGAATTCTAATCATTATGTTCTGCTCGATGACGGTAGAGACATGAGTAAAAGAAAATATGCAAGCGGTGCTCAAAAGCGCAGCAATAAATAGTTGTCTGAACAAGCTCGAGCAAA
Organism: Mallotus villosus; assembly: GCA_903064625.1. Classification (NCBI taxonomy): domain Eukaryota; kingdom Metazoa; phylum Chordata; class Actinopteri; order Osmeriformes; family Salangidae; genus Mallotus; species Mallotus villosus. The sequence continues at coordinate 461,020 of CAEFZP010000509.1, read as the reverse complement.
AAACCCGAAGATTACACACTTATTTGGACCAGCCAGTGAGGAAGCTATTATCAACATCTCCACAGACGAAACACTACCGCAGACGCAGGTAGTTAGCAGCAGCACGTCTTTACCAGCAACCAACAATAAATATACTTGCTTAGCCTACTTATTGGCAATCATTTTCCTTTCCATTGATTGTATGTTATGTTAGAGGGTTTTCACAACGCGTCATCAGACCGGAAGTCGCCATATTGGAGGCATTCTGCATCACAACAAAGCACAGGCACTGAAGTATATCCCGAACGTCGTCAAGGAAGATGGTTAATTATTTCTGTGTTTCAGGTTCTACCAATAGGACAGATCGAGAAAAACATTTGGAATATTCTTGACTTCCAAAAGTTATAAAAAAACAGGTAGTTGACTATATCGGGATATGCAACTGAAGGAATAATCACGGGTCGTCACAGATCCAAGAAGAGGGAACTAACTCGTAGGGATCTGCACCGCCAATAAATCGTAATTTCTCAAAATATTGCGCCTTTTCTTGTCGTCCAAGTCCGAGCTTTTCGTTTGTTTAGACATGGCTACATTCACTAAAAGTATCCAAAGCGCACAATACTCCATTGTACTCCGTTCATTTTTTTACACTGAGTGCCTCCACAATGGCCGCGCATCCGGGTTACCGCCCGGTGTACTGCTGTCTTTGGTTTTGAACAATGATATGTGTGGTGGCCTGCGAAAACCCTTCATTTCGTGAAACATTTAGGTCTGTCTGTGTATTAGGCCTATACATATTTGGAAACTACAAACTCTCCTGAATACAAATCTGTTTAAAATCACTTAGATATATTTATCACAACTGAAGTTACATACTTTTAAAGTTGACCTGTGTCAAAAAGTGATAAGGGAGAAAATTGCATTAAAATATTCCACTCCGTTTTATTCTAATTCTGTGGCAAATATGGAAAGGAAATCATTTTGTTCGTAATCACGTTGTGAATGTAAATGTCAGTTTAAGTATAGGCTACATTAATAACTTCTTAGCAAGTTATTTTTATGACTTGATTAAACAGTTGTTTGTGGGGCTCTGCAAAGTCCCGGCCGCCACTGCCTGTATAGTTTGTTGTCAGGTGCTTGCCAATGGAGCTGTATTAAAGGATGTCCTTTGGTAAACCTGTTGAATTAGGATGTTCCAAGAATAACAACTTGCTTGGCATTTAACCGTTTATAGGACAACATTGAGGTGCAGTAAATCATGTATGGCCTCAGTGAGGTTGTGTGGTTGCTGTGTCTCCTCTGGATAATTTGGCCATCCTTGTTGGATCATGTTTAAATGTCAGAGCTGGTTCTAATGCTCTGACTAATGCATTACCCTGCGGAGCCTTCTTATAAAGGTAGTCCTGTCACATTTGAAGGTGGCGTTTTGTAACAAACATTCAGCTCTTAGTTAATATGCTAATTTTGACAGCCTCTGTTTCACCTTTGAATGTTGTAGCAAACATGTATGCAAATACCAGACTCTGCCTGCTGTGAGAGTTACCAACCAATAAAGGTGGAATGGTTGCATTGAGGCTAATAAATCATTAACATATCTGGTTTGTGAATATACTGTACATAAACATAAACAATGACAGATCTAGTTTGTGAATAAGATTAAAAAAATATACTGTATATAAAATAGAAAAACTGTTTTATCTGAGTTCTGAAGTCTATCCAATAGTCAAAAGTCCCACCAATCTGAACCACTGCAACTTAATCCTTTTACAGACTGTCACCTGTTTGGTAATATATCTTAGCCGGCACAGATGAACATGAGACACTCCTGATGGGTACTGTAAGGACAGCAAGATGCTGACTGTATAATTAAAACAACCTGAGAAGCTAGTTGAAGTGTATGTGAATTCTGGGCTATTTGCCAGTCAGGTGTTTGAGACTGAATGCATTAAATCAAGAACGACCTCACTAAGGGAGCAGTGAAGCGCCTGTAGAAGACAAGCAATACTGTAGAGGTGCATTCTTGTTTAGTTTTTTCCAGATACCGATCTCGACATGATGCAATTACCATCCACCATGTGCATATTGCCATGACTTAACGTTCAATGTGCAGCGCTCATTACTGTTAATTCCTGCGTGAAAGCATCACTCAAATCTGTTTCGTAATTTAAATTAACTGAGACACTTTGCTGAAAGAAAGCTTTGTATCAACCACACAGTGTCTAATGTTACAGGCTAATTGCACCCCCCCCCCTCCCAGCACACAAACACACACATCTTCCTGTTCTCTCTATGGTCACAGTATTCTTCTTCAAAATGGCATCGACCAGGCTGTCTTCTCTCTCCTTGTCTTCAAATGACAGTAAGCTTTATTATTCTCAGTAACTCTTAATAGCCAGTGGAGCAAACTGTGCTCTCACCACTTGCTGGCCTGGATGAGAGCCAGGACCAAATCAAGTTCCGGAAAATAACAGGCAGTACACCCCTTTGTCCTGTGCAGTTGAGAAAACAAACTCCTTGCCATAAAAACCAATCACAGGCTTTTGTATAGACAGAAATATTACAGTAATGTCTCCCGAGATTCTGCTCTGTTTGGAGGGAGTGACATTAACAGCAGCTGGTGAGGACTTGCTTCTGACCTTTCCCGTGTCTGAAATATCTGGCACCGTTACCTTCTTTGTACCTAAATGATTTATTGCCTGTTTCCATCAGGAGGAATGTGACCTGTTTACACACCTCATCTACACTGACCCCTTCAAGTCCACCATACAATACTGTGGGCACACACAAACACATACCAATACATGAATAAATGTACAGATGTACTGTATCAATATCTAATGATTATATACTTTTGGAAAAACTGTAATTTTCACATTGCTTTCACACACACACTGCAACCGCTTAGCACAATTCAAAGTAAATGACAACATTTACTCTCAGCTTATCCAACTCGCTCCAGTGCCTGTGAACCTCTTCTTTCTGACTGTATGCAAGACTTATTTCTATGACCACTAGAAATCTGTCTTGATTTATGCATAACAAGTTCACCTTGTAATGTGCCATGTACAGATCTTTCTCACTGTAAGAGATTTTTCTTCCTGCAAGCGAACACATTCAGTGTTAATCTATGGCCTCACTGACCATAACTAATGCAGATGTCCAGGGATTGAGTACCAGTGAGGGGAAATATCAGCAGGGCTGACGAACAGCGCAATTTCTCCCCTGTTACAGCTTGCTAGTTTTTTATTTGTATTCTTGGTATATTGAATGTAGATTACATGGAAATGTGTAAAGGCATACAAATAACATCATCAAACATTTAAATAAAGATTTTCTGGGTGTGGATGTGTGACTATAGGGCCCATTGTAACGTGTCAACTTTTTTATGGTAATCATTGTGTTATATTGCTACCACAGATACAGAAAAGAGGATGGACTATAACTTAGGCATTATAACAGTTGTCTGTCCATACAGTCATTTATCAGGTCATTGATTAAGTTGTGTTTTGATGATGGCAGTTGACTTTATGTCAGAGTTTGTGTTCCAGTTTGGGGCTGCACATCAACTGTTAACTGGAAAAATGTGCTCAAGCAATTGAGAAATTGTACAAGTGTTTTGTCATGCACGAAAAGATGATTTTACGATGTGAAGATCCCTCCCTGTAAAGGCAGCACTGTCCATCAACAATTACTTTGTAAGGACACAATCTACCATGACAGAGAGATGTTTTTTGGCATACCCCTCCAATTGTGACCCAAACAGAAGAAGTCTCCCTTACCCTCTGACAGGGTGAGATGACCGGGGAAGACAGCCAAACACCGGCAGCTGCTCATGAATCATTTATCTCACTTGCACTCTGATGCTGGGCCTCTTATTGTCTGGCTCACACACAGAGCAGCTCAAGCCACTCTCCGAGACAGCTGGGCCATCCAACTCATAAGCGGCACCATTTTTTAAATCTGTGCGTGATTTATGAATAAGATTTTCAGAAATTATCCCCATTCATTTTGTAACCTTAGTGAACTGTGTATGGAGGGCTCCAGCCATGCAATTCCAACATCTACCGGAGAGTGAGGAGCGAGATAGGGAGAAAGAGACAGAGAGATTGTAAGAGATAGATGGAGACAGAGGAAGAGAGACGGACGGAAAGAGATGAGAAAGAAACAGCATAAGAGATTGATAGAAAAATAGATAAGGACAAATCTGAGAGAGAAAGAGAGCTTTCAGTTGTTCCAGTCAAACAATAAATCGCCACCATCAGGAAACCCATTTATCCATTCACTTAGTAAAGAGCTGCTGTTGCTCTGCAGTGCTGAGTGTTCTTGTTGCAGCCCACAATGCTTTTTCTTTCTCTGGAACAGTTCTTAACCTCCGACTCCTGGTCAGGAATTAAAATTAAGTCTCTTACATTGATTACATACATCAAAGCTCACCAGACTACTGTTTGTGTCCTGCTGTTTGTACAATTACGTAGGAGTAAACGCATAGCACAGTAAAGCATGGTGACAGTCAATGTGACATTGCAAAGTGGTAAAAAATAAAATAAAAGCACAGCATTTTTTGGGTGATGTAAAATATTTTACTAACTTAAAACAGTTCATGTTATAGTATATTGCATATGGAGTATAGAGACATACATTGATTCGTTCATTGGATCCTGATCCAGGCATGACAATATGATTTTTGATGGTGTAAAGAAGTGTTAGTACCGCAGACGTGGCCACGCCCCCGTAGGTACACTCGGCCGATGTTCACCCGCACCTGGGATTGAACCTGCCAGCTCCAACATCCCAAGCGTGACCATTTCCAGCTACGCCAACAAAAACTAGCGCTTCATTGACGTGGGTGACCATTGACGTGGGTGACCTTTATACATACCTGAGGAGTGAGTTTAACCGATCAACACCGGCTACATGTGTGTATATATACAAAACAATATATATTTCTTGTTGCCGGTCATTCTTTCTGTGATTTTTCAGCTGGCGTCAAAGGTGAGGAAGCAGAAGAGGAGAACATGTTGCCTTAGTTCTTCTTAACATTTACCTTTCATTGATAGGCCAATCTATCTGTGGAAGCTGTATTCGCCATCGCTTCTGTCTCTCTCTCCTGCTAGTTCTTCCCTCTATCTTTCATCATTGCTAGCTCCCTCGTTCGCTTTCTTTCGTCCCCCTCTTTAGCTCCCTCCATCTCTCTCACACATACTCTGGATCCCTTTTTCTCTCACATGATCTCTCCCACCGCCTCTCTCCCCCTCATCTCTCTGAGTGTTTGTGCATCTGAGACTGTGTGAGTGTGTGTGACCGGTCACCTTTCCTCCATTCCTCCAGAGACGGGAGGGAGGTAAACCAGCCTCAGACACAGCCGCCATCCTCTCTGCATAACCTCGGTCCCCTGAAAACCACACACTTTATCTCACAGCATTTAATGCAGCCCCTTGATAGCCTTGTGAGGGACCCGCCTGGCTGACCCTCAGTCTGTGAAACTGTGATACAGTTGAGCTAGAGATTTAGAGAAATGATTTAATTATTTTTTATCATCCTAAGTGATTTATGTCCATCTTCCTCAGTAGCTGTGAAGTCCACAGGGACAGGGATGAAAGGAGCGAAGCAAAATTCAGTAGGTGGACTCTGATATTGATTTGAAATGGTCATTATGACACGGGCATGACAGTTTAATTAACATGTCAATACTTATCATGAACCCACAGGGACGTTTGTCCAGGCTCATCTGTTTAGGGCGATTCAACCCTTTCTCCATCAGATGAGACTCCTGGCTTTGTGGAACGAATCACGCACTGCTTAACAACACATGCCAGTTTTGTACTGCCATGTCAAATTCAACTAGAGCGGGTGTGCTTGCTTGCGTCTGTTGAAGATGGGTCCGTCCCCTTAAGTTTTTCCCTTCTAGTGATATTTTCAAGCATTAAGCCTACTCATATTGCATAATTCATTAAGAAGCCCCTTTGAAACAAGCTGAACCCCCTTTGAAACAAGCTATTGTAACAACGTTGTCACCAGCAGTATTTCAGATGGAATAGCGAATCAAACAGTACCATCTGCTAACTAAAAATACATGTATGCCCCCAAAAACGTAAATATGCTTGACATTTATTTAGGGGGAAATGGCTAAAGCGCCGGAAATGAGAACGTTTCTTTTGACATATAGTTAAGGCTGTGGCATTGAAGACAGCGATGCACCCCATTATTTAACGTGACATTACTTACTGTACATGCAAGTCTTGATTTGCTTAAATGTACATGTACACCACAACACGATACGATACTCGCTGTGCAACAGCACATCTATGCACCTTGTATCCATGCGTCGTTGCTAACGTGTGCTGACGTTGTAACGTAGGCTAGCACTGAGTTCCCTTTGTTGACACAAGGCACTTTTTGCCACATAAACTTAATTCAAACCTAAACCGTGCAACGGAACGTAAATCCCGATAGAAGCAACGCAATCGTGACCAAGAGGAACATTTTGACACCGACGTTGTCTATGTAGTCCAAATATTGAAGGATCCTTAGGGGGGCAAACATAATAATATTAAATTAGAGACTGAGGATACAATTTCTGGGGAAATTGTAGGGTGTGCTTGTGTGAAAGTGGTGGCTCCCCTTCCCAGATCCCAGATCCGACACTGTGACGTCGGCTAGCACTGAGTACCCTTCGTTGACATAAGGCACTTTTTGCCACAAAAACTTAATTTAAACTTAAACCATGCAACGGAACGTAAATATAAATACAAGCAACTCAATCGCTACCAAGACGAAACTTTTGACACCTACGTTTTCTATGTAGTCCAAATATTGACGGATGCTTAGGGAGGCAAAAATAATAATAAGATATATGTAAGAGAACAAAGGTTGTGCCCTTTCCGGAGGCAATGCACACCCAATAATATATATGTCAAGAGGACAAAGGTTGTGCTCGCCGAAGGTGTGAACACACCCAATTACCGGCATAATGCACTCGTTCATTGTGACACACTTTTTTAGCAATGTCTTCTAATCACAAAATAATGGTAAACATATAATACATATATGTATATATATATATGTATATATATTATGTATATTATATTTTATAAGTGAGATCTCCAAATATCACTTCATGTTGAGTACTTCTGGTGTGCCAATCCTACACTGATGACTTCAAAGGCAAGGAGAAAGTGACCATTAACACAATTATAGCTTCACACATTGCTGAGTGGAAGTAGCGTAGGATGTGTGACTCGGCCTGTACTTCCTGGAACCAGAACAATGGGGAGTGATGCAAGTGAATTCACTGTATCCCTGTAGGGCAGAAATAGACTGAACACGGACAACTTTCTTGGTTACTTGAATGACTTACATGAAAAATGAAATATCAAAAGCATTACCTGTACAGCTTTGTCAAGTGCCTTATGGAGACAACCATTACATGTTTAGTTTAAACTTCTGGTCTTCCTTGCCCCTTGGGTGTGTATTTCAGTACATGTTTTCTCTCTCTCTCTCTCTCTCTCCTCTCTCTCTCTCTCTCTCTCTCTGATGATTGTGATAAATCACAGCAACACCCCAAGTGGCAGGAAATTCTAAAACTGTATTGTATCTGCTATGGTATAACAATGCTATACTCATTATATGGAGGATAGGTGAGACTAAGACTGTATTGTATATTCCACTGTATTCAATGATATGTTTAGTTTGGGGACGATATGTGAGAGGATAAAAGGTTGGCCTCAGGAGCCAATAACCCCATCTGCTCCTCAGTGTGAGTGTATTGCGATTGCCCAGGTGAATCTGTTTCATCAATTACATAGCAACGTGAATGTTCCTAAAACTCACCTTGAACATAACAACTCTTAACCCATACAACTAACGGTATTGTCAGAAATGTTTTATGCTTCAACTAAACCTGCAGTATACACCTCATTTTGCCAAACCTTTTATCCCTACAACATTTTGTGTTGTGTGTCTATTATGGATCTGCGTTAAAAAAAGAATGTAAAGCTAATGATCTGCTGTGTCTCTAATTTGTGAGATATGGAGTTGGTGCCAGTGGTATAGGGAGATATGGAGTTGAGGTGTCAGCCCATCTAGCAGCTCTATTCTCGCAAGATAGATGTTCATGGATGATCAAGCATGCCTGCTCTACCAACAATAGGGTGCATATCTTGTGCAGTGGCCAAAATGACAAAACCCATTCAGCTTCCATTCAGAAAAAAATCACAGTGCATTGAAAATCCTGATCTTTGACTGGCGATCCTTTTAGGTTTCTCCTTCTTGTAGTCTCAAACATTCACCCAGACACAGACATCCGGCTGTAGGAACAAGGTCATGTATCTGACAGAAACAACCAGTCAATCAAGTCGTCGTTCTGGTTTGCCAATTTACTTTGAGATGGAAAATAAATCTTCTCATTTAAATGAAATGTTCAGACTACAAGCCTCCAAGATCCTGTATTCAACTGCTGAGAGACACTGTGTCATTAGGACAGGACCCAGACAGTGAGTCTGCTTAGTGTGATCCAGAACCAGGTCCTCCTCCCTCTGCCACTAGCCTGGCCATGCACTAGCCTGGCATTGACAGACCCATTCGAGAATGCCCATTTATGAAGCAGCGTTATCAATGGGCGCAAACCAAAATGTCTCTGGATGCAGAAAGAAATAAGTGGATAGATGTAGCCAACCAGTCACAAAATGTAATATTGTTTAGGAAAAAGCCTCATCAGTGCTCCTCTGTACAGTCATCATATTAAACCCTCATACCCCATATCAGATCAACGGTTGCGATTGGCATGACCAGATTCTGGTTGGAGAGAGGTCTATTTGAATGGGAGGGTGACAAGACCTCTCCGTCAGCGAGCATCACGGACATGGACACTATTCCTACTACTTTAGCCTACTTGGTTGGTTTCTCAAGGCATGGATATAGTGACAGGAACAATGTTTGTACACATTTAGTCTCCTTATTCAGTTGTCATGTCTTATTTATGAGAATGCGATACAGAAAATACAAGACTATTTTACGGCATTGAATAGCACAAAGGAAAAAATACAAACATTAAGGTAAACATAACAAACATCCCTAAGGCTACATAATTTGCATGAATGTACTAGAGCATTGGCAATTTGTTTCAAATAATGAGAAATTGATTTTATGATATGCATGAGTGACTAGAATAAATGATGTTGAGGTTGAACAAGTACTTCAAATATGACAGAGAATTACAAATGTGATCAGAGACATATAGGTACCAAAGCCACTGAGAAGAACTGTCATCACCAGCTGCATCACAGGCACTGTGCCCTATTTATAATTCCAGGAATCGGTGTGAGTGTGTGTGCCACCAATGTTATCACAGGCACCGTGCACTATCTATAGTTCAGGTAATCTGTATTTGTGTGTTTCACTGACATCTTAATCACTGACTGCATCACGGGCACTGTGCACTAGTCCAGTTAAACACAAACTCTAAAGTTCTGTTGTGTGTTCTGTGTGCTAGTGTGTTCTGTTGTGTGATAGTTAAGGTGCCACCCGCAGCCCAGGATGTGAAGCTGGCTGTTAAATTAAAATGGCTGAAGTGTGCTTAAGAAGTATGGTGAGGTCGAGTCTGCATGCTTGGATGCAATTATGACAGCACATGAATAATTAGCCCACCCAAATAAAGTGGAGCAAATTCCGCACAGACTAATGTACTTAAAAGTGGCCAAGTGTTCTGTGGAGGTTGGGCTTGAATAGGTCGGTATAATAAGGTTGGCCTTTCTCGAGAGGTCTACTTTAACAGTCATATCATTTAAATCATTGGATATTTTACAGAGGGTGAAGAATTAATTACAGAATGTGGCCTCATAAATCAGGCCTCAAGAAATCTATCACATTAGTTTCATCCACCTTAACAGTTTTACATATACAAATTTAGCAAAAAACAGGGGTTTCATCCACAATCCAATGTTAACGGTCCACCTGCCAAACGAAATCTGTGAAGTGGACCCATCATTGAAATAATGTGGCTAGTTTAGGTATAATCTAAAAGCCGCATGACATTCCTGTTTTTTTAATGAAATAGGTAAAAATTGTAATCCAATGATGTTTTGTTGTGTTCGGCATTCACACAAGACACATTTACCTGGTATGTTTATACCCTTAGTGATCATGAGGAAACCAGTTCTGGTTCTTCTAAGCTAAAGGTTTCAGAATAATTGTTAAGTTTTGTCTAATAATTTCACGCTTACCCTTATTTGCAGTGGTGTTTGGCATAGTCTACCAGGACGTGTGAAAGCCCAGGGAGCTCAAAGTGGACAGTGCCATGTCCCATTAGAACAATGGCAGTGACTAGGATAAGCCATCCTAGCAGGGGTCATGGGGAGGGACAAGATGTCTCCTTTAATCACCTCGCTCTCCCCATCCCGTCACTATGTGCCAGATCAATTCCACAGCACTTTCGGGGGGAAGTCACACCTTCCCTGGTCTGGTGAGACAACAAATTAAACACGCTGCTGTTTTCTCACAGTCACAGTGTTTTGAATTGTGCTATTGTAAGAAGTGTCATTGCGTTGCTCGTCAGTATTGCTCCATCCTCTCTTGCCCTCTCCGGGCTTCAATCTCAGGTCCTCCGACTCACACCCGCAACTGACCAGCCAGCTAGACCACTTAAGGATACAGGATACACTGGCGAGGGTGGGTGGTTTTTATCCAGAGAGGTGAGTTTAATCAATTCAACTCAGTTACACTATGACCCAAATATTATTGAAAAATCAACTCCAAGACCAGAGCATGAATGTTGTCATATCAACTGTCAAACCTAACAGTGGAATTCACACTAACCACGAAACATTGCAACATTCCACGTAAAAGAGCATATTTTTTATATTATTGCACTGCTATTAGTCATCAGAGCAAGTTAACAGTTAAGTGATAATGAAATGTGCAGAAAATTGTTCAAATAGGCTACATGTACAGTATTGTTTTAAGTGTGTGTCGTACTTTGTTTTAAGTGTGTCGCCTAAACATATAATAATGACATGAATCAATGACATACGTAATTATAATTAGCCAAGAGTAGGTAAACCACATCAGTAACACTTATCAATACATATTGACATTTCTGCACACTTGGCAAGTTGGAAAACGAACCTCATTAGCATAATACATGATGCATGTGCACAATTAATTGTATTGCTAGCAGTGTATTCAATGCCACAAGTAGCCTAGTTGCAATCATGGAATGATGTAGGGTGGATTCAGGTATATTGGGACATCAGGTAATTTGGGACAGCATAAGGAAAAGGCATTTTACTTCTGCCTTGAAAAGGCTATGGTAAAGTTAGGGGTGCTGATACATTGCTTAGGAAGCATATAACTAAAGTCACATGACATAACGTACGTGGCATCACACAGGGGTGTGTGGTCAGCATCAAACAGGAAGTTGACCCCGAAAATCAAGAGATGAGAAGAATGACATGTGCTTTATGTGGATTTTAATATAAGGCTGTAAAATGTATATGCTTAATTTAATGTGGACACCAATGTTGATACAATATGTGTGATGTAATAGTGTACTAAAATCTAAATCAAAATATTTGAAATTATGTTTATATTAATTTAATTTGAACATTTTCTTGGTGTCCCAAATTACCAAACATGGTGTGGTAAATTGGGACAGTATGTTTGAGGTAATTTGGGACAGCATTTTTAGGGTGTAAAATGAAATGTGTTAATAGTTTAGTCACAAATAACCTGATTAAAAGTGAAAAAGTCACATTTATAACAACACAAAACCTAAGTGATGTATCCTAGGCAATCTTTAGCAAAAGGAATTAGAGGCTAAGGTTGCTAGCTGTCAGAGCTGTGTGTAGTGGGTCTTGTAATTTGGGTCAGATTATTTTATGTCAATAATATCCTGAAAATTAGGATATTATATACTCTGAAATAATAATAATAGTACTTAGAGAACATTTTATGGTTAACAAATCCATTAAAATGTTAAATTATTGTTCAATACTTTACTCTACACCCATGAATTGATGATGTCCCAAATTACCAAACATACTGTCCCAAATTACCAAACAAGTTGCTTTAAATTAGTTTTGTGTCAACTGCACTAAAATAGTGAGCCATGCATTTATAAAATATCATAAAGACTTATTTTTTACACTCAAATAATGTGGATACCTTGAGGAATTCAGAAATGTCTCATGTGTTGTGTTATTTTTAGAACTTGATGACAAACTTAAACACAGAAGATAAAATTACAAAAAATGTCCCAATATACCTGAATCCACCCTATGCATGTAACGTCACTGTGTCCAATCCCGACCGGGTTTTAGCTAAAATGCCACTTCAAATATTTATTAAAATGATCGTATCACGTTTTCAGCTGATTTAATTATGTCAAGTTATGCCTTAACTTATTACCTTTGGAGCTAAATATTGTTTTAAGTTTAGAGTTAGCTTTGCCTTTACTAGAGCCGGCAAAAGGACGCTGGCGCCGGTAAGTTAGCCGTGCGCTACCCTTGTCCAAACCCGACCACACTTAAATCGTCGTAGTCAACACTCGTCGCTGCTGTTTTTCCAGGGATAATAACTTGATCCAGGGTCACCAAACTGACCATCAATGCTGTCAACATATCCGGGAACGTATTTATGTCCTTCAAAATAAGATATCTTATTAGGAAGTCATGAAATATGAAGCAAAAGTCAATCCTATATTTAGAGACGTTAAACATTGAATGGGGTCAAAGATAACAGGACGGTTAGCAAAAGACAACTTGTGCAAATCTTTAAAAATGTGAACATTTATTTAAATACTAAACAGACTAACGAAAATACAACATTAATCTGGAAACATAGGCTAAGATTTACAATGATCCTCGTTATCCAGCTCCTCGTTAACCCACACACGGTGTGATAGCCTACCATGTCTGGCACCATGTGTTTATCTGCCCCCCTCCCTTCCTCCCCTCTACTACAGATCGTCAGAAATTATGGTGCATTTCCGTTGGCTAGACAAAGTAGTGCTATGCTAGCGTTGAAATAAACTCATATCCTAACCCATAGTAGCAGTACGATGACAATACTGAAATTTTTTTCAGAGTACAGATCATCGCCCATGCGTCGCCCGAGTGGTCTTTCGGCTTTCTCTCATCAAAGTAACTTTCCTATAGTATTTAGACATGTAAACGTCCATGTATGTTCATGAAATTCGACACAGAGATTGTTTGATATGCATAAAATAATACTACGTACACTTTGCTGGTGATCGCGGAAGATAATTCTGGAAAAAAGACCTGATACTGCCTGGTCGGGTTTGGACAATAGGAGTTTTCGGCGGTCGGAATTGGACACAGTGACGCTAGAGTTCCCCTAGCCTGCCCCCCCCCCAGATTTTTTGTGTATGAGTGAGAATGGTCCAAGACAAACTTGAATTTATAACTTTGTCACTGCTATTAACATCTCAATCTTGCAGTATTTGATGTGGCAGAAATGGTATATCAGTTTATTTAGAATTTGAGCATATTTGTGAATCCCAATTAGTTTGTTAGGATATCTGGATTACACTGAAAATCATGATGTAGGCCTACTACAAGGAGCCACACCCTACCTTCAGAGAGATGAAGATGTTGTTATTTAAAGACCAATATCATGGCCCCAACCATTTCCAGATGGAATGAAGCCAAGGTCAGGTGAGAATTAGAAGACACGGCCCAGTTTGGTCGGCTGGGCTAAATGTTATTGATCAGAGCCCTGAACCATTCATCTTCCTTGGTCCGGTGTGGGAACTAGCTATGCTCCATCTGACCAGGTGACATTCAATGAAACCTCCAAATGATGAGATATGGGGGGTCACAGAAAGAGTGACCTTCACAGCCAGGCCATCTACAGAGGGTTTCTCTTTGTGTATGCAACCTTGACAAGCTCAGAGTTGTCTTAACTTCCTGACAATATACTTGATATACTGAGTAGAATTAAGAGCATGTGCCATTGCATAAATCATGTCATTTTTTATATAACATTTTATCTGTAAGAGGATCACACACACAAAACAAATATTATTCAGATTTCTATTTCCAATTTGGATGTTTTGTCTGTATATAGGTAGCATATTGTAATTTCTGTGCTTGTGTGAACCGGTGAAACTCACTCCTTAAGTATGTAATGGGCCACCCGTGTCAACGAATAGCTAGTTTTTCTTTGGCGTAGATGGTAGTGGGCGCGCTTGGCAAGTCAGAGGTCGTGCGTTCGAGCCCAGCGAGTGGCGAACGACACCTTGTTGTGACGGAGCGTGGCTACGTCCGTTACATACCGTCACACTTGCAAAGAACAATGTTCTATGTAACCAACCAGAAATATTCTACGTAATCAACTTGACACAGCAGCAATATATTTGTTGCAACAGATGTGTTGAAATGACCTGAGTTCATCACCAGAATACCACCATCCAACAGAAATACTACAAGCATATGCCAATGCAAAACCTCTGTCCAAATGAAGATGTTGAAATTGTGAAGTCTTACTCAAAATCATCTGTATTTCTTTCATATCTGACATAGTTTTTCTGAGTATTTCCTCTCTGTGGAAGCATGGTAAATTGGTTTCACAAACCTTGGATTAGGAGCCCTCCCCATTATGGTTTCTGTCCATGAGTGATTGCCTGCATACTGAGATGAAAGGCTAGCCAGGGAACGGAGGCAATGAGGCGAATGGGATGCGATAATGAAATGAAATGATGCGTGAACATTGGCTGTGGCTGTTATCACTTAAGAACACGGGAGAAGGGGAAGGGGAGTCCTAGCAGAAGGACCTGAGTGATCTGAGCGTTGTCCGTTCCCTAACCACCTTAATGGGTCTGCGCCCATCCGCCTGCATCTAGGGGGTTCATCAATATGCTAAAAACATTTTAGCATACTTACTTCAGGGTCAGAAGAGCGAACCAGGAGAGGCTAATATGAAGTTCCCCGCATGCAACACTTTGAACTAATTTCGGATACACTTCATATAGTCTGTCATTGTTTGTAGGAATGAAGATTAAGTCAGCCATTCTCCTGACTCACTTTAAAATACAATTGAGAGAGGAGCAGAGGTGTGGTATGCTTCCTTATGAAGTCACCTTGATGAGCTAGGATTGGTTTAAATTACATTTGGGGGTGGGAGAGAGAAGTAAATTAGGTTGGGTTCATCAGTGGTCCTAACCAATATGCAACAATAACAGTTTGAATGAGCTCACAGAAAATTACCATACATAGAAAGCAAGTGACTGTATAGTCTTTACACCAAACTGTGTCTATAAACTGAGGTAATTTGATATATTGGCAACAAAGTCTCCTTCTAAAGGGCTGTTACTCTGACGTATGCTTTGTCCTCCAGGTGCTCTTGGACCTGAAGCCTGGTGAGTGAAATATACCCATACGGTGGCTTCATAAGACCCACTGCCATTTAATTATGGTCACTCTGATCGCAGAGCAGGGGAATTAAAAAAGGTTGAGCTATACCATAAAGGCAGTCCTTGGTCCGTCCTGAATGACCCTGTGTTTTTATTGCCTCACTTGTTTAATGAGGAGTCGATTCTGCCCTTGATCAGACTGTAGCAAGTCCACTCTTTGAAGGTGGCATCTCAGGACTGTGTGTGAGGAAGGGGTGCCTAAGGGAATAGCCAGCAGAAACACCAGCACACCATTTCTGATTTCCCTGCCCTCTGGTAAGGGAAGTCAGGGGTACCCTGAAGAGAATTATTCAGCCTAAGGTTTACCCCCTTGACAAGTGACTATTCAATAATATATAGCTTATATTTAAATTAAACGTTACGTTAAACTGGCATTTTCTTTTACTAATATGCATGTGTTTTTGATTGAATATTATATTTTGAAACAGTTTGTTTTTACAATTATTCAGGACTCACTAATTTCAACCCTGCGTGATTGACGGTATTGAGCTGTGGTATTACATTCTTTATTTGAGATTTAACTTTGATAATTTGATAATTTGATCAGCACAGCTTGCAATTAAATAAGTTATTTCAAACTGAAACTTTATTGATTAAAGGTTAAGAGTTGAGCTGACACATTTGTGATAAATAGCCTGAAACGTGATTGTATATCAGTCAGGAAAAGGAGCAAACCCAAGATCAATTTGACATTTAACTGTAATGTTCTGCCGGCTCTTTTAATGAGTTACCCTTTATAGAGTGTGAAGTGTTGTAGCAAACACTTTGAACACTTAAAACTATGTCAATTTCACATGAGTTGAACCTGAATTGATCCTGCTGTTTTGATCGTTATCCGTGTAAGAGTTTTGTCACACAGTGATTGCAGTAGTATTTTGAGATTCCGACACAGGATTTGTGTGGTTTACAGCGACTGTTTCAGTTGTCAATGTAGCAATTCTCTCCACTTTAGTATCAAAATGATTGATGACATGAATGAGCAGAGTGATGTTGCTTTAAATCAACTAGGTGGGAAAACACAGATTTCTAGCTATTGGCAGCTTGGGTCATGTAATAAATAAATTGTTTTAGTCTATAGCCTGTGCTTCTAATTGTGTTAACATCAATGCAAGGATTGGACTCTGAAATGGACCAAGAAGACTGCGGAGACAGAATCTATTGGAAAGGCAAGGTTATATTTTGCAGTGCTTTTCTAAAACCTTGAATATAATCATTATCGGCCCTGTGATTTGTGATCTAAATAATAGTGGAGAGTAACGCCACTAATAGCTGCCTCATCCAAAACACATTACCTTTGGTGTAGTCTCATTCAGGTCATAACTGGCATTGAATCCATGGCTGGATTAAAATGCATGTACTTATGTATGTAATACGTCTAACTATGGTAACATTGCAGGACACATTTTGTGGATTGTGTGTGAGAGAGTGACAGTGCCGATCAACAACATGATATCATGGCTCAAAAATGACCCTGGAGTAAACAATCCAGAAAGACGGTCCAATGTGAGATTGTTACACTCCTTAAAACAACAGGCAAAATCTGTATTCACTTTAGCTTTTCTGTCTATCAAAAAAGTTGTAACTTTTTAGATACACCGCAACCAATACTTATAAACCAATAATTGTATACTTAATAATTTATTCCAGCAACAAAGGAAGTTACATGACCTTGTTACAGATGTTTTAAAGTCACATTAGACTGCCCAGGAGAAACGTCAGAACAGAAGGTTCACTGTTTAACCTAGAATCCTTCAGTCAGATATGCTGCCTGTAAGCACCGATGTTTTGTTACAGCATCTAATGTGAGCCTCTGTGATGAACCAGAGAAGTGCAACACCAGACCATCAACACACTGATTAGTATAAATACCATTACTGCTAAAAGAGGGTAATTCATCTTATTGTTTGTGTACACAAACAATTTGACAGGTTATATTATGACTGGGGAGTCATACAAACTCATCTTACAGAAAGAGCAATTGAAATGTTGGGCAATTGATAAATTGTTTAATTACCAACCTACCGTTACATGACAATGACTTTGTAATGTACTAAAAGCTTGTTAATGTGCAACATAAATTGAATGATCAAAACTTACAGCCAAGCAATTGTTGGTGTGCTACCTAGATTGGTGTGCAATCTGAGTCACACAAAATTAGCTTCTGTTGCTTGTGAGAACCGAGTTGGGTGGTCTGAAACCTGAGGAATCCTGGCTTCTCTTTTTACTAACTGCTGTGACATCAATATATATATATGACTCATTTTTATATCAGCTGTCAATATATCCCTAGGAAATAAATGTTGTAGGCTTGTGCTTATTGATAAATTATTGCATCAAAGGCTTGCTAATCAATGGATCTATTTGTGGGTGTAAACCTAAGTGATTATGTGTAAACCAATCATTTAGGATATTGACTCCTAGCTAATTGGAAGGGTGAAAGGACAAATAAAATACAAATCAGATAGTTTTCACTATAAAGTGACGAAGCACAGTCCTACAAGTCATACAGTAGCACACAATGTTGAACCGTGTCATCAGGTAGAACTTTGGACCACAATTTACGGTTAGAATTGATCCCAAATGTGTTTGATGGTGTTTAGGCCAGGGATCCATGCAGGCCAATCACGTTTTTACACACCAAACTCAACAAAACACTTCTGTAGGGACCTCGCTTTGTTCATTGGGTTAAAATCAAGCCACATTAACAATGGACTCAGTTTTTTGTGGTTTTGAGCTTGAACTTAAGTTTTACTGATGGATGTATTAATGCTGAAGCATAAAATGTCACTCTAGACAATGATGTGCTTCAAACTTTGTGGCAACTGTGGTAGGGCTGACTTGCAGCGCGTTGGGCACACGCCCTCTTAGGGGTGGGGTGTATATATACGCCGTCTCCGGCTGACTGAGTGGTCGTTTTAATTGTTTGGCGCGGGTTGCCCGTGGTTGTCTGTTGCAGAAGGAAAACTGCTACGTACTGTAAGTTAAGTTGTAAGCATAGTTCTGACTATTTTCAACCATCAAAGCTTGCATATTGAGCACATAACTGAACAGTAATTCGTCTTGTTTAGGAAGCGCTTTGGGGGGAGCCTGAGGTATACGGTTTTATTAGTATTTTCTGTCTATGTAAAGTTGTTACTGTGAATAATATGTGCAATATGATCAGAGATCAGTCGGAACTGATGCTTTCTCTTGTCGTGTTTCTAGCAGCAAGTTTGAAGTTACTGTGAAGTTTTGACCACTGTTTTCCCGAAGTGAATTTGTTTGGAACATTAGGTTGTGAGAGAACCACCAACATATATTTCTTTTGGATCTTTGTTTTTCCGTTGTTTTGTATGACTGTTACTTTTAGTTAACTGCCACCTAGGTGCTACCAACCTTGGGAAGTATGAGGCCAAGTGTAACCTTTGTAAACTGCCTCTGACGGCTTGCTGTGTGCTCAGATCCCCAAACACATTTGTGTGGAGTGTTTTAACTGGTTTTATCACGTTGTTCTGGATTTTTTATTGGCCTACTTACATTGAGTGACTTGTGACTTGTAGTGTTATAATCCAGAGTGTGTTGATTTGTATTGGGGATTTGGTTGTCGGACTGAGGTTTTACTAGTTTTACACCCGTAGCCTGTAACGTGGTGGGGAAATACTTGGATGGCAGTGAGTGTGTATGTGAACTATTGTTATTGCTCATTTTACATCAGCGACCCAATATTTATTCAATAAACCAAACTGTATTTTGCTACATATTCTGCTTCTGTATAATCATTTAGTTGATTAGCCTGCGTCCCCTGGACTACATAATAGGTGACAGTAAGGTTTGTCACACAACATTTTGGGAAAGCCCTTTTCTGTTTTGGCTTGGTTATGCTCCTATACATAAAGCGAGGTCCATTCAGAAACTTTTTGTTGAGTTTGGTGGGAAGAAACTTGGCCTTCCCAGACCCCTGACCGAAACACCATCAAACACATTTGGAATCAATTCTAACATTCATGGGCATCTTGTTAGGCGTCCTGGAGCAGGAATTATATTATACAGCCTATTAACATTCTCATCAAGACTGGGTTTTGCATTTAAATTTGATTTCTGAATTGAGTTTGTATTACTGAGCTGATTGTCATGTCATATTTGTACAAATAGAGCCAGAAAGAAGTGGATTGTTTTGTTGAAACTTTGTCAATATACACTGAACAAATCGTTTTCTGGACTGAGGAACCATTCAGTTGGAGGTATACTTGGAGAGATGATTTAGAACATGTATACATATTGTAGGTCACAAACAAACGAGAGAGCAAGATAAGGAATGCCAGTGGACACTCCTGCTATATATCTTATGAGTGTGATCACAGGAATTCTAGCCAACCCACGTATCAAACCTGGCCCCAGCCTTTGAGGGGTGGTTTGACACTTGCTCCCCCCACCATGTTCAATCAGCAGACTAGCCGGTGATTTCTCAGTTGGCCCTGCCTGGCTCCTTATCCACGCTCTCAAGACATGATGGATGAAAACAATCACCCTGGATCATCAATCAGTCCAGCCACTGCACCAGGACAAAAACATTATTACCAAAGGGGGACACCAGGTGAAAGATAGATGTCCATCTCTCTTTGTTTTATTTATTTATTTATCTAGCTTTTCCTGATAGATTTTTCCTCCCCTTTTTGATTTACATTAACGTAACAAATATACAGTACCAGTCAAAAGTTTCATGTGTCCAAACTTTTGACTGGTACTGTAATTTGTCAAAGTCACATGCATTTTAAGTCACTGACGTTAATGTGATGGTTGTACACACTCCCACACCTTACAGTAATACTGTATAACAGGAGAAATCATAGCCAAGGGGAAAACATTTACTTTGAAGATAGACTGCTGCTGAATGCACAGAGACCACAGTGATTTCAATCTTGGGAGGATTGAATCCATGATCACTACAGTGTAAGTGTTGCAAGGTCGTTGAGTTTCTCAGTTGTCCAGTATATATTAGAAGCAAGTTAGCCTGGAAGAGCTTTCGTTAAGACGTAACACAGCCTCCAATGGAAATGTAGAATGACTGGGTTATAGTTAAAGGCTTACAAATGACAATGAGTATCTTAGCAAAAATGTATTTGCTTTATTGTAATAATGATTTCTATCCATGAACAACAAAAAAGTATTTCAACAGAAGAAGAGTAGATCCGTTACAGCCTGTTATGGGTATAACTTATTAGTGTTTATAGATTTGATTTCTGGATATTTCTCAGGAGTTGATCTCCACTGTGAAGTAGAACACTTGTTTAAAGGTCATCCCGTCCCGTGATTCTCCAGTAGGCTGTTTCACCAGTCTGAAGGCTAACTCTTTACTTAATGGACAGGTGTAGAACAAACCCCAGTCCTGTCACTGGGAATTGAACTGCGATAAACTTGATGATGGATGAGGGTGTCAGTCACTGAGGCAGCGGTCCACAGGGCCGCTCAGGGGAAAAAACAGTCTTGGAATCTTGATAACCAAGACTTGATCCACTGAAAACGTCACAACTTATTCTGTATTCTACACGTTGTAGAATGTGTGAAGGTTATAATGGGCTCAAGTGTCCACAAATATATTAGCAAGCTGGATCATTTGCAGTCAGTAAAGGCTGAAATTCCGACATCTACATATTTTAGTTTTAGGATTGAGGTGATGAATTATGGAAAATGTCAATCATACATTCATACTGTATTTTACACAAACTCTCCGTCTGCCATGCATTGATAGTACACTAATATGCAGCAGAGCTCTGAATGTTACAGAAGATGGCTGAAGTTCTGCTCTGTGATTAGAAATAAAATACCAGGAATTCAGAATTGTGGGCTCAGACCTAGTTTGCTAGGTCTGCAATTTCTGTGATACACAGATAAAAGTGAACAGATTCTATTACCTTGCAGCAAGGCTATTGTACAGTGAGCCAGCAGTACAGATCTTGGCAATAAGTGTCCAATACAATATCACAGTCAATCTTTAGATTTATGAGCGTATTCTCATTTCATACTGAAAATAAATGAATCCAACGCACCATGATTCTAATGTGGGGAATGTATTTTCTTTGGAACTACAGTTCTAAAACTCAAGAGTGTGAATGGTTTGAGGTTGTCATGGTCATAAAGTTCCCATGATTTGATTTGGTATCTTTTTTAGTTGTTCATTGGAATAGTCTAAGATGTGATAACATGGAGAATGTTGGGCATTTGTCTTGTTTTCTGACTGGTTGAAGGACATATTTCTCATTAAACACAGAGCTTCTTTAATTAACTGTAGAGCTGGCGGGAGTCCTGCAATCTCTGTATTGACTGGGCTGTGTTCATTAACACGGTGTCCCAAAGGGATTAATTGGAATAGAGGTAAATTAGAGAACTAACAATAACACTGATCGGATCTCTGTCGAACAAACTTCCCACCAAGGTGGTAGGGGCCAAATTGCAAGGTAAACTCAAGTACCACTCTGAATGACGATGGGAAGGTCGTTGGTTATGTGCTGCAATGATTTTTTTTTATGTGATAAATGAAGAAACAATTTTCCTCAGTATTTAGTTTGAGGTGAACATTAAATTGTTTTACATGCAAATTTGCTAGACTGGAACAACAGATTACAAAGTGAGACAAGATCCATTAGAAACCGAGGTGTGAGTTTCCTTCACGGAGCAAATGTAAAGTTTGTATTCCATTACTTTGGAAACTGGGGCACAAGTCAAGCCTTTCAGAACCTCAAAAGTTCAGCTTTGAAGAAAGTTTTACAATCAATTGGTTCGACTTTATTTGGAAATGTACATGTAATTGGAAATTACACAAGAGGTTTGAATGGACTGTTTTTGGAAGTATGCTTTTCATTTGATTAGGCTCATGAAGACCACCAGCTATTTGGGTCCAGCCGTTTAAGGAAACCATGTTACAGACCCTAATCCAATATTCTGTACACTACGGAGTTGAACTAGAGCTGTTGTCAGCCACCAAGTCTCTTTTAGACCAGCTCTCCGGGGCAGGGAAATTGTATACATCCTTTGCTTTCTACCCATCTGCCGAGCCTTGTCAATTTCGTTCCCCCCTCTGCCGAGGATGAGGGCATGCTGATTTGGGGTGGGGAAGGGCCTATGGGACAGCAGAAAATGGGATAATCACTCCCAGGGCCACTATTACACATGTGTGGTTGTGGCAGGGTGGGGGGCGGATCTCAGCCAGAGCAGCCCCCCGGACACTCTCTCACCCTTTCCTCTCATTCGGGATCCATTTTCCAGATTTTTTCCCCCTTCCCCAGAGGCACAGAGAGATGGTGAAATAGAAGATGACAGCTATTACCCTCTGTGGACACGGCGTGAGGGCCTAGAGGAAACGCTGGCCATTAGCCTGGAGAGGAGATGAGCCACGACCACCCATGTAATCGCTTTGCACTTGGGGTCCAGCCAGCGATATGAACAAGTAAAAGAATAAAAATGCAGCATGGTGTCCCGGCTCCTCATGCTAGAAAGATTCTTCCCTTTGGCGGGTACGTAGATCCTTACTACAACTGTTACACCACCCATTCCATAATTGTGCACTCAGTGGATGAAACAGAGCTGCTTGTCTCTGTACCACTGTGTTCGCCCTCATGGCTGGGAGCGGGATGAGACTGTTGAGGGGATGAAGTGAGCGAAGACAGGATGTGACAGGATGGGGTGTTCTAAAGCAGGCTGTACAAGCCCCGAACGGCTCTTTTTGACTGAAAGGTCAGGCGATGATCATGGGAGGCCCCAGGCCTGTCTGAGCTGGCGGGTGGCTGGGGGAACCTGAGACGGCCCGGCGTCTGCAGATGGCAGGGAGAATCTCGCTCCGCAGGGAGGGTGGTGAGCGTCAGGTGATCCATGCGGATGAGAGACGGAAGCAATCTGGCCCTAGGGAGAAGGCGGGAGAGAGAGGCAGAGAGTAGGTGACATGTCGTCTGCGACGTCACATCACATTGGTCAAACAAAGCAACAGGACGGAATCTACTAGGATGTTCAACCAGGTAGTGGAGAAAAGTAATACAGTGAAAGTATGAGAAACATTGGAAGACATATTATGCTGGGCAGTTGTAGCATCAAGAATAAGAGTCAGAGAGACGGCTCGGAAGATGGAGCTAGATTTGATCCACATCAAACGAGTGAGGTGATATCTCAAGGACAGAAGACGAGTCTCAGAGTGCAGTGCAGCCCCAGACACCTGCATATCCACTGAAACCAGACACACTTCTTACACTCCCAGCTAAATCAATTAACGAGGTCATCTATAATTTAAGAGTATTGATCTTCAGCAGCAGCTGCGCTAATTGCGAACACACTCATGTTGCGCAGAGTGTGAAAAGCACCCTTTGTCATCACATCACTATGCACATCTAGAAGATTTCTGCTTTCGCCCCTGATCTTAATATTTAGGACATGTCTGTGTGTTTTGACAGATATCCTAACACACTGTTCAGCCTTGGTTTAAGTGGGACTGTTTCCAAATGTTTCTGTAAACTCAAATATTTCAACATCAATAAAAACGTCAATTGTGACATTTACAAAAAGCATCAGATATGGGAATATGTGAATATTGCACTAGATATGACATTCAGAGGACAATGCCTTCACGAAAAATTATGACGTTTTCAAAGACTAAAAATACTTTGACAACATCTATAAAAAGCGGGGCTTTAAAAGTCTTTTCATCTGCACTTGCATGTGTGATAACAGAGCTCAAGGTTTCTTTGTTTTCTCTTTCAACTTGCCTTTTTAGTACAAACATATTGATCTCTATCAACCTTGACTGAAGTTATCAAGCCCAGACATTTGTTTGGGTCTCAGCCCCCTGATGTGCCAGAGAGTATGCTCTTACCGAGATTGCCTCCATCTCATGAACCAACATCTGTGATAGTGTTGCAGTCCTGAGCAAAAACATAGTTGTGTGACCCTTTTTATTGAAAAGATTACAAACACTTTTAACTCATCTTGGGTTCAGTTATTCTGTCTTTTCATTGGTATAACTCCACCAAACATCAAACCTTGAATATCTCTTGATTTTCTGAGTTATAAGACTCAGGGAAAGCATAGAGAATCTCGTAAAGAATTTGACACTGTGGTTATTAATCATTCACGCTTAGGACAGGCATTCATTATGCCCACTTTGAAAATGTAATTACGTTTTACTGTGCTTCAATTGTTTCATCTCACCTGAAATTAGTGTCTATTGAAAAGCATTTTGAACAAAATGGTGGTTTTCACAAAATAATCACAATTCAATCAGAGGTAATAGCTAACAGTAATGTGAATCAGATCACTGGCAAATGCTAAGATTAAGGTGAGTTTGAGTTTAATGCAGGGAAAGAGAAAGCAAATGATTCATTATCAACATGACTAGATAGCAATCTGCTGTCAATATCCCCCTGTCTTGCACACGTCGATACATGTTCATACATTGTAGGTTAATAACGGCTTATCTATACCCATGCATTATTCACATATATTCATCAACTACGTCTAGATGTAACCATGGCCACCACTATGAATTCATAATTATTCATGTAGCGTCAGGGAAACCATGAAGGTGTCTCGCTCTCTCTCGCTCTCTCTCTCTCTTTGTCTCTCTGAGAGGATTTTGTGTGTACTCCATTTTTCTGGGGATTGGTTATTGGCAGCATTCACAGTCTCAGCATTCCCAGCCATGATAGATGGGCCAGGTGGCAGGGTCCTTCCTCTGGGTGCTCAGAGAGTTGCTGCTCCATCATTTTACACAACCTTACATGTTTGATTATGCTGTTGCAGGGTCTTCCTAGCCAAGTAGCACACAGCAAGTCTACATCTTCATGGCTGAGTGGCTACAGTTTCAATACTGGGGTCCATGTAAACTCACAGATACACCCGTCCATGTCTGACACGTAATTGCGATTGTTATTTGCCGTTCTACTGACATTATTTATCAGAACGTGATGAAAGGTCGGCTATCCATTTTATGTTGTAAATGTGTCATATCACGACCATAAGCACTGACGACCAGAGATGATTAAGATGGAAAATGCAAGAGATGTCAGATGACAAAGTGATTCCATTTATTTCAGTTTTTTTGCTCACTCTTTGCTCACTGTTGACTGGCTGTCCATCAAAAGCCCAGCATGTGATGCGGTGAGATCAGATGATAATTCTCTGTTGGGGAAAGAGAGCCTGCCAGTCACTTCACAGCAGAGATAACGTTTTGTTGTGCAGACATGATCTAAAAACCAAGACATGAAAAGCTTGTTGAAGACACCAGGCATATATTATATATTTAACCACTTCAGATAACCCCCTCCCATCCTCACACACAAACACACGACACATATATGGCCAACCTACCCCCTGAGGCTTTCCTTCACATGTAGCTACTAAGAGGTTGTTTATGAAGCATTGGCTGGATTAGAGTATTAAAGGGTTGTCACTTTGAACATGATCAGCACAGTAATTATTCTAAAGATATTCCTGTTAATGTGCTAGTTACTGAGAAATGCTGTAAAATATAGTGTAGTTTGTAAATGTGGTGGTTGCTGCTGCGGGATACAGTCTGAGACCTGAAATTGATCATCGGTGATTCCACAATAAGTATAATGCTCTAAATGTGGTAATATGTTACAGATACCTTGATATTCCTGTGAACATACCCTCCTGCACATGGTCCTCCCACTCTTTTGGCTACAGTACTTTCCCTTTTTTGTTCAACCTTGCTGCTTGGCACTCAAAGCGTTTTCCTATTAATTTAAATCTATCAATTTTACCACGACATCCCAAAAGTCCAACTTACAGGCCATCTGCTCCTGTTCCTATAACAAATCAAGCTAATAATGTATCAATGTATGTTAAGTCTAATTTAAGAGCTACACTTTATTGAATTAGTTTTCTGTTGCTTTGCCAACGGCACATTTTCGCTTCATGTTCATTCACTGCATCTCTGTCCACACAGAGTTAATGCTTCTACAAGCCAACATCAAGCCCAACAACTGCCATTTTCAGACCTGATATTGTAAGAGTATGAAATGCAACCATGGTGAACCCCTCAAATATATTACAATTTAAATTTCAAAAGGAAGTACTGAAATTATTTGATCTAGCACAAGTAGGGGATAAAGATACGTTCGCTGCCCTGCAAAGTGCAATCTTCAAAGCTCGTACCCCCCTGATGCAGCCGGCCTACAGAGCAAGTGGGGAGGAACTGGACACTTTGAAGTCCAGAGAATATCTGAGACGTATTGGTCATCTGATCAAACTGAGCCTTTATTACGAGTGGGGAGAGTTATGACGGATCCGTTTTGGTATTAAAAATAAACATGAATATATACAAACTCAATTATGTATGTTTTTGATTCATTTAATCATTCATTTATTTGTATAACATTGTATTTCTCCGGACTAGACTGACGTCCAACTCAAAAAAAGATATTTAATTTTTTAATTTATTAAAAAAAAAGAAATTGTTAACACAAAAAGCTTTGAATGTTCCAAGACTAGCCATTCCCCAACCATTCAGTCTGTTATAAAACTCACTGTCCTGAAGCTGAAATAATATGATAAGCCTTTGATGATGCCATCTACGGATCTGTTCATACCGTTCTACTTGTTTCACACTTCCAGAGTTCCTCAGCCTCACACAGTCTTTTTAACAGCTTAAGTGGAAACCCTGCAATTAAGCGAAAGGAAGCTGTGAAGTTAAACGCAACTGAGCGTTCCTCATTCTGCCTGTTTTCAGATGCTTTATCATTGGATGGAGTTTCCACAGGTGTGATTCATGGAAAACATCATTAACTATTTCTGTGGACTTCTGTCTCAGAACTGTGGAGCCGAGATCTGGAGGACCCAGCACAGCTAATCATAAAACTCAAAATAACACTGTTTAGTGCTTCCTACTGTTTACAGGTGTTGCTGCTGTGAGGGGTAGCTTCATCGTCACAATGTCGTGTTCCATATACTTTCCTCCCTTCCTACCAGACTTCTTTTAACCCTGCAGTATCTCTCCATCTCTAGATCTATCTCTCCCTCTCTCTCCTCTCTTTGCTTTCTCTTCATTCTTCTCTCCCTCCCTGGTAGGGTGCAGTTATATCACTGGATTAGATGTGAGTAGTTTGATTAATCATACTTTTTCATTTCTTTTGTATTTTCAAATACGTATAATCCTCTCTGACTCTCCCCCAAACCAACCCTGCATCATCGTTAGACGAGATGGATTTTGTGTTAGGACTAATCCTACAACACCGTCTCTATCTTCCATGATGTCTTATCTGTTGTGCAACATGCAATCTCAGTAAACACTTGGAAAGCCCTGTCATATTGCATTAGCTATTTCAATCACATAATAGCTGCACCTCCAGACATCGCTTCACACAGTTCTGCATGAAAACACCGTGCCAGACAGGCGTCGTCTCCATTGACCTTCTGTTCCTGTTATCACTTCAGCACGATGTGCGTGTGTCCGCCTGTGTGTTGTCTTGTATATACAAATGTCCATTCTTGTACGTATTTTTTAGCTTTTTGGCGTAGAGGTACATCTTCAAAAGATTGAGACTTTCATTACTCACTTCACGTGGCATGTAGACCAAACATTTCCTTTGAGATCTGACGGCTTGTTTAATCTGACTTCCGATTAGACTTACAATGTTGTTTTTTTGTGCATTGTTTTCATCCAGGAGGGTTTGTATTCCTTGTTCACAGAAGCTACCCCGAGGATATCAACTTCAAAATAGTAATTTGCCACATATAGTTGCTCCATTAACAGTGATTACAAAAATAATTTGTACCTCTGATATTCCATAGATCTCCTGTTTGTTCTATATTTTGGTTGATCTCTTCGTCTCTCCCTCTCTCACTCAGAGTCCTCTGTTAGTTGCTGATAGGCCTGAATGTATGGCAGTGGGACCTTCCCATGGTAATAAGCAGATCCATCTGGCTTGTTTGAATGAGGTCTATGTACCCTGTGGGAACAGCTGCTTTCCCACCTGTCTCCATTGCCTTCATCCACTGTGCTTATTTTACTGTGAACCACCTGAGAGTCTGAGCTAATACGAACCACTGAGGCAAAACAAATTGCCAAAATAGGAATTTGCTTTCAAAGGAGTTTAACAATAAGGAATTAAAGCCCTAAAGTATTCCTAGTTCCAGCAGCGGGGTTGTGTACTAGTTTAGAATACAATGCTAAGACGAACAGCAAACATTCAAACTAGAAACATCAAAAAGTTAGGGATCATCTGAAGGTCATCCTGATACATGCTCAGGTGTGCTGAGTCATGGGGGTGAGGTCGGTACATCTCTGTTGCTGCAAATCCAGATGTGGTACTACTGGTGGGGTTCCGTCATCCAGAGAGCCGCCCAATACTGAAGCTATATGATCCAATATCTCAGACAGGCCTGCATTCCTGGCCATAAACAGAACTTCCTGTGCTGTGACATGGACCAACATATTGGACCAACTTTAATTTGATAATATACTTAAATGTATTAGTTATTCCTCGAATTATATTTATGATTCGGTTCAAACATATTTGTATTTCAGATTAATTAAAAAAATAAACTTTCCCAAATACCAAAAAACTACATTCACACAAAGTAAAAATATGATGTATTATAGAGACCACTTTTTTCTTTTATACTTTGTTACAATATTCTTTTTCTCCATTTGTAGTAAACAATTATTTACATCTAAATATAGTTTTTACTGTTGATAGAACAAAACAAAAATGTAATGACAAATTACATTTCTGATTGTATATAAATGATCATTTATAAAACAGCTGTAAACAGTCACCAGATTTCTCCGGCTCATTTAGAACTTTGGTGCAATACATACAATATAGGTAACTATCGCAGTCTTCACTAAGAAACTCAAGCAAAACACTTAGACTGCTACCAGACTGTTCATTAAATCGTAAGAAGAGGGAACAGCTTGGGTAGAAATCTAGCTTGCCATCTTACACTCATGAGGTGACTATAAACTATATCCAAGCTAACAGCTCAACAACACACAAATAAAAAACACAACCTCAACAATACAGTATTTAAACAATGATTTTTCAAACTACATAAATCCCCCAACAGAGTCCCTTTTATCCTTCTGAACGGCATGATGGCAACCAAGAGCGTTTCCGCTACAATAGTGCTCTTAAATAATTATTTGATCAACATTTGCTCAACAAAAAATATTCAGGCAACAATTTCCACAAGCCTTTTTGCGATATGCCAACTCCTGATACAACACAATATTTTAAGTATGGTGAATTAGCTTTTTGGGCACAATAAAAAGCATTTCTAAGTAGCAGGGGCCTAATAGGCCTAATTGTAAACATTAGCACTCGCATTTAAATAGATCCAACGCAATGTTTTAAGCGTTATGAATGAGTTTATCTGTTACACTTAAAGGCATTTCCAAGTAACATGAACATAGGTATCAGAGAGACCTCTCCAGCCACCGGGTGAGTATGACACAGGTTGATAGGTCTTCAACAAGGTAAACTGAATCTTGGTGACTACAACATGACAGTTCTACACCGGTAAGTGCTTTGATATAGTAATGCTGATTAGAAAGTAATTTCGTATCGCAAACAAGTGGCAGTATATTCTCTCTTAGTGTTCCCACCCATGGTGACATTATCAAAATCCTAAAACAGTCTACACAATGAACATATCATTATAATCAACAATATAATGGCAAACACACCTGGATGAACACTACTGAATTACATGCTAGCTTACTAGCTTGATCCATACAATTATCTTAACAAAATCTACTTCAGTCAACCGCACAGCATGATGGGAAATAAGGCAGCGGTAAACATCAGAGGTCACTCTAATTCTCATTCACTAACACAACTGTACTTCAAATTTTGTTTTGGAGTGGGCCTAAATCAAAAGGTCTAGTGGAACAGGTTGCCTTATTGTTTTGTGATGACCCAATGTCTTATCTTTAGTGTTGAGAGGAAAATTCAAATGCGTCTCTAACAAAGAAGCAATTAAACAGATTTCAAGCAGTTTAAGCAGTGACTACAGGTAATCTGAACTAGTTTTTTGAGTGTATCAAGTCGATAAGGTTAACGTGGCGTTCGTTTTGATGTGACGTCAAACCCAATGGTTTTGTTTTAATTTTGTGTAGGGGGCGTTACTTGCTATTTTTGCCACCAAAATGAACAAAACAGGTTTTATCCGGAAACCATGATTTTGAATTAGTCCTATGTAAAAATGCACTTAAAACAAATGACACGGGCATTACACTTTTTACAGTATAGCTTGAAGACATGGTTTCTCAATGTTCTATCCTTAGTTTTTATTTTTTAGTTTTTTTACCCCTGTGAATAAATACAACATGCTGGCATCGAGCTGAAGTCTTAAGATTGCAGTATTACACCGCAAGTGGTGTTTTTTGGCTCTCCTAGATGAATATATTCATGCCTGTTTCTACACCTGTTCATTTGATAGATGTTTGTGTCTGTTGTTCACCAAGCAATCTTCTGCAAAGAGAAGCACCTGAGCTCAGCTCGTCAACTGTCGATGGTAGTGTTACACATGTGTTTGAGAAGAGGAGAGAGTTTGTCTGGAATGAACCACATAGGAAATGGAGACCTGTATTTTAAACACATGTATGCTTGTGGAAGTCAAGAAGAACTACAGAGAGATACTGTGGCAATCATTTATAGTTATTCATCTTCAAGACCAGTATATAGAAAGTGAAAAATAGACAGGAACCCACATAATTCACGGACATCTGAGAAGATATTGGGAAAGTATGAATTATACAACATTGTATATTTTTTATACTGTAAACACTGAACTTGAATTCACCTCAGGCTGAACTTACCCAAGTCATAGTTATAAAAGTTATACAGCCCTCTCATATTTTCCTTTAAGAAACAAAAGAAGAAGCCAGAGATCCATCATGGCTGGTTTGTGTGGCCCCTGTGTCAGGTGACAGAGATAATGGCAGCCACATCCTCTCAGAGGACATGTCCTTATGCACCTCTCTCCTTTTTTTAACACACACAACACGCACACACACTCAGAGATAACAAGGTCTGCTCCTTCTGCCTATCTACCCCATAACAGCAACTCGATCTGCCTTGTTGTGGCTTTCAGGGCTGAAAAGGGCCCCTTCATGACTTCTAGGCCTTGTTTCAGACAACAGGGGCAAGATGAGAGAGCAGGGCTCCAGAGTAATGGGGTGGCCGTCATTAGAACGCCGGATAACACGTCTCACACCCACATACTGCAAACAATCTTTACCTTAACCCCCCTTGCCCCCCCCTCCCTCCTCAGCAGAGTGCCAGCTGTAGATGAAGGACTTCTCCTGAAGGCAGTTGGAAGCGTCTTGCCCACAACGCTGTAGTTAAACCTCAAACCGGGCTTTGTTTGGATTCGCTTTTACTACAACTCCCCTCCTTTGTGGTTACTCAGAACCCCTTGCCTCGACAGCAAATTGCTAGCTTTTGATTAGGCCATTAGTGCCATGAATAAATTGAGCTAGTATGCTCACAAGAGCAGGAAGAGTTGCTGTTGATGATGGTGATACCCTGCTGACTGTAAATGCCAGGATTTTGACAGAAATGGCTTGATGGAAATGGCTTGATGGAAATACCTTTCCAATCCTGAGCACATGAGACATGAGCACATCACCACTATTGCCACTGTCAAAAAACAGTGTTGCCCAACAGTAGCAGTACCGGGACCATCAGCTACGAGGAGGATGAAGACTGCAGAGGAAGATTATGTGAGCTGAGGAGACATGTACACTGTTAAGGAGGGATAGAGAGAAAAATACATTCAGCTGTACTGTATAATCCCTGTGATATCCAAAATGAGGAAAATCCACAATATTTTGAAGACACCAAAATATCTGACTGTGAGGAAGCTTCCTTGGAGCCACATAATGAGACTATGTCATTACAGACTGTGCCGTGCAGTGTTCAGGGGGAAATCTACGTTCCTATGCAGATTTATGCTAATGCTTCATGTTTAGGAATTCACACTGTGGCACCCAGTGATGAATTCATCAGGAAGTAAATGAGTTAAAACAGGCTACCCAGGCTCAAAGATCCATCCCAGGCATTTTGTTCTCGTCTGTATGTAGTGTGGAAGTTCAGTAAATGAGGAACTGGGAGTCTGTCCATGCAACTGTCATATTTTATATCTTTTTGTCTGCTTTTGGTCAAGTAAACACGCGTTTATTTCTTCATTCATAACTATATTATTTACACACATTGTTGAATTAGTATCATAATTTGTGGCCTTCTATTCCAACCACCGGCAGCTAAAGTCAATATGGTCATTTGTCATAAAATAGCTCCCCAGGCAACGGCACTTGTGGTTATTCACAGTTACTGCAATTAATTACTCAACGCACTGTACTCTGATCTACATCTACCACGGCTAAATCAAAAGGATGAGTAGAATCTGCATGAGAATAGTTCCACTGTCTTTGTATGGCCTACATGTGGCCTACAAATGAGAGATTTACTATGTGTCCACTGATCTCTACTGGGGTATTCAGCACTGAGGCATCATCATTTCCCTACGTTGTTCAGTAGGATCATCTCTAACAAATCTGTTCCACTATAATCAGAATGGTTCTTTTTTTTGTTTGTTCTATAAATCTAATCCAGTTTTGGCTTTGAATGAATGCTGAAAGATTTCGGATTGGATTCGTATTGCCAGTGGAATCACCATAATCGCAATCCCTCAGGGAATATATGGCAGCAACACAA
The DNA here is from genome assembly GCA_903064625.1 of Mallotus villosus. Classification (NCBI taxonomy): domain Eukaryota; kingdom Metazoa; phylum Chordata; class Actinopteri; order Osmeriformes; family Salangidae; genus Mallotus; species Mallotus villosus. Next base: position 427,909 of record CAEFZP010000509.1, on the reverse strand, counting down.
ACCCCGGCTTGTGAAGGTTCTCTTTATTCTGCGGTTGGCATTTTGGTCGGGCATGGGATTGATTTGAAATCGGCACCCTTATCTATGTCCGCCATCCCACGGCAACTGATGGGAGTGATATTGTCGTTTTTGTCACTCTGGTAGTGCATATGGCATTATGGGATGCCTGATCGATGGTATCACACAGAGATGTAGACTCCCAGATCAATGCTACAGCTGATGAGAGCTGAAAGACGGCCGACTTGCCACTGGTTCAATTGTCTGTCAAGTGACACACTCTCTGCCTGCACATGTCTTCCCTTTCACCCTTGAAACGCAATGATGAGCAACCTTGATTTCTCCTTTTTTCTTTCTCATTGCTGTCTGTAGTGTTTTGTTGTGGAGAATCCAATACTTCTTCAGGTGTCAGAGTCATAATGAGCATGTCTACTGTAGTGTAGAACCACAAGCATGGACTGAGAGGAAAACATGTTTTCTCTGTGATTCCTTACAAAACCAGGAAATATACGGCATATTATCGTCATCCATGGCCAACCTATGCTATGTGTGCCTGTAACAACAGCACAATGCTGTTTCCCGGGGGGCTCTGTAAACGATGCTTCCTCCGTGGTGGAGACTCTGGTTTGATATTCTGCACTCATCTTCTCCCATGGTGTTGTGTCCCAGCCCACAGCGGCTGAGTAATGAACCTTCCTGCCAGAGCTGACCTGTTTCTTCAGCCTGATAGCTGAGTAGCTGTAGGGCTTAAACACATCTTTATAGGACACACAAGGAGTTATGGCATGCACCAGCTCTCTCCGGGAAAATAAATAAATAAATTGAAAATCAAGAACAGCTAAATAGATAAAACCACCCAGCTAATGCGAGGCCATAAAATTCTGTGGACAGTGTGATCCAAATTGATCAATACGATGCTGGATTTTATGACTGGGGAGCTTAATATTTTGCGACAGTAACAAACCCACTAAAACCTGGCAATAAACACACCCACACATGCAATCCTGCGCTGTTGGATTTACATTGCCGCTTGTCAGAATACAGGGTCTCTCACACTGGCTTATCTGGACTAATGCAATCCCCAGTTCCCGGTGTACTGTACACACCACAGGATCTCAGAGGAATCCGTTCCCGTCCTTAGATTCACATGTTTTTAATGATTTTTAAGTCATATTATTGTTTTCATTACGTGAGAAAAACAACCCTATTTTTTGAATGCCAGGTTATGGTTTGTGATAGCTTTGAAGGAAACAACATCAAAACAAACACTACAGTCCAACTCTACTGAAGCCCAGACAAGGTGTTCTGTGATGCACATGAAGTTTGAAGTACAGCAGACCAACATGGGTAAAGTGTTTTAACTGATGTTTTAGCTCTATGCTAGAATACACCTTATCTGCTCCATGATGTTGTTTTTTCCTAGGATCTCAAGGTAGGAGTGATGATGCCGAATCAGGTCCATGGATTCCTCCTCTGAAGGCGAGTCCAGCCCTACACCAGAAGTGGTGGTCTAGAGTCTTTGTGACTGCGGCTGGGTGTTTCACCAGGCAGTCTGTGTGAGGCAGACTGGGAGTTTTGCCCCAGTCTGTGTGAGGGTGTGAGGCAGACTGGGAGTTTTGCCCCATGCCTGTAACTGGTTTCAAGACTTTTCTGTGTACAATATATGAAATATTCTTTGCATACATAGTACAGACTTGATTATTTGCTTTTATGTTTACAGCTATCATATTTCTATATGATATTTATTATCGCTATCATACAATTTATGTATGACTGGCATTCATTTATACTTACACTACCATTAGTTGCAAGATACTTTACTGTCTTGGCAATAGAAAATTAGCGGGTATATTGATTAGTCACACAGTAAATAAAAATGAATACATTCCTTCAGTTTAAGATTTTTTTTAAATATTGAGTCAGAAGTTGGCACTTAAACACAGCATATTTCTAAAGATGTATTCAGGCCTCATTCAACAGCCTGGCCACCTTAGTCAGACATAAGGACATGTTCCTCTCAGGGTATCAAGTGGAGTCCCACATATGTGACTTTCATATTTCTCTCTGGTGAATCCTCAGTGGACACCTGGATGGGTTATTACCAGCTCAACCCTATTAGTCCAGTTCCCTGACAGAAAGGGTTTCGCTCCGTCTAATCCTACAAACTACAGGAAGAGAAAGAGAGATGTGTTGATCTGGGAGGGGGGGGACAGTGCCCCACTCTTCCACCCTCACCTCACTCGCATGCCAAAGTCATGTTCAAACAATCCTACAGGCGTTGTAGCATTGCTCAATACATAATGTATCGCTGCCTTTCCAGCGTTACCGTGTGACTAGCACTTTGGTCATACAGCCAATTATACTGTGACACCATGCACAATCATTAAAAAGACAGAGGCTGCTGCAGTGTGTCAACCCCCCCTCGAAGCGATGTTGCCTTTTGTGCATAATTGATTTTGAGGCGGGAAACTATATGTGTTCGTTCTCTCTGCTTTTGGTGTGTAGGCATGAATACTTTATAACCCATTTTGGTGTCCCAGATAAGTCATGTGGTTAGTAAAAGTAAGAAAGAAATGCAACTTCAAATGCCACCACCTGGAGAGAAATGTATAGACTGTAGGAAAGTTTGAGGCGTCAGGACTCAGTAGTTAATGACACACGCATAATATCCATAATATGGATATGCTGCATGTCTGCATCACATTGTATGGGACCATATTTATAATTGGCATAGTATTTTCCATGTTAGGCTCTCAATAGCCTCTGCCTATTAGATTCACTATAATGGTGCGTGGAAAACACATTTTCCATTCAACCTATTTATCGCATATAGACAATATGCATTTGGAGGCAAATCTACAATGTAAAGGGAGATTCCTAAACAGCATTTCATACCATTTAACTAAACAACACGCTCCACCTTAAACTTACAGTAACACCCACCCTAACCTTGAGCCTATGAAGCGTTTGCTATTTTTCAGAGATCAGGAGAATTCATAGCTCCATAAAACAATATCTGCTAGATATCCCATCTAAAGACATAGCTGCCATGTTAGAGACCCGGCTGTCTCTGCTGTTTGCAGAAGGTGTCCAAGGTCTAACTATGACGACCCAAAATGCCCCCATGGTGGCATTAGATAAGCATAAGTGCAGTCAGACTTTGTACAACCTCCACTGAGTCAATTTCATTTTGCCGAAAGCAGCCCTCAATGCATCCGCATAACTGTTAAATTCCTAAAGAAAACAGCAGGTGGGTGTTTGAGATTGTCGGATTTCACCTGACAGTAATCCTTGCATACTAGACTGAAATGGTAATGTATTCAGGCCTCGAAGGTCCTTCTGTGCTGCGCTCAGCTGACAGTACCATCTCTTCTCCAGCCAGGGGTCCTGGGGGTCACCAGCACACTCCAGCTCTGCATTCGGTGATTACAAGCTGGCAGTTGTCAGCTCTCAAGGGCAAGTGAAGCCCCAGGACTAGTAAGCCCTTTTTTCTAGAATGCCATTATACATTCCCAACTTCAGAGATTTGGATTCTCAGTGATCTGAAAGGTGACTTTATTGGATTGGATGATGATTTTGTAGAACGTTGAGGCTGGCAGTCAGCAGCGCATGTGTTCTTTGTGCCCGTGCTGCTCTATCCTGCACCATAACAGGTCAGGAGTGACTTTTCCAATGTCCAACATGAGACAAAGGATCTTTTTTGGATTTTCATTCTACTTCAATCCACGATATCCCAAACAAGGGGATGTCAAGGCAGCCATACCTCCCATAGACATAGACTCACATATCTGTCAGATATCCAATGCTCTTCCGGCAAAAACAGGGAATGTAATACTGTCTGTTTATATGCAGATTGCTTCCCACTTCAATATATTTGAACGAATCAAATTGGAGATGGCGCTGGCACTTCAGACTGAAAAGCAGCCTTCCGTAGGTTCAGCTGTTTCAATCACAGAAAATGTATCTTTGAAGAAGCTGTCTATAGATTTGGAAGAGGAACGATTCAGCTGATTTAGCCAGGATATTGCTGACTGTCCAAGACTTTTGCGTGCTGTGTCAATCAAAAGAAAAAGCATATCTTTTCAATGTGGCCATTAATGAAATACACAATATGTTTCAGAAGTCACTGCCAAATTATTTCCAGAACGGTTTGGATGCATCTCAATTGTCCTCAATGTCCCTGTTCAGTAAAATGAGATGAAAGCCATGATTCCAAACTGTCTTATACCATGATTATTTTCTCCCTGGGTAAAGTTTGCCCCTGGTCCTATGACAGATGACCAACAGTATAGGCAGAAATATGTTAAATAGCCAATGTCCACGGTTTCTGAGGGTGTAAACTGTACTTTCCAAAAAGATTGCCCTGTGTCAGTGATTGCACTGCTCTTGTGGTCATTGTCTGGTCATTTCTGTGTGAGGTCAAGGGTTTCTTTCGCTCAACCTAAGGCTCATTATCTGGACTCCCAGGAGCAGACGAGACCAGTGGCTCTCTCTTTGATGGTGCAGCGAGATGCCCTGAGTGAAAAAACTCAACAATTCTTCTCTTGCTCATTGTCATTCCTGGTATCGAGATCATTTTTCTTCCCACCGTCCGACTATTATTAACTCGTTCTAAAGTGAACCGAGAAACTCAAAAACTTTAAAAAGAAGGAAATCATAATTGTTGACCCTTTGTTAACCATTGAAGTTGAACCCGGACGCACAACCATGTTCTCTGTTTGTGAGAAGGGTGCAAAAGGTTGAGTTACAACAAGGTGCCTCCTACTCGCTCCTCCAGGTAGTGTTCTTCTCAGATTGACCCAGGAGAGCATTGTGAATCATCCCCTGGTATTAAAACCTCTTTCTGCTGCACCAGCTCCTGCCCACAGCAACTCTGCCCATGTCAGGGTTGGTTGTCACATTTCGAGAGGACTATTTTGAGTTGGAGAGTCTACTGCCACGTTGACCCTCCTCGACTCAACTATGCAAAGCTTTTGTGTAGTTCACTTGCTATGAGTGTGTGTGTGAGAGGAGTTTGCGTAAGATTATGCAAGTTTGAATATGTGGGTGTGTCAGTGTGTTTCAACAAGTGTGTGTACTGTGTGTCGATGTGTGCATCTGTGTGTGTGGTGTGATGTGTGCATTCTTTTTGGGGGGGGGGCCCGAACTAATCGCGGGGCCCTAAACAAAAGTTTAGTTTGCTTATTGTGTCAGGCCGGCCCTGACTAAATACATCCAAGAGAAATTTGCTTCTTGCTTATGCCAGTTGAAAAAAAATACAGTGTAGCTAAAAAAAAAGCTCCTTTTGTGCCAGAACTGTAGATGACAGGAGTGAAATTGGATAAAGAGACGCTCATTAATATATCGCTTTCATCTTCAGACTCGGAGATAATAGAACCTGAATGAACTAGCGACACCTTATTGTGAAGTACTCATTGTAGGCTAGACAACTCTGCCTTTTTTCACAGCATGTATGTTTTAGAATCTTAACTCAACCTTTCATCTACTCACTGACAGACGCAGAAAGGGAATTGTTTATTATCAATATTTTGTTTTACCTTGAGTGAAGTTTAACAAAGTAAACAAAGTTCACAAAGTATATTTTAAGCAGGAAAACATTCATTGGTGTATCCTTGTACCAAGTACCAAATGTTCACCAATTATGACCAACATTTATACAGTGGATGAAACAGAATACGTCAGAAGGAGACTGTTCAGTATTGTGTATTGCTTAGTCACCCTCCATGTCCTTCAGTTACTTGTTCTGAAATGTAAGGGATCAGACCATCTAATTATTCCTAATGAATACTAAATAATTTCTTCCTACTGCAGTGGCGCTGTGTACCTGTATTAAAAAGACTGTTGTCATCAAATATATGTCGCTATTTAGCCACGTGACCTTACCTTTAGAAATTTGTATCAAACTGCTAAGCGACTCATCAGTATTTCTTTCAATTCTAGGATGCTCAGAAAATTGTGTGAGAAGTCTCACCTCTCTCTTTCTGTGTGTCTGTCTCTCTCTTTATCTCCCCCTCTCTCTCTCTCTCTCTCTCTCTCTCTCTCTGTATCGCTCTCTCTGTCTTTACCTCTCTGCCTCTCTCACTCCCTCTCTCCTGCTGGTGTCACATGTGGAGTTCAGTTAAATGTCAAATGTCTGTTAAACGGTGAGCTCTGATAAGCTGTGTGAGAGTGGAGGGTGAGGGCACAGGACTTCTGTCCCCTGGCCTTGGTGAGAGCAGATGTCGGGGGGGGGGCAGGGGATAGACAGGCCTCCATTAGCCTGGCTGTCAGGCTGTATTAAAGCAGAAACCAGAGGAGGGGCGGACACGTGGTGACGTCCCCGCCTCCTTCTCAAATCCATACCCATTCCCTCCAATTTATCCAGTAACCTTTAGAATATAGTTTATAGTTGCACAAGGTGGGGGTCTTAAAAGTTACCATCAATCTCTGTCTTACAATGAGAAAGCTGGCTAGTTGGCTACCAGCCACAATAATTTATGTTTTTTTTTCTAATCTAAAGGACTGGAAATTATTACTGTCTCAGGTACATAAATATGCGGATGTACACTTGGACTGGCCAGTTTTTGTGTAATGGCTTCTTCCAGAATACTGAGTGAACTCAAGTTAACCAATTTTAAAGGAGGGAGACATTGTTGCACTGCGTGATAATTTAGTGTGGGAATTGGGGAATACAGGATGAAATGGAGTGACTTTAAGTAACAAATATAGGGTTTTGGGTTGCTTTCAGAAAACATTCAGTCTACCATTTCATGAGAGGAACATTATTTTTAGTTGTTGGCCATGGTGCAAAGAAAATTGATGGTGGCTGAGGTTGCAGTGTTACATTTTAAAGTATAGTACCTATGACTTTTCTTGTTTTCCATTCTCACATTTATATTGTATGTGATTTTGATGAAATCTAAGGTCTTCAAAGTCATTGATGCAGAATCCACTCTGCAGCTTCTCAAACAGATGCATTTATTTTATTTCCGAAATGGCACTACCGTAAATGATTAATGTATTTTATTTATTCTTGGTAAATTTATTATTCAACTGGTGGAAGGTATACCAAAGCTTCACCGTTCCCTGAATGACTTCTATGATGTTTTTCTGTGTCTTTTCTCCCTCTTAAATGAATCCAAACAATTCCAAAGCATTAAAGTGGACTAGTGGATGCTTCCATCTAAGTGGTAGGAGAAGGTACACACTCTCTCTGTGCACCAGATGAGTACCTAATGGATGGCACTGAGTCACAATAATGACTTCTTCCTTTCCTCTCCTTCTCAGAAGGCCTGTGGGTCACGACAAGGACAGTCCACTCCACCGCCCGAGGCAGTCATGGGAGGAGGGAACACCCAGTTGCACATCTTTGCTGATGATATCTGTACAGTGGAGAGGTGTGTCTAGTTGGCGTCACGCCGTTCAAGAAAAGACAAGCTTAATCTCGTCAATATTGTCTGAATCCTTCCCTGTGTCTTCCATTTGACATAGCAAGCATTCCAAACATTGCCATTATTTCCTCAGCCTGCAGTGGAACCCAGCTGCTAGAACACATGGGCATCCCTTGGCAGTAAATAACACTACTTACTCTTGACAGGTGGAGGACAGAGTCCCCCTGGTAAAAAAGGTAGCAGGTGCTATCAGAGTTTAAAGCCAATGTTCCATTTCAGACAAGAACGATTCACCCCTGTGTTCTCATAGCACATTTAATTGCTGGGGTGGGGATATGCCAATTTCTCAACAGGCAATTTTCTAACGATTGGTTGAGCCATGTTGATACCTAGGGAGAGTAAAACTTCATTTGAGCATAGCTCAGTTCGTTTTGATTAATTGTTATGGGAAAGGGGCAGTGATACAGCAATCTAATATTCACAGTCCAGGAACAAGCTGAGCTTATTTTTTGCACAAGCAGACGGCATGAGTCACATTTAGCAAACGTTCAGCCTGGTGACAGAACTAAGCTCTTATCTCCTGATAAGAATGAAGCTGTCAATGTCATGGCTGAAATACAGTGTGGGTTGAAGCAGTTCCAGAATTCCACATACTGTATGTGTCTGTATATACAGTATGTCTGTATATGTATATGTCTGTCTATGTCTATATATTACAAAATATTTCATACCTTCAGTAACAGTCATCCACACACACAGGGCACAGCAGAGACACCTGTACATTGTCTACAGTTTTAATTAATTTGCAGAACAGAATATATCTCTCTACACTGACGCTGCAGCCACCTTGTGATTAATGGAGTTTGATTTTGGGCTTAGGTGCTCTTAAACCTGAACAAACGAAGAGATGCTGATTGAATTACAGTAACGACTTAATGCATCAACACTTATGTAAACTATAATTACTTTTTTTTAATCCACAATTGTTTAATTTATATTATAAAAAAGATATCACAGTTGCATCTGGCCATTATGATTAATCTCATCCCTCTTTCACAAAAGTGGTAATCTAATTATTTGAGAGAGGAACACTGATGCTAATTAACCTTGGGTGAGGTGAAGGAGGTGTGAGTCTGTGTTGTTTTAACTGGTGAACCAGTGTCTCTCACTGCAATGATTAATTGGTCCAGGGCTCTGGTCTTCCAATAAACAAGAAAAAGGACACCTTGGGGTTCTACTGTTACTCGTAGTGCAGAGAGAGAGAGAGAGAGAGAGAGAGAGAGGGAGAGAGAGAAAGAGAGAGAGAGAGAGAGAGAGAGAGGGAGAGAGAGAGAGAAAGAGAGAGAGGGGGGGGAGAGAGAGAGGAAGAGGGAGAGACGGGTGTGTTGAGAGGGCCAGACAATAGGAAGGAGGGAAGGAGAGATGCGTTCATGTATGTGAGCGTGCGTGTGTGTGTGCGTGTGTGTGTGTGTGTGGGGGGGGGGCACGGGCACGGTATGTGTGTGTGTACCTTCTCGCAGGCTACAGGGAATCCCATAACATGTCATGCCAGGTTGTCTGAAGTATTAATTCAGACGCAAGGAGTGAATGAATCCTTGTGTGCCTCTGCAAAGTAATTACATGTTTTGCCATTATTCATATCAAGCTCCTTACTAAATAAAAATAATATTCAAAAGACCTCTATAGTGTACAACTGTTTAAAGACTAAGCCATTTCAGAACAGTATTACTCTTGACACAGGGAACCTAGCTAAACATGACAGGTTGTGTTTAGGTTAATAGTTCATGTCTTTTCCCCAGCTTTAACCGCCATCTAAGAGAATGTAAACAGATATTCCTTCCTATTTGGCATCTCAACTTGAGCTATATTGCTCGTAATTTTAAACTTTCAGTTCATAACGTTATAGTGGGAGACATATCTCCAAAAACAAGATACACTTTGCTGCTGTGTGCTATTTGCATGGAAACAAGCTCATTATTTGTATCCGTTTCATAGAAATACAAATGGTGGGAGCTGAGTGTATGACTGCAGGGTAAAAAATTCAATCACTTAGTCTGTGTCTCTAATAAAGGTTCTCCACACACTGTGTTCCTCTCTGTTTGTCTAACAAGTCAGTATGTTGTATCTCTTGGAGGACAGTTAAACAGTGCAGGACAAAAGGATAACAAACCTTCAATCAAGCAAAGCTCACTGATTTGATAGCTGATCCACAAGATTTCTCTGTCCTCTGTTAACGCTCATACGTATACAGTACATCTCAGGGCCGGGCCTAGGGGTTTTGGGGGCCCTAAACAAAAATAGTGTGCGGGGCCCCCCCCCTTTCTCACTAATGCCCCTTTCCCTCCATCTACACTGTACAACCAAAAAACTAACATAGTATCTAGCCTGCTATTGGTGTAGAACACGTCTGAGGAAACTGGTCTTCCCTGTGAAGATAGAGCTGTAGTCTCATCCACTGTAATTCTGACCTAATCCCTGCAGATTAATGTTATTTTACTGGAAACGACAGCTGGAGGTTTGTGCAGCCTCAGGCTCCATCCCAGCCAGAGTCTCTCTGCCTCGACCTTCAGGGACGCTACGCAGCATTGTTTGTTAATGTAAATGCTGACATATGTTGCTCTCGAGGGTGTCATGTCATTACATGTAAAAAAAAACACTGAACCCAATATTGTTCAGTGTCGTTTTTAGCAGCAGAATGGGTTATATTTACCAACTGAAACTCAAATGCAGTACAAAAGTATTATTTAAATCACATTGCATAGCCATTTCACAATATTCCACACAAGTTTCCTGCATGAAAGTATTGTCTTTCCTTATAAAGGGCTTCACAGTTGCCCAAAGATCAACACCAATATCTTCAGATGAAAAAAATCTAATATCTCATGCCCCTACCCCCCACCCCTTAAAAAGTGATGGAAATGTTATTAACTGATCAAATCAACTCAAATGAAGGAATTATCTTCAGTAAACAAATATGCAGTGTTACCAGGTGTGACTTGAATTTGGCTCACACTTTTGGCCATGCTTAATCTCACGCTAGTACAGTGCGATCATGCTCATGCTGTATGACATCACACACAAGCAGGTAGGTCGAAGCCTGGATGTGTGATTTGACAATCTATGAATGCACCGTGGGGGCTTTCACCAAGGTGATGATTGATCACCTAGTTACAGTCATTCACATTGTACTGTTCACAACACTCTCCATTTCATTCCAGAGGTCAAGTGTCTGGGGTATTTTTTCCTGAGAGGTCCTCTGACTGTGGTAAAAAGGTTTTTGACCTTGAATGAAAAGTAGGCATGGGACTCGAGCAGCTTAGCACTAATCTAGAGATAAAAGAATGGACGAACACCATATTGGCAAACTGTGTCTGTAACTTTGTGGAGAAAGTTTTTCAAGAGGGATGGCCTACTTAACCTTGGTGCTTGTGTGAAGTTTTATTAGCAACACTTACATCCAGGGGATTTGGTTGGTAACATCAGTGACTTGGAAACATCGGACATCAAACATAAAAAGCCTTTGACTGAGAGAAGATGCTTGTGGAGAACAACAGAAATCCCTGAAGACAAGCAGTCGGAGGTTTATGTAAATTGTGAGAGGTTTAGTAGCACATGACACATTGGGAATGAGAACCGTTTTTGAGATTGCTGTCATATTTTTTAAATTGTACATAAGCTTCTGGATTGCACCTTAATTTGAACCCCTCATTGAGACATTCTTAACTGTGTTACGTTTTAAAGGAAGCTTTAAACCCCCACAAAATGTAGGTACAGTTTTCAAGTTTAAAAGTTGAAAGGATGTTTCGAGATTCCCTGGGGTGTGAATATTTCCCAGCATGTGTTACTTCCTGCAGAGGAAACTCATCACTAACATCAGTCTATTTGTCCTGGAGGTGAGTCATTACCTGGCATGTGGCATGTTGTCACCCTCACCTGCCCGCGTCTCCTGTCCTGTGAGGCCGGCCCCCGGTCATTTGCTTGGAGCCTGAGTGACAGTCCATCACTCTTTTAATCTCTCCCGACCCGGAGCCAGACAGGAGTTTCAAATGGGTGTCGGCGTTTCCAGCTTTATCAAGCATGACATCCTCTACAGCGCCTTAATACGCCACAGATGGCGTGTCTGGAGATGTCCCCGTTTGTCACTGAAAATACAAGAGTGACAAGACCAAAAAACTCTGGTGGAATTCAAAGTGAGCGACTGAGTTTGGGTTTATCACATAGTATAAAAAGACAGCCACCTGTTTGAGTCTGATAAGTAGCTAAACACATGCTAGTGGAGTTGTTGAGAATCTGGGTCACCAGCGGTAAGAACACCTTGACCTGGTAAGACAGAAATTAGGCCAAGCAGCAAACAACAGGGCATACTCCGGCTCTGATGTTGCACAATAAATGGAAATGGCATTGGTGCAAAACTAAGCTCAAAGTACATTTCTGTTGTCCATTTGTGCATTTATAATATTGTTGATACTGTTTGAAATGGTAAAGTACTTTATAAGTATGTCTTTTCATTCAGTAATAAAAACACCAACTCTGGTGAAAAAGATCACCAGGTAAAATCCAATGTTATCTGGACCAACAGACAATAAACCTAATGAAGCACAGCGCAAGTTCAGTCAGGCAAGACCGATCCCTGCACTCGGGCATACTCGGTTATGTACTACTCTCTCCCCCCGCTAAGAACGCTCTACAGTTCGATTAGCGTTCCAGTCTATCAATTAACACTGTCACATGATCCCGTGCCTTTAAATACGATCCTCTCCCTGTGTAGTTTGTCCATGCTATCAAGTGCGCGATTCCGTTGTGTTCGTGCTGGCTGGATCTTTCGTCGTTCTATGTCGCTGTTGCTCCGTGGCTTGCTTGCTGTTTTGGGGCGATGTCGGACTCGGCGCTGGACTTCTCGGCGCCCGGGTCGGGGTTCCCCGCTCCGGGAAGTCGCGTGTAGGCGTGCGGCTGCTCCCCCTGGCCTCCGCTGTGGCGGATTCGTCGCTGTTGGGCTTGGTCCCTTTCATGTCTTCGCGATTGTGGTCTCACGTGTGCGGGGCGGGTACAGTATTATCATCCTGTTCGTTCTGTTACTGCTGTTCTCGCGTTTCCTCTGTACGATTGTTGTCCGTGCTGTTTTCTGTCGCCGCCGATGGGGATGCGGAGCTCAAGTAGGCTGCTTAAGTAGCTATCCCCCTGGGGATTTTTGGCTAGCGGCACGGCTGCTGGGCTTGCTTGCTCGTTGCACGATTTGCCGGGTTCGGCCCTCCGTGATTGATTTTACCGATGGTCGCATTTTTCTGTCGATGATCGCTTCGGCACACGCTGATTTGGCTTTCCCCCCCTATGTCTGTCACTCGATTACGTTTTTGGGGCGTGTTTCAGTGGCAGTTGGTTGGTTACTACTGTTATAATTAGTAGAACAGGTAACCGGTCGGTATCCAGGCCTTTTAGGAAAACGGTGCTACTACGCCGCCGTGCAGGTTGTGGTGTGCGCCCCTACCCAATTGGGCGCCAGCGTACATGTCAGGCGTTCGTCCTTTACTGCTGCCGTCATCGATACTCTCGGTGTGCATTTGCAAATAACTGGTGGTGGTGGCAATGTTGTGTCGTGTAAACTGCTTCTTCTGTCTGCAGGCATCAATGCCCTCTCCGTTGTTGGTGAATACCAGGCTTTCCGGTGCATGCATAACACCATTCAAAGGGAATCTGTCTTCCAGCATCGCAGGTTGTCATAATACATTCAGGACAGCGTCCTCTAGCCTAGGCTGGCTATTGCGTATACAACCATTAGGCTACACGTATTCATGTGGGGTTTCGGTCCGCGGCCTTGCAGGCCTTGCATTTCAGGACAGCGTCCTGTCTAGCCTAGCTGGCTATTGCGTACATAACCATTAGACTAGCTTTACATGTGTTCATGTGGCCTTGCTGGCCTTGCATTTCAGGACAGCGTCCTGTCTAGCCTAGCTGGCTATAGCGCACATACTATCAGGCACGTAATCAGGGCGTCGGCCCTATAACGCATGTCACACATCATACATGGGGGCGTGGGTCCCCTGGCCTTTGCTGGCTATTGCACATTCAGGGGCTTTGCTAGCCCCGGCCTTGACTGGCTATTGCACTTCAGGACAGCGTCCTCTAGCCCAGGCTGGCTATTGCGTACATACCCATTAGGCGCTATAGCGCACTACTATCAGGCACGTAATCAGGGCGTCGGCCCTATAACGCATGTCACACATCATACATGGGGGCGTGGGTCCCCTGGCCTTTGCTGGCTATTGCACATTCAGGGGCTTTGCTAGCCCCGGCCTTGACTGGCTATTGCACTTCAGGACAGCGTCCTCTAGCCAGGCTGGCTATTGCGTACATACCCATTAGGCTATAGATTTACATGTGTTCATGGGGGTTTCTGTATGTGGCCTTGCTGGCCTTGCATTTCAGGACAGCGTCCTGTCTAGCCTAGCTGGCTATAGCGCACATTACCATCTGGCACGTAATAAGGACATCTATCCTCCATAGCTAACGCATGTCACACATCATACATGGGGGCGTGGGTCCCTTGGCCTTTGCTGGCTATTGCACATACAGGGCTTTGCAAGCCCCGGCCTTGACTGGCTATTGCACTTCAGGACAGCGTCCTCTAGCCTAGGTGGCTATTGCGTACATAACCATTAGGCTTCACGTTGGCATCGGTCCTCTGCCTGCGGGCTATCGCATTTCAGGGCGTCCGCCTTCTAGCCTTGGCTGGCTACTGCATACATCACTTGCATTGCTATCGTCTGGCTTCGTGGGTAGCTATAGGATCTGTCCGTGCCTTGCCATCTCCTGCATGATCCGGCCCGGGTATGTATGTTATTGGTCATTCTGTTATAGGCTACTATCGTACTTATTATGGTCGTACCGATTGGTGCTGAGCACCATTTCGGTCGGCATTTCCTTTTCTGTGTTTGTGTTGCTTATTCCTCAGCGTTTCATGGTTCCATCCTGTTGGTGAGTATGTTTTAATTGACTTTATTTGTAGCTACCACTTTTGGGGATTCTTCTTCGGTTGTTGGGCAGGCGCCCTTTGATCAGAAATTCCCTATGGGGTCTAAGCTCCAAACACTTGTAGTACATTCATCATTATGTAAATAAACATCACTTTACTCATCCAGGTCTCTCCTGATTGAAATGAAGCACAGCGCAAGTTCAGTCAGGCAAGACCGATCCCTGCACTCGGGCATACTCGGTTATGTACTACTCTCTCCCCCCGCTAAGAACGCTCTACAGTTCGATTAGCGTTCCAGTCTATCAATTAACACTGTCACATGATCCCGTGCCTTTAAATACGATCCTCTCCCTGTGTAGTTTGTCCATGCTATCAAGTGCGCGACCCTCCACCTCCCCGTCGCCACCCGGTTCCTCGTCTCTGCTCTTCGACTCGTTGGTAGTCGGCTGCGCCACCGCCACCAGTGTCTGGACTCCGTGGGGGATTCTTCTTCGGTTGTTGGGCAGGCGCCCTTTGATCAGAAATTCCCTATGGGGTCTAAGCTCCAAACACTTGTAGTACATTCATCATTATGTAAATAAACATCACTTTACTCATCCAGGTCTCTCCTGATTGAAATAAAATAGAATCCAACCTAAAAGGAATTCTCACTTTCTGATTGCATATTGTCCATTTAAATATGGCTTTCCTTTTGATCTGCCTAATTCAAATGTTTTATTAATGCAGAGAACAAGTTATTTCACAGATTACTGAAGATAAAGAAATAGCATCTCATCCCGTCTTTAATCAAAGGGAAAGTTCCACGTCGGGGAACATATTCCCTTTTATCTCTAAGGGAGCTAAGGAGCACGCGGCCTGTAAGAGGCATAGCCCCAGCCTGTTTGTCTAAGTGTTGCAGATGTGTTACTTACTCATTTCAGAGGCTCTGCTACCGGGCAAGTGCCTGTAAAATACTCCTCCATTGTTTTCATAATTATAATGAGGCTTTCTCCAAAGTGGATATTACTATTAATGAGCACAAACACCCTACAGCAGAGCTTCTGGGGTCCTCTGGCTGTTGGAACGTTCAAGCACCTGAATTTATGAACATGTTTAATACGATATATTATTCCTTTTCAATGTAGGGGAGAAATGTTTTCAGATGGTATTTTCCAGTCATTATTTAGAAACTACAAAAAGATGACTGAATGTGTGTAAATTAGGACACCGTACTGTATATGGGGTTTATCCAACTAAAAGCATTTGGAGAACATTTGGGTCACCTTGCCCTTGCACACACACACACACACGTACAATGTACACACAACATGCACACACACACACCTGAGAGGGCTTACGTCCGTATACCCAAGTCTATTACAGCTGTTGCCAATACTCTGCTATTTTCAATGACACAGCTGTGAAATATGAAGCCCAGGCTGGGCGGCACCCTGAGATTTGTCAGCCAGTAATTGAGCGGCGAGGTCAGAGTGTCACCTGCAAGTTAAACAGCTCCCAGGGCCCCATGCCTCACTAATGAAAGGTTTCACTCTCTCCCCCAACCACCTCTGTCCTCCATCGCACCAACGCTCTCTTTCCCGCTCTTCAATAGGAGAGTAGAGATATTAATGGCTGTTGAGATCACTCTACTGTGTAAAACAATCTAAGCCTGGTATGAACAGCCCTCAAAAAAAGCTCTATCCAAAATCATGTATTGGTTCCGAATGGATAATTACAGCGGCTATATCTGAATATTGTGCTGAGGCCATTTTTGTCCTTCACATTACAGTAGTTAGATCCGCTTCTCTCAGACAGCTGAGTTCAGCCAAGTCTCCGCTGACTGAGGAGCAGAAAGAGTAATTTCCATTTAAATGATATCATTCCACATAGTTTAGCAGAGACCAGACACAGAGACTGTCTACCCTCTACGCAAGGTCAACTCACATTTGTGCTCACTGAGAAATGTAAACACAGAAATTGATTTCCCCCTGAGCATGGTCCTGGTGACTGTTAGAGCTCTCATTGCAATGTGTTTGTATTTCAATGAGGCTCACTTCACTGTCTTTTGCCCATGAAATGCAATTGCTTTGATCCACTAGGGATGTTAACATGGCAGCTGCTCTGACACACTCTAAACACTGGCACACAGAGACGGTGAATTAGATCACATGCACACGCACACATACACATTAGCACACACAGACACACACACACACATTAGCACAGGCACACACATCCGCCTGCACAAACATTCACAAGCACATGCCCGCAAACACATAAACACCGGCACACACACGTAAATAAAGTTGTTTGCCCGGATGGGACAGTGCGGTGTGTTGTTTCATTGTCGCCTGACCACATAAACCACAATGAAGCACACATACACAGAATGCACACTGCCTGGGGTGTTGCTGGCCTGTTCATGAGAACAATTAGTGGCCTGAACATCTGACTGTCATGTTACAGTAGGAAAACTATTACAGTAAACACACACTCGCACACACAAACATGCACATACACAAAGACACAAAGTAGAAATAGTGTTACCCTGTATTCAACTGTTTTTAGCCACAATAAAACTTTAAAACGTTTTTAACTTTGGCTCGGTCCCGAGTCCTGTTTTGACAGAATGTAAAGGTAAACAGAGGACTATGTTTGTCATTTCTGTCTTCCCAGTAATACAGTAATATTCCCCTTAAGGTCAACGAGACAACACTTTCTCTGACTAATTAATATAATTGCAGTGACATCTTAAACATCTGTTAGTCCAACATTGAAGTTTATCCTTACACCCAGATTGGAGGCAATCTGTCTGCCTGTCAGAACCGGAGTTGTTACACATCTTGAAAAGACAACGAAAAAAACGGTCAGTTTTTGTATTCCCATTAATCTTCAACAGATTCAAAGAGCCCTGATGGAGACCAACCAGTCTCAGACCAACCTCAGCTGCATCATCAACAATTGGCTTGCAACACAGTTACAGTCTAGTCAGGTTTATTGGCTCTTCTCTTCCCAGGAACTTCACAGTATAACTGAGAGGCTTGTTTAATAATGTATGCTCCTCGTTTAAGGGACCTTACTTACAGTAACTGTTTTTATACCTGGGTTTTTATCCTTTAGTCCGAGTTTATCAGCAGGGGCAGAGAGGGTATTCATCAAGTTCCAGTTCAGACTCGGTTCAGACTTCCTGATTTGATTTGGAATAAAAGTATCTTTTTATCTTTTGTGCACAGTTCTGCAGGAGTTCAAGTTGAAGAATGAGTACACTACATAATGTCTGCTATCGCAGAACAAACAAATAGTCAGTTTGATCTCTTTGCAGTCTGCAGCTTGTTAGAGGTAGTGGCTACATTTTCTAACTGGGCTCAACACTAAAGTCAACATGCTAAATAAGGCTTTACTAGGCCAACACTTGCTTTGTGTTTCTTTGATTAGGATTTGCAGACCAGGGTTACAAAGTATGCAAAGTAATGAATATATTTACAGCAAAAAAAATGTATTCGTATTTGAAACTGAACACTTTAAAGGCCTTTATCTTCTCAGTCAATTTATGCCAGATTAGACCAGTCCACTTCCGCATTTTCACATCTGATGGTGGAAAGGGATGGGAACAGGAAGTCAATTCACACTATTGTGGCACACCACTAGACCACTAGCCATTTAGCTGTTGTTCATTCAATATATTCAATAACCAATCATTCATAAATCAAATCAAAATCAATCAAAAATCAACTGACAATAATGTTTTACTCCCTGCATCAAATCATATCTCACATCAAAGGAGGGATGCAGTACTGAGTACTCTGAGATAAGACATTCCAAAGTGATGCCTGCCTCAATCTGGTCCTAAAATAGATTTTTTAATTTTGCCACATAAGCAGTTCTCATCTAAATTGCTTCACGAAGTCTAGCCTTCTCTGTGTGAGCAAGCTCAGTGAACAATTTGTCAGCTGTGTGTCATGGACTACAAGGACATTGTGCGTGTTTGTGTCTGTGTGTGGGTGGAAGGGTGTGTGTGTGTGTGTGTTTGTATATGTGTGTGGTTTAATACAATACTTTATAACCTACTGTATATAGTAAGCTTGGATGGCCTAAACCTATTGTATAAAGTAAGCTAGGATGGCCAATTGGCTAGATTTAAATGTGTCCAACTTATCTCATGCAAACCATCCAGTCATCAAAAGGAACCAGGGTTGGTTTGTGTGCAGAAGGACATCCAAAGGCAAGAACACCTGCAGTGAATCTTCCCTCTACTCTTACTTCTCTGTAATGAGCTAATTGAACACTGTGGATCTGGCTTTCAAATGTAACCACAAACCCTCTCTCTAGATGAGCGCTGCATTTTCAGTTCCACCAGCCCCATTGTACTGGAGTGCTCAGTACAATGCGCCAAAGCCTATTTTATAATATGCATCAGTGATCTGAGCAGAGTGACTAATTGAAAAATCTAACCAGCAAGGAAAGCAATTTACCCCATTCAAAATGACTTCTTATCATAACAATACCATGATCCACTGGGTTAGACCAAGGCTTACTAATGCAGTCTATTTAATTTAACATACAAAGGAGGAAAAAGTCAACTGTATGATTACTTTTATATATATGTTTGGATTAAGACAGACATTGGTGCTGAGTAATGTTAAAGACGAAGACAATTGGTATCCTACATTTAAAAGATAATATATTTTTTAATTCCACAGTTTATAATTCTTTCTAAAAGTGCTTTAAATACACTTTCAGCATCTTAATGATTCTGGTACAAAGAAATGGAAGCAGGTTGATCGATTGGCCTTCCTAAAATCAACTGTGCTAGTTTAAAACAGCAGTGTTGCAGGCTCAGAGAGTGAGAAATGCAGTGAAATTATTGCATCATGTATTATCATAATGTACTCTGGGTTGAACTTTACCAGCTCAGAAAAAACGTTGGACCTTTGTCTATAGGCATGTTAGTCATCCACGATTCACCCCAGTTAAATTATTTAATCAGCTCAGTCCATTAACTATGTCATCTTGTTTACCAGAACTTGTACTTTTTCAGTAAGTTAAGGAATTAAGCTAATTGACTTACTGTAAAAACATGGCTGAATTTGTCTGTCTTCTCTGTTTCTCAGTGCAGAAAGGATGAAGTCCTCTTCCTTTGTTTGACGAATCATCTCTGCAGACACTTAAGGAGAAACAAATCATGTCTCCTGAGCTGTGCTGAGGCTTGAAGTGTTTTACTTAGCTCACTATAATATTGTGCGAGGCACACCATTATTTTGAAGATTCTTCCAAACAGCACTGCCTGCCAAACATGTTCTTGCAGTTGACAAATTATATTATTCTGAATAAATATATTCTGTGAGCAAAAACAGGTTTGATCTCATCAGACGTTGACATTACTTTTACATCCATATTGATCATATATTTGATTGAGACACTTACTGGGGTAAACAATACTGTTTATTCCTGTCCACATATTTTACCATTCCAGTAGCCTAGCAGTACAGTCCCTAATGTTAAAATATAACAATGTAATCATTTAGCAGATGCTTTTATCCAGAGAACAATACAGAGAGGATTTTGAACTTGCATTCCCTTGGTCTACTTATCAATATGCATACTTATACAAAATGCATACTTATACAAGAGACGTACACTACACACAAAGACCACCATGACATATATGTATAATACACGCAAAATCCATAATACCTACACAAAAAAAGACCACCACATCTATATACCCATTTTCGTTTTCCACACTAAAACATGATTATTGATACTATCTAATCAGTATACCAACAGGTGCTCCTGTTGTACCGAAGGTACTTATTGTTGTTACAGGTCCAAGGCCTTGGTCTTGAGTGGATGAAAGCTTCTCTTGGCCATGCGTAGAAAAGCCTGGTGGATGACCAGTGTCTGTCTATGTCAGTGTGCTGGAGCTCGACAGACATAGAGCTGTTGCATTTTCTGCAGTGTCATGAATCTTTGGGGTAAACAAGATCCGTTTCCCTGGTTCACTGACATCCGGGCAGGCTGGCCACTGATGCGCGTCAGACAGTTTTGGCACACGGCTTCCTGCCGAGCAAGGATTTTTGACTCACCTCGTTGAAATCTACCTTTTTTTTGCAGACAGTCTAAGCATGAAGGAAGTCACCTCAACTGACAGGTCGGAGAGAGAGAGAGAGAGAGAGAGAGAGAGAGAGAGAGAGAGAGAGAGAGAGGGGGAGGGAGGGAGAAAGAGAAGAAGTGTATGACCTTATCTAGATGTTTAATCAATTTAATAACCATTACATGTGCATTAGATAGAGTTTTTATTTGAATGGGGGGCCATCTAAATACTTACATCGAGTTATGGAACTCCACTTACATACAACCTCCTTCTGAGCTCGGAATATGATAGCAATTCTAAAAGCCTTTGGGTGAATAAAAACAAACTTTAGATCTGCTCTATCCCATAACGGGTGATATAATTGAATATGTCCCATAAAAATCCATCTCAGGTTTGCCATAAAGTCGTCTGGTGAGAAATATATGTCTATGTTCTGAGACACTGTACACATGCAGAGGCCATGTTTATGGACTGGATATATGAGATGTGACAGAGAATGTGTAGACAGAGGCAGTATTCTGTACCCACAGTACAGCTCGGGGGAAACAGCAGTGCTCCATCATCAGTGCTATGCATCGAGACGGCGCAAATGTCAATCTTTATGGCCCTCCATGATAGGGAAACAGTAGTACATGCAAATGTCATCTCCATAGAAAAGAGTCTGTCACACTCTTAATTATGCATGGCACCTTGCCTGCCGGTGCGCTGGGAAAATAGACTGTCTCCCTCACCAAGAGTATTTCTAACCTTTTACATAAACTGCAGAGCACAATGCTTCCAGGGCAACTTCAGAGCATCAACAAACAAACAACATAGAGTTTTACAAGGTCCTTGTGTGCTACTTCACACAATTCATGTATGAAAGTACAGTACATTAATACATTAGGGTACAACAATGTCCTCAATTAGGATTTTAGGCAGTGTGAGCAGGAATAAGTCTGTTTGCATACCCATTCAAGACTATCTCCATCTTCAGCAAAGCATTTCTCCTATCTAGACAAGCGGAGAATGATTTAATTTTGAAGATCCAATACAGCAAGTCAATGAACTAATCTAGTCTTTCTACAGTCCATTAAGGAATTGCCCATCCATGTCCAAGGTAGCCCTCCCCCTAGACTTGTAAGAGAAACGTCAGCTCCGAGAGGTGTGCTAACGTGTTCAATTTAGTGTACATTACCGCCAAGATAAACAAAAATAGATTTTTCTGCCGCTTGGAATTGTATTGGCACTGGCTCTATTGACACGCAGAGCAAGATGTTAATCCACTGCATTTATTTTATATTGATTAATATAATTATTATAATACAGGACAAAAATTATAATTGCAGCTAATAAATTAAGTTTAATTGATAGTTTTATGAAGACGTCAGGTTGGTTTTACAATCAATTTCACCAAAGTGCCTGCTGGGAACTGCTATTATTTCCTACTGTACTAGTGTATCTGCAGTGCTCTCGATTTGGATTGCTTCCAGAAAACAACGAGATTAGGTGGACAAGCAACAGTGGCAAGTGCTTTTCATTCCCTGATCCCCCTGCCCAGCCAAACATATGTTATTGAAAGTTTGACAAGTTATTGCTATCCATTGTTAAAAAAATAAATACAAAATGTAATCATAGAACACTATCACATGATTTTGACAAGATGTATTGCTCAATCTTTGGGAGGAATCACAAAGTTGGCTAGAACATAGTTCTTTATATAGCAAGCCACTTGTGCCAATGAGACCTCTGAGTTCTTTTGGGGTCAGTCACTTTCAGCTTGTGTGAAATCCTCTCAGCAAACAGTGTTGGAGAGAGAGAGAGAGAGAGAGAGAGAGAAAGAGATGAGATGAGATGAGAGATACCAGGCAGGTGAAACCCCTTGTAGCAACATTATCTTATCTATTGTATATTATTTGTAATGTGTATGTAATATTACATTAAATTATTGCATGTATTTAATATATATATATATCATCTTGACTTTAAATGTCATTGTCACATATATATTTTTTTAACTTAACTTAATTAATTGATTTATTAATATTACTGCCGTTATTATTACAATTATTTTGGAATTGAGATATGTTCAATCGTGGCTTAGGCAACAATGCTCACTCATTCATGCCAATTAAGTATTATTGAATTGAAAGGAGAGAAGGAGAGGGAAAGCAACGTACAGTATATACAGGAGATTGTTGTTCAAGAGTTTAGAGAGTGTGATGCATTGTTAGACCCTGGTCAGATGATTAGACCATGCATGGTTAGATTGTAGCTGTATTCCCAGGCCCTCGTCCTGGTCCCAGAGATGATGAGCTTGGCCAGTGAGTGTGTCGTGTCAGCCAGTGAGTTCACCCTGTTCCCCCTGTATCTATCATATCTGCCAGCAGAGTCATCCAGTCAGCTCCCTGTGGTCAATAGTCTCTGGATCAGGGGAGGCACTCCAGTGTCCCTTCGACCCCTGGACACCCTCATGGGTCAGCTGGGTAGCACTGGGGAATCAGTCACAGATTGAATGAGGAGAAAGCTGGCAGAAAATTATCAGTGGTAGATAATGAATAGGACTAAAGGTCTAAAGGACAGGGAGCTCTGAATGAAAGCAGAGGGGAGAATATGTTTGCTCTTAGAAAGGCTACTGCTGTATCAACACAAAGGAAGCTGCGATTATGTGCGTCTGTGTTGACATGACTGACCCAACATCTATACCTTCACACCTCACTGTGTTTTTTATGCGTACACACAACTCTTTCTGTGTGGAAGTAAGACACAACCAATTCACATCTAAACTCCACTAAATCTAGTGGACATGAAACCAGGTCTCATGTTTAGTCTCTGGCAATGTAGCATCACCTCAGTATTGTTGTGGAGTTGTTCTCCAGTAATTGGCTCCCTGTGTGTTGTTAGAGAGCATTGTTTCTGCACAGGAGCTTCATCTGGTTGCTTCCATTAGCCTAATGGTCTATTTGTTCCCGTGTTGTGCTGAGGTGAGCCCAGACGAGGTGAGCACACCTGAGTTTGGCTTGGAAGCAGTGACCACTGCGAATTTAGGGTAGTGTCTGCCTTCCGTCTCCACCATCAAGCACTCTCCTCTTTCTCATCTAATTGTGTGAAATTAAAATGTGGCCTTCAAAGGCTGAAAAGCGACTTTTTTAATGTTAAGGATTTGCACATAATGTAGCATTCACTGAAGAGACCATGGGCATTCGGTATTTTAATCAGGCATATTTTCAGGGCTGGAACTGAAGTTGTCAAGCTTAAAACCGTGGTGAAAATAGTTGCAACTGAAGCCAAGTAAGTTCTTGTAAATGTATTTATCTTTCAATATAATTGATCATTTCCCAATACTGACTGACATTAAACAATATGATGGGTCAGTAGTTTGGCATTTGCAAGTAACAAATGTGCCTGGGATTTTATGTTTAGCTTTGTTTTATATCGTTATGGATTG
Source organism: Mallotus villosus (assembly GCA_903064625.1). NCBI lineage: Eukaryota > Metazoa > Chordata > Actinopteri > Osmeriformes > Salangidae > Mallotus > Mallotus villosus. The sequence continues at coordinate 404,072 of CAEFZP010000509.1, read as the reverse complement.
GTTTCCAAACAGCACACTGTTTACCATTTCAATTCTTTTATTATTTTATAAATAATTCACTTTGAAACAGTAGCTACATCCTGTATGTTATGAAATTTAAATTAAGTAAATATTTGCTCTTTTATCCAAAAATGTTGTCTTGAAGACATTTTATGTACAGTGCCTTGCATAAGTATTCACCCCCTTTGGACTCTTCTACATTTTGTCATGGTATAACCACAGATTAAAATGTATTTCATCGTGAGTTTATGTAATGGACCAACACAAAATAGTGCATCATTTGGAAGTGGGGGGGAAATATTACATGGATTTCACAATTATTTACAAATAAAAATCATGCATATGTATTCACCCCCTTTACTGTGAAACCCCTAACAAAGATCTGGTGCGACCAATTGCATTCACAAGTCACATTTGCAAGTCATATAATTAGTAAATAGGGTCCACCTGTCTGCAATTTAATCTCAGTATAAATACACCTGTTCTGTGACAGACTCAGAGTTTGTTGGACATCATTACTGAACAAACAGCATCATGAAGACCAAGGAGCTCACCAAACAGGTCAGGGATAAAGTTGTGGAGAAATATGAAGCAGGGTTAGGTTATAAAAAAATATCCAGAGCTTTGAACATCTCTCTGAGCACCATAAAATCCATCATAAGAAAATGGAAAGAATATGGCACAACCGCAAACCTACCAAGAGGAGGCCGTCCACCCAAACTGAAGAGTCGGACAAGGAGAAAATTAATCAGAGAAGCAACCAGGAGGCCCATGGTTACTCTGGAGGAGTTGCAGAGATCCACAGCTGAGGTGGGAGAATCTGTCCACAGGACAACTATTAGTCGTCTACTCCACAAATCTGGCCTTTATGGAAGAGTGGCAAGAAGAAAGCCATTGTTGAAAGGGATCCATAAAAAATCCCGTTTGGAGTTTGCCAGAAGCCATGTGGAAGACACAGCAAACATGTGGAAGAAGGTGCTCTGGTCAGATGAGACCAAAATTGAACTTTTTGGCCTCAATGCAAAACGCTATGTGTGGCGAAAACCCAACACTGCCCATCACCCTGAGCACACCATCCCAACAGTGAAACATGGTGGTGGTAGCATCATGCTGTGGGGATGTTTCTCTTCAGCAGGTACAGGGAAACTGGTCAGAATAGAGGGAAAGATGGATGGAGCCAAATACAGGGAAATCCTTGAAGAAAATCTGATGCAGTCTGCAAAAGACTTGAGACTGGGGCGGAGGTTCATCTTCCAGCAGGACAATGACCCTAAACATACAGCCAGAGCTACAAAGGAATGGTTTGGATTAAAGAATGTTAATGTCTTAAAATGGCCCAGTCAAAGCCCAGACCTCAATCCAATAGAGAATCTATGGCAAGACTTGAAGATTGCGGTTCACAGACGGTCTCCATCCAATCTGACTGAGCTTCATCTTTTTTGCCAAGAAGAATGGACAAACCTTTCCATCTCTAGATGTGCAAAGCTGGTAGAGACATACCCCAAAAGACTTGCAGCTGTAATTGCAGCGAAAGGGGGTTCTACCAAGTATTGACACAGGGGGGTGAATACTTATGCACCCAACAGATGTCAACTTTTTTGTTCTCATTATTGTTTGTGTCACAATAAAATTTATTTTGCACCTCCAAAGTACTATGCATGTTTTGTTGATCAAACGGGAAAAAGTTTATTTAAGTCTATTTGAATTCCAGTTAGTAACAGTACATAATGGGAAAAAGTCCAAGGGGGGTGAATACTTATGCAAGGCACTGTATTTATGACAAAATGCTGACATTTAAAAGTCATAATTTACCGTTGCCTTTTAGCTTTTGTCATAAGAAATCTTTTTAGCACACTTTGCAAACTATTTTCACATTACCCTGCAGATCCTTTTTGACGTTTCGCGAAACACCTTTAGATTAGGCTCTTGCACATACACACACACAAGTAGGAACCCTTAAAAAAGACTGCTACTGTTCAGTTGCAGAAGTAGGTTACAGTACAGTGTAGTGAACAGAAGAGCAGGATAGTGGCTTGTTCCTGTTTATTGTTTGTGTATGTGGAACAGGGCTTGCCTCCGGGGGCAGATTGCTAAACCAGGTTTGACTGTTACTGCAGTCAGTGGGCCATCATCTGGATTTGCAACAAGAACATCTGGAATGCAACAAACTTCCAGGGAACACTCCAGCTGTTTGAACACCTTAAAATGGGGGGAGGGGTATCGTCACACCTGGTAACCCTCCCACTTTCAACCAAGTTTTCACTCCAATACTCGAATCTGACTTTGATAACTGTCGGTAGAGATGCACACTTGAGTTGGGTACACGCATAAATAATGTATTTTAAAAGAGAAGTACTGTCAGTTCTACACAGAACAATGCAGTTAGTCTGTAGAGGGGAGATGTCCTTTTAAAGGCTTGCTCAAAATGATTTTTTTTTACTTTGACAAAAAACCTTCTCTGACCTTCTCTGAGTCACTAAATGAGTGATTTTTTATTTGCTTCAGTCAGAAATAAAAGCTGGAGATGGAGAATGACACAAGGCCAAACTCTCGAAGGACACTGAGAGTTGACCAGTCGAACCATTATCATACAGCATGAATCACCTCAAGCATCAATCACTCTCTCACTCAATCTGCTCTGAAACAATCCTCTCACAAACCAGCCCAATGTGTGCATGAATGCTGATTAGTCCCTTCTGATTCTCTGAAAGACTCTTGAGAAGGGAGAAGAGCATGTTTCATGTTCAGAATGATAATAGTCTTTGGTACAATATAATTGCTAGCCTGGGTGTGGGCTAGTAGTCCAGTGAGACATGGTTGTGAGTTAGTGGTTTTCATAGCCGACTTAATCACTACAGAATCGGATGCTTGTCATGGCAGAGCATGCTTGTGCTCTATCATCCAATTCTTGTCTTTGAATACACTGTGCTAGATACCCATGTGAATGGGATCTGCCCTCCCCCTCCCTATTGGATTATTCCACACTGGAAAAGATCAGGCTTTCTAATACAGTTGCTCTTGTCTAAGCTTGTTGATGGTATATTATTATACTTCTTTTAAACACTGTCCCCATGAGCCCTGTTATAGTTATGCAAGGGTGAGACAACACTCTCAGTTGATTAACAAGCATGTGTCATTCAGTGGTCCAACTTGCGCTAACCCCCCCGGTTGATTCTGACTTGTTTGTGTCCAACCACAAAGAATTCCCATCTCTCGGGTGTTATGACTGACAGTGATTCTCCCCACAGCGTTATCTGATCTCACGGTACCACATGCAGCTCTGTGATGGACAGCCTGTCAGACGCATGCACAGATGAATAGAAGGGAAACCTGACCATCATGCTGTCGTCCAACAAGTGTCTGGAGATATTCTATCTTAATCCTGTTCAGGCTCTCTTTGGAATGTCATTTTGAATCTGTGGTGCGTAAAGAGTTTGTAAAGAATGCTAATTCCCTTCCCAGAGCTCCATTTATATTATAAAAACAATTTGTGTATCATGTTAATGAAATCAAACTTTATTTGAAAAGAGAATTGTACAAGCAATGTCACAAATGGCTACACAGTTAAAGATGCTGTAAAGCAAATTCCATGATTTGATTCTCGGTATATTATATACGTGTGAAATCTACGTCACAGCCACCCATCTACGTCAGTTCACTGCATGGCTCCTCCTCTCACTTGCCGTAGCGTCCATTATCCGGGTCATAGGTATTTGAGAGAGGCGGCGCCTTCCACGCAAAGGGTTGAGCTTCAGCTCCTTCAGGCGACATGGCCCCCCAGTATCAAGCAGAGAAAACTGCTGATTTTCTCACGATTTCAAAGCCTAATTTAACATACTTGTCTGTGATTTTTTAATTTGAATTTGGATGAGTAGTTAACAACACATTATTCTGTGGTTTGATGAACTTAAAACTAATTTTCACTTCTGCTTTACAGCATCTTTAATATGTGGTGACAGTTGCTATATAATAAAACTGATGGTTTACTTCTGTACTTCATTAATATATATATGCCGTCATGTGATGTTGATAAAATGTCCATTCCAGAAGCATTGTCCATATGCTTTTCGTTAAGTGTGCTGTAGTCTATATAATGAAAGCGCCTGTCTCGAATCGCTGGATGTGTCTAGCAATGGCAAACTCTGCAGCAGTAGAAATAAGAGAAAGCAATGCAAGGAATACATGCCAAGTATTCTGATGTGAAGTATAAATACTTTGGTAAAAGTAAATTATCTCCAAGTAGCTAAATGCTTTTTTTTTAAAGTTTAAAAGTGACAATTATGTAATTCAGAGAGTTATCTGGTGAGTCTTTTCCTCTCTAGCCCCTCCCACTCCTTCAGTAATTTATTATCAGAAATAAATACAACCAGTACATCCATTTAAAATACCTACATGATATCTAGTTACCACAGTGTGGTTGCTTGTCTTTGAACATCTGTATTTGTATGAGTTTGACAGCTTAGCAGATGGGTTTAGAGGATGTTGGTTCTGTTGTCTGGGGAACATTCCTCAACACCATTTAACAGAGAGAAGAACAATATAAGAGATGTTTCCCTGAGAGGGATTCTCATCAGATAAAAGGTCAAGATCCAAATCAGGAGATTTTCTTCCAGCTTGGCATGTTTACATGTTTCTCACAGCAATGGGGCTGGTAATGTGCCAAAATGATAAAGCGCAGTCGCCATGGCAACCAGGTTTTTAGCTGGTTTTCAAATGCCCCTGCTGAAAGCCACGCTAAATGAAACTGTTTGTCAAGAAAAACGTGATTGGATAAAACTGGATGGAGGGATTTCTACACTTAACGGTTATATGTGAGCTCCAACAAGCAGGAAGAGCAGCTTTGATGTCCTCACATCACATCACTCATCATCACTTTTTCCTTTTTGTCCATAACTTATTCAACTTGTCTCAGCCATAATTGCAAAACAGTCATTACCTCTTAAACAATAAATGTGCAACATGGTTGTTTATCAAACTAAAGCTGCACCTGGTGCTGCAGTTTCATCATAGTTACAACAAGAGACACAGCAATACATCTTACTGAGTATAAAATAGTATAAAATGATATTTCAGATACATTGTGCTACTGCTAGGGTTCCTACAAAGTACTCTGAATATTCATTTTCTATTAATGCAATATTCTCCAAGTTTCAACTGTGAAAACCTCCATAATCTATGATGATCTTTTCAAAATGAGCTACTAATGAGCTCATACATCATAAAGGCCAAGTAAGAAATCAAATCTTAACTTTGGATCATGAGAATTACCTGGAAGAAAAATCTAATAAAATGTGACAAAGCAATAGGATTTCATTGCTACAGTAATCTGAGATTCAAATGGATTATACAGGAAATGTTTCAGTATTCAAAGTTATGTTCTTCTTTAAAGATGCATAGCAGTGGATCCAGCTGCATGGCAGTTTACAGCTATTTAATTTCCTACTCTCAACTGTATAGTTAATTGTCAGTTGCATTATGTTACGCATGCAGGCTTCCCCTATATGCGTCTGTGTTTTTTCCCTCCTGTAGTTTCCCCAGGTGTCTCTTATGTTCCTGATTGTGCTTGTTGGTGTTTCCCACCTGGCCGGCGTGAGTGCATTGCCTGACTGCTGAGGGACCAATCAGTGGACACCCACTCTAGTTGCACCGCCTGTTCCGTTTTCCATTACCCAATCGCATCACACATCCCTGGTTTAAAAACCCAGTCAGCTGGTTCTCCTGGGGGAACCCTTTTGCTTCCCCCCAACATGGACAGACATTTTGTTCATGCATACCTCACTTAGTTTAGCATACTTCTCACTTTGTCCTGTTTCATGTGAGTATGTATTGCTGTGGGGTTTTGTTTGGTGTTGTTTAGTCCCTGTACAACCTGTGTGTTTTGTTTATCCCTGTGTCCCTGGTTTATCCCAGTTTTTTTTTGCCAGTCACCCTTGGGCATACACAACCCGTAGGAAAACTAGTGTCTAAAAAAACACTAGTTAGAACTGAGCAGACCACCCACTGTATTTTTGTATAGATTAGAAGTCAGCTAGGTGGTTCTTGAGGCAGGCAAGTTCAGTTTAGGGGTGTTTTGGACTATATCATTGTTCGGTTGTCTGTGTTGATCTCACTTTGCCTTTACACTAAACTAAATTGCATGAGTTTTATTATGGGTCGCTGTACCATCCAGCCTAGACTGCTAGAGCCACTGGGTCCGTAACACATGAACAGCATTATGTGCATGTTTTGTTTAGACCACTGAGACATTACTGTTTGGAGCAAGAGAGGGAGAAGGATAGTGAGAGAAACAGATAGAGATGAACAAAGGGATTCACTAAGGGCCAGGCTATGCCGATGAATCTTTGATCCAGACAGGTTCAGACCTAAGCAGGAGCACAAAATAGTTTCTCCCACATGTACATGGTGTACCGTAATGATGGCCTCAAGTCATTTTAGTTGCGTTTGGTCCACTAGCCTGTAAGAACTATGCACTTCTGATACTTGCCTTTCTGCCGTTGTTTATACATGTACAACAGCGTCTAAAGAATTAATAGTGTTTCGTTAAAGATAGACAACCTTTCACCCAGGCACCCCTGGTAATGTCGTTCTTTGTGCTTGGGCTGTGGAAGCACCTCCACTAACCGTCAGGTGTGATTGTTCCCTGTCATCCTGCCCTGCAGACCTGAGCGCAGAGGCTGTCTGATCCTCCAGGCCTGACAATAGGGCGGGATCCAAGCAACACGCTGATTGAACTCCTAGGGAGGCAGTTGTCAAAGCTGGTGCAGGGTGGGAGTAGCCAGGGAATCAGATGGATGTGCTCGTGTTTACTGGTCTAGTGATGCCAGGCTGGGAGGGGAACAAGGTCCACGTTGTTCTCAATCAGTTTGACCTGCAATGGAATGACATCATCCATCACAATAATATCTAACTGTAATAATGTGTTTTCTATAGTTTATACAGTGTATAGTCTATACAAATGCATTGTTAATATTTGGAATTTCCATGATAAGGAATAAAGAAACTGTCATATTATGCATTACATGCATTTCACAATGGATCGTTAATTCTGTATGTGTTGCAATATATAATGGTTATTAAGGTACACTGGTTATTAACCTGGGGGATATTTAATAACGCACTGCTTTCCTTAATTGATCTGAAGATATATTTATTTGAAAAACATTCCTTTAGTTCACACCTTTTTAAATAGCAACAGTTTGTCACACTACAGCGTGACTAAGTTCGTGGTTGTGCAGGTGTCCCTAACACATCCAACTGTTTCCATCTGAAGAATGTGGAGGCAGGGACGGAACAGCTCTCAGAGGCTGGTGGACCAAATGCGACTTATGCTTCAAATGACATGAGGCCACCATTACTGCAGATCATGCACAGCCATTCGGGAAAAGCCATTTTGTGCTCCTGCTTATATCTGAACCCGTCTGGATCAAAGATTCATCAGCATACCCTGGCCTTTTGTTCATCTCTCTCTCTTTATCTGTTTCTCTCTCTGTCTAACGTTCCTCCTCCCTCTTGCTTTATACAACATCGAACGTCTCAGCAATCAAAACAACGCGTACATCATATGCTGTTGTTCCTCTCTCTGGTTGGCTGTGTTCCACCTCCACCACCGTCACACACACACACCCCCGGCGTCAAGGTGTTCCAAGGATGGTTGTTACTTTGTTTGGTTGATCCATGACTCAGATTGTCCCTCACTATTCAGAGCACTCCCCCCAACCAACACTCCATCACGCCTCCCTCCGTTCTGAGGGAAACAGCTGGCCTGAAACCACTGAGGGAAGACGGATCACGCTCGCACGCCATCCTGAATACATTTTGTCCCCGCTCCTCAGCAGTCTGGTTAAAGGTTATGGATGTGCAGTGGAATACCGGGAGGTGTTGTGGCATCAGAATGCTCCTTCAGAGGCCTTCGGTGCTCTTTTTTCCTCTTAATCCGGATGTGGCTCTGCGCCAATCAAGTAGAACAGAGGAGGAAGAAGGCATGTTCCAGTGACGACTGGAAGGGTTGCAGTGGAGCACTCACAGTACAGAAGGTTTCCTTGGTTTGGGTGGAAGGGATTGTGAATGGATCACCACATCAAGGGAGCCTTGTCCTTTCCGCCTTAATTCAAACTTGCATTTGTTTACTACAAAAAGTGCTCTCACCTTACCTTTTGCGCCCACTGCCTCTCCCAGTCTGTGATATTTGTGACCTGACTTTTTATTATAAAGGCATATGTATTTGTGGTAGTATTTCATACGTGGATTGGAGAAACAGGTGATCCAATTATCTGCCCATCTGTCATCATACCGCACAGGGTAACTACGCCATACTCCACTTGGACAGGCTAACTACAGGGCTATTTTATTTTAGACTATGTGTAACAGATGTTGGCATAGCTGTTAGTGGTTGGTCGTGCTTGGCAAGTCAGAGGTGGCGTGTTCGAGCACAGCGAGTGGCAAACATCGGCCCGTATACCTCTGACGGAGCATGCCCACGTCTGTTAAATATGCATACAGGTACATATCCTGTGTTGCTAACTGGGTGTTACTTGTATAGACACTGTTGCTCATGAGAAAGGATTGAAATCATATTGTTGATTTATATAAAATGTGTCATTTTATCAAATATGTATGATAGAATAAAAGCCCAATTCATTAAATGTGAGTCTTATGGGTAGTTTATGGGTATTTGGGGAGTCCAGTATTTTAACATCTAACATACAGTCCGGTACATGCCATATTGTTCATCAACATAGACTGTCCGTTTGTATGCGTCAGTACAGGTCAAGCAAGCTGGCTAGGTCAACTATTCCTTTTATAGAAGCAATGTTCTCTTCTGACTGTGTCCAGATTTGTTTTCAGAGCCTGCTAAACCATACAGTAGATATAAATTATTTTGAAGTCTGCATTTTAATACCTACAGCCTCACAAACTGCAAATAAAGGCTCAACCAATGAGCTATACCCACCCCTGTGCCTTACTTCCATTGTTAATACGTGTGTATCAATGGAAGGTTCAGTGAAGATAGACAGTCTTTCACTCTGGATTATTTATAAACTTGAAATATATATTTCATATTTAGTGTGTGTCCTGAAACTCAACTCAAGCACAGCTGTTTGACAACAGTGTTTTATAAAAAGGTGTTGAGACTGGCAGCTTATACTAAACCGCACTACATTTTTCTCTGCCAGAGAATCTGCAGCCTTCACAGCTTTCACATCAACGCACTCTCGCTCCACACAATGTATCCCACCTAACTAGGAAGGGGAGCAATGAGCTGGCCGCGCAGACAGACAGGATGTGGAAGCACCTGACAACTCTGGATCTGGCCCTCTCTCTCTGCTAAACTCGGAGCAGCATCACTGACATGAAACTGGCACGGCAGAATGATGGCAACTTTTCTACTCACAGCAACTCGGTGCATTGGAAAGTCAGCTTTGCAGCTGTAGACGGCTTTGTCTGTTGTAATTTCTTCCCGCGAGCGTAGACTTCGAGAGGGAGAGGGGAGAGAGAGGTCAGTTCCAGACAGGGAGGAACATGACTTGTCTGGGCTGTTGATGCTCACTCTCAGTTTCACTCTAGCATTTAAAATATCCAGCTAAGTAGTGTTTAAGCAGTCAGAGATGGGACTCATCACTTCTCACTGATTACACTGGTCACTTTACTGTTTGATTGTTTCAAGGTTGAAGCACAACATTGTTTCCTTTGTCCTCCTTCAGCCTCGGTGTCTAATGGAGGTAAGTGCCAAGAGCTACAGTGTGATAAATGGGATATATGACCCGAGCAGGAGAGACGAAAAGCAATTTTGTTAGATGACACACAATGGCAGCTTTGATTTGAGCAATATTTTAACACTGTGGTATAACAAGACTTCACAATTAGGGGATAAAACAATGTCACCAAGAGCAGGTGACCAATGCCCTCGATTTAATTGAATTTCTCTAGGCTTGCAAAAGGAGGGGGATAGGCATATTATGGTTAAGAACGCAAACTTTTCTTGGAGAAGCTGCACAGTAACCAAATCTGCGAAGCCGTCATGGTCATGGCATTTAAGGTGTTTTTCCTCCCGTGTTATCCTGTCACTTGATAGTATCAGTCATGCTCTAGTTTCAGATTAGTTTGAGTGGGGTAATGATGATGTATGGAAGGCTTCCATTCTAGATCCCCAGCAGTCCTCGATCCGTGCAGCTCAATCTCAGGCCATCTTGTTGTTCTGTTCGTTTAATCATACCTCAGGGAGATCACATGCCAGCACACAAGGCTTCTGCTTCTCTCAGCACATCTCCTGACTCACCCATTAACTTACAGAAGCAATTAAGCGAAAATGCTTTGGAGAGAATAATGAAATTAAAAGTAAGCAGCGTTTTAAAGGAAAAATCTCTCAGGTGAAGAATCTCGTCCACTTGTGTTGGTTCTGTCAAACAGTATTATGGATTGTGCAAAGGAACATCTCTGTAGATTGTAGAATGGATTACCTGTGAAATAACCCCTTTTTTCTGTTGCGTGCCTGATGAGAACTGTGCAGTGCTCTCACTCCTACAAACACCAACCCAAGGGGCAAGAATTGCAAAACTCATGCATATTCCAGATTTGTGTTAAATCAAACGGGCCTCTCTCTCTGTTTGAGCTTCAGGGATTAGGCTGGAGACTGACCGCAGAGCCGAGAGTGTAAGAGGCTCCCAGCATCAGAGACCGCAGAATGTCAGACTCACGCTGCTCTAGAAGCAGCCCCAGGACAAGATGGCTTGTCCAGGCGTCACGACCCCCCCCCCACCCTTAGCCTCCATCCCCCACAGCCATGTCTATCTTACCTCTAATTTGAGGTTTCTTTGATCATGGTGTGTTCCCATTAAGGCTCTCTCAGCCAACCTGATGGTCTAATGGGTTTTCCACCTCCCTGTGTTGTGAGTGGACGACCACTGACTCCTGCTTTGATTCATTCTTGTGAGACCTTCCAAATGGCAGAACACAGACACAGTAGCTTCTTCAAAGGGGGAGACTCGTACAAGCTCCATCCTGGATTCATTTATATTTTTCCAATTATTATTATATTCCGTTTTTTTACTGAATAATACTGGTCACAGATTTACAGTTCTTACAGTAGTGCCATATGTCTTCCATGGTGGATTTTATCTATGGGTTCCTCAACCATTCCTCTACATTATTGATCTGTTGTATGTGTATATTTATTCAATGTTATATTACCAATGAGTCTCTTTCTTGATCTATTATGATATTTCATTACTGCTTTTGTGTATTTTTTATTGCATGTGTTACCACTAGTTTCACACATTCTGTAACTGGACACCGAGAGTTACCTTAATTTCCTTTGAGAATAATGAACGGAATGTAATTTAAATGAACTACAGTATTTGTACCCAAACAATGAAACGATCAATTGATTCTAAAGAAACAATTCGACATTCGGCAGTTATGGAGGTCTTAATCAATTCTCATCAAAGGTTAAAACAATCTTAACACAAATGTCAGTGTTCTTCTGTATGAGATTACCTGCCATTAGTGAGTGTTTCATGATGGTTCCTGCAGGGTAAATCCCACTGAAGAGCGAGAATTACATTAGCAGCTAACATAAAAGGTCATGGCCACATGGTGCCTACTTGGAAAAATCTCCTGAATCTTTAACATTGCATGTACCCAGAGCACAGATCTGTCGTGGCTGTTTGACGTATGGAGCAACCAGGGATTGATGTTGTTGGGATGGAATTCTCAGTAATCAAGTATTGATCGGTTATGCTTGATAAAGTCCTACCTTGGAATGAAAGGGTTAAGACATCCATGTGAATATATTGTAATTCAATTAGAGCCATTACTCATTACGATACAGTAATTTGACACATCTGATATATCAAAAAGGCTGTGGAGGGATTTCTGTAATTGTGATCATGCCATCCGTCTCAGTGCAAACACACACACACCTCATTATTTCTCTCTATATATCCGTCTTTTGTTATTCTCTCTTTTTGTCTCGGTTTAATGTATTTTTCCCTCTTTTTTTGCTAGTTTTTTTCACACTTCAACATAGAAATCATACACTGACATTGTTTCGAGCATATATGTAGTACCCCAGATCTTACAGATAATGAACAATGGAAGAGATTATTTATTTCAATTTGGATACATTTAAAAAAAGATTCATATTCCTGAGCTTGATCTTGTCTTTTTAACTTATTTATTTATTATATTTTTTGTGTTGTTGTTGTTTTATCAAACCACAATGCGAACGCAATGTCAAAGGAAACCATCTTTAAGCAAAAAAGTAAATTTCTGAATGCTAAGAAATGTTAAGAATCAGGGTTTGCAATAGTGTTACACCACATTTATCACTGCATTATTTGAAAGAGTATTTTTACCAACCATCTCAACAGCAGCCCGTGGAGCTCCAGTGCTGTTGGCCACAGAGCGGTGAATGGATCGTGTCATCACAGGGATCCTCAACTTCTCCTGGGGTGCACACAGCCGGCCAGCCCCTCTGTTGAGCACTGCTTAGAAACAAAATCACCAGAACTGTCAAATGGATGTTTATTCTACATTAAATTAATAGATTTTCCTTGTGCTATTCCAACAGTGAGATAGTGTGTTGTTGTTTTAAGAGTCCCAGTTTGAGACCACAGGTCAATGTCCTGGTGGCGGAGTACACCACAGATGGACTGCAGAGGTGAAGGTTCCCTTCACGCTGAAATTGGCCTCAGTGAGCACTTTCCAGTCCCATCTCTCCCCTGGCCAGATGCTTTGGTCAGAACAGAAGTCAGAATAAGGGCAGTTCAGTGGCCATTTTTCGGATTGAGAGTCTCAGCGGTCAGTTGACACTATTTGTAGACCACTGAACTTCAGCCTGACATCCAAAACGTTTTAGAGTACAATTTGTTTGATGGAGAAGTATTTAGTTAAATTGTAATACAATATTGTAGTTTTAATCAATGTACTTGAAATAGCTTCTACTGAGTATACTTTCCGATTTAGATTATGCAAAGTAAGGCAATAAAAATGTGTTATACAAATACTCCTCTCTTTCAATGGTTTTATACACATACAGAATATTCCAATGGTCTTCTCGATTTATCTTGGAGGCATTGCCCAAACTCTTGTAAAAAGACTGCGAAACCCTTTCAGTCTTGAGTGCCTGGGCAGTGTGGGAACAGCCATTTATCTTGGGATAAAAGTGACATAGTGCCCCGGTCATTTAATTTCTCCACAGATTTGCTGGCTGTACATCTGAGTTTTCAGAGCAAGGTCACCATTTAAATGACTCAATAATTTTGCTGTGGGAATATTTTATGATCCAGGGCCACATGAATGCCTAGAAGGCATTTTCATCCATATTCATATGGTAGTTATAGCGATTCAATCTATTTTCTCTCATCTCCACCCCTCTGAGCAATTCTCAACACGGGCTAAGTAGAACTAAATATTTAAGTGAGGTAGATAGGTACATTCTCTTCATGTGAACATTGGTGCCAAATGACCACTGTTAGCATTAGAACAAAGACACGTGGTATTGAAAGTGCCCTTTTATGTCCAAAAAGGATAAAATCCCCTAAGGCACTTTACCTTTTGGACATTCTTGAAACAAACTGCCCTAAAACATTCACACCAATCAGAAGTACAAATCACTCCATCTCAATTAGTTGAAAAAGCATTTATTACAGTTGTCAATCAATTGGAAATATAATAAATGCCATGGAAAGTTCAGGTCAAGTATAAAAAAATCTTAATTTAATATTTGCCTTATATAAACTATCCACTATTATTGAGTATTTTAAAATTCATTGAATGAGTTCCTTCAATGTTTTATCTGTGAGAACTTGTTCCAAAGCTTTTAGTGAACAGCACTGTTGCACCTTCTCCCCTGTTTGCAAACTGGATTTTGGATGAGAGATTTACATTCTTCCTAACCCTCACCTGAGAGAGCCATGGGGAGGATTCTGATGAACAAGTTATGCCATTACATCACATTGCATAATTCTGGTTCATCCAAAACCTCTTTCAGTGCAAAATTCTCAAACTGACAGTAATTGGAGGTTTTCTGTCTAAGCTAAAGACCAGACGGTTATTTCAGCAACTTCATCAAGTTTTCTATGAATGGATTAGAGTGTAATAAGAATTTGGAATTACATTCTAATCTAATGAATATGTCTGGAGTCAGTGTTCATATTTTCCTTCACTCCTACTCTAGATGACCAGATGGAGAGCAGTCAGTTTTAAGATAATGCCTTAATGAGAAGTGACATGTCATCACCTCTTGCATTTATGGCTGTCACTGTTGGAATCTGTTTGCTACTGCAGTCATCCAAGACTTATTGCTTACTGGATGATTTGCACACATTTACTAATGCAGTCATGACATAAGTAGCCTATGTCTTCTCCAGCAAGTGAAGACGAGGCCATGGTTGAGAAATCTCATAAACATTTCAGCTGAGCTATAGAGAAGAGCTTAGTTATGAGAGTCCTTATCTTCAGAAGAAGCACAGAAACTCCTGGCTGGTTGAACATTGTTGTGCTGTCGAGACCGAGGCTGACTGGATGTAATCCACTGAAGGATGTGTCCTGAATCCAGTACTCTGCACTTCAGACAACAACAAATCAACAACAGCAAGAACGGTTCCAGCACACATGAACACGTTGCTATACACAGTTTCCTTTTTTTTTCTTTTGTTTGTTTTGGAATGAGTTAGTTTGGTGGGAGTGTTGGTGGGGTTGTCGAGAGGTTGTTGTTACTGAAGAAGAAGTGAAGCTTGTTCAGTCAGTTCAGTTGTGATGCAGATTAAGGAAACTCCTTGGAGCCATGTCAGTTTACATAATGTTTGTTGTCTCCTGCCGCTGTGAGCACAATCTACCTGTGGAGAAAGCTGAGATGTTTGCTCATCATCACAGCACCTTCAAAGCAACATGCAGAACGATTTAGAGGATGTTCTCTAAGAATTCAAATCTGTTACAGATGGTAGCATTTTTCAGACAGCAGATGAAAGGCTATGGAATATTTGCTGTGGCATGTTAAATCCGGGTTATTTCGTCGGGTTACTCCCATAATCGTGGCTGTTCCCGGAGCTTGGTAATACAGTCTGACATGAAGTGACTGTTATCAAAGCCGAGACAACAGTGGGAGCCTTCTCACAGTGTCCCCTTCGCGACCCAGGAGTCCTCAGAGTGACAGGGGTGCTTGGGAAAGTGTCAGCGATCGAATTCACACCATTGGTGTTGGATCTGCAGCATGAGACTGTTCCCTCCCTCTCTCTCTCACACAAACTCACTTTCTTTTTCTCTCTCTCTCCCTTTCTTTTTTCCGTTTCATTTTCTTATTTTCTGTTTACCTCTGTCTATCCGTCACTTTCTATATATCCCTTACTATTGTTTGCTTTATTCTCTTTCTCTCTCTTTCTGTTTCTCTCTCTCTCACACTCTGTTTCTTGCTCTTTTATACAAATACCTTAAGATAGAGGAGGCAAAGAAGGCAGCATCCCATGAACAATATGTATCATTTCATGAGATCCCTGGGTATGTCTTTATTGTTGATATTGTATGTTGTTTGAAATTGTCCCACTGGGCTCATAGCAAGAGACGGGAATTTTAAACAAATAAAAAATGAAAGAATCAATAGTATGGCTCGGTCAGCACTTCCTTAAAAATCCAGAAATCGAATAGCTTATATCTGGTCGTTAATATATGACCACAGACAAAACATTTGAACATGGTTGTATCTCCATAGCAGACAAGGTTCACTGGTATATCGGTGTGTGGTGTCTCTATATAGCCTTCAAATCAGTACTTCTATGCTTCTAGTCCCTCTGGTAGCATTTTAATAGGGAATCAAAGCACGCATGCTGTGGGATCTCTGTATGATGTACCCCTAAGGCAAAACAAAGGACCATGCTCTAGTGTAGGACCACCATATTTCAGTCCTCATCTAAATCAAATAAAGGAGTTGTTTTATCTTCTTAATTCAACTGACAGAAGTCTTTTTGTTTTATTCAACGTCTGTGACTGTCCGTCTTTTTCTCTCTCTGCATCTTTGTCTGTTTTCCTCTCTCTCTCTCTCTCTCTCTCTCTCTCTCTCTTTCTCTCTCTCTCTCTCTCCCCCTTTTTTGTCTCTCTAACTCATTATCTCTCAAGCTCTGCAAAGTGTTAATTTGTTGTGCATCTTGCTTCGAGCCATTGGCATTTTAGTTGTAATCATAATCAAATGCCAAAGATTTTAAACCCACCATTACTGCTCCACCACTGAGCATGGAAGGACACATGTCTAGAGACCTTTTCTTAGATGGTAGAACTATCGTTCTACACCTTTTGATCCAGCAGTATGTCAAAGAAGAGGTGACTAAGAAGAATACTTTGAGGAGAGAAAGACAATATATTGGTATACTGAATTACATTTGACCAGGACTCAATTTTTAAAGCTTAGCCTCAATCTTACAGCATCAACCTTTCATTTGTGAAGTTCAGGCTATTTTTGGGCTGCAATTCTAAGCCTTGGAAAGCATCCTCTCATTTGTGCTAAACACGTATTATTTTATGTAAACTTTATTCAGTGACATCTTAGTAAATTAGCATGAAGAGCTTAGCATGTTATTGTTACACCTTTTGAAAGAGTTGATCTTTAAACAACTATGTGAACCTGAAAATAAATAGAATCAGCCTGTTAAAAAGTCTTACTCGTAAATCACATTCAGGTTTAAAAAACAAAAATGGCTCTACTTACAATCTGGCTAGGCCAGCTGCCTTGGCAAGAGGGGCCTAAGTATTTTTGTCATGTGGCCAGGCAACACCGTCCCAGACATCAAAGTAGGAGTGAGATAAATGATTCATGAACAGCTGTCATTGTTTTCATTGTATTGTGTAACTGGGGGGGTCAAGCAGTATTCTGTGTGCATCAACAATAATTGTGTCGTCCTCAACCAGACCACTGGGGCAGAGAGGGAAGTCATGGAGACCTTGACCTTGCTGAAAGCCCTCTTAAAGACTATTTAAAAACAACTGTCAACTCATCAAACAATTGTCGAACACCCTGACCTTCCATTATTGATTGAAATGTGTTGGATTGTGTGAAGAGATCTGTATTGAATGTGGTTTCGAAAGGGTTAACTCTAGCTGTTAAAACAGATCAGTTAATGGTGGCCAATGCCAAAGCTTAAGTTTTAGGGAGAGTAACTGGCCTCATCTGTATAAGGTTCTATGGCCACTTGCCTGTCCATGAAGTAGCCACCCTGCTTGCTTAGCGTCTGTAGTGTTGCTGTCAACTGAATAGGTGGAGTCACAACAGAGCTGTCCAAGGTACTGAATCAGACCCTGGGTAACAATGTTGGTCCTTATGCTGAGAAGATCCTTGATCTGATACTGAAACTTGATATACTGAGTGTGTATGCTGTAGGGTACTAGATGCTGATTTGCTAAAAAGCAATGAGATGTCCATGGTACTGGGCTCTTTAGGAGAACAACATCATTTAAGTTTTTTTCACTGCAGTCTGCCCTGGTCTTTTTATTATGATAGATAACATTATGAACGATATGAAGATATCATTCAATGAAAAAAGAAAATGGAAGTTAATTTCACATTCTCGACTTTTCATCCAGAGTATCCCTGACATTTCTGATCTTGGAGCGTGACATTCATCTGTGTGGACTTAAAGGCATTTGGAGGTGAGGGAAGGGAAGTGGGGGAGAGGGGAGGGAATGTGTCGCTTTGGAGCGAGGCTTCTTAACCTTTAGTTTCAATTTGTTTCTATTTCCAGAACGGGGCAGAGTGCCCTGCCAGAGAGAGCAGCGTGTTCCAGCTCCTCTTGCCGCCAGCAACTCTCTTCTATGCCTGAGCTCCAACTAGGTCTGTAATCAAACTTCCAATACAGCACGGCTGCTTCAATTCACAGTTGGCTAATGTACTCCTTTATGACATATTGCTGCTCTTTAGTCACGCACCGTTAAAACATTTGGATTCACACAAGCCAAATGTATTTAATGCACAGCACTATCACTTAGTTTTTAACTTGTATCTTTAATAAAATTACGTTGTTTAGTAAATGATGTTCTTTCTCTGATGGTTTTGCATCTAGGTAGCTCCTGCAGGTAATTTTCAACTAACTTGTACAACCGATTTTAGATGTCAGATAATGGGCCATCTCACTTTACCTCTGAAGTGAGGCTCGGAGCAATTGTTTTATTGTCGTAAAGGGAGACCAGGATGTGGTCGAAGGGAAGAACTGTGAATTGCTTTGAGAACAGAGGAAAATCCTGCTCAATTCTTTTTTTTCTGTCTAAATCTTTGAGAAGGATTTCACGCTGAGAATTAGAGGCCTGGTCTGCTTTGTGAATATTATGAAAGCGTGACCCGTAAAAATAGAATGCAATGAACACTGACGCTTGGATTCTCTTATTCAAGAAGAATGTGTCTCACTAGAATTAAAAGGGCAGAGATTTCAGAATCCTTGCATTTTCATTCTTAACCGTCTGAAATGGTTGCAACGTTTTAAAATATATTCTTTGCACATATGAATGAAGATAAATCATTATTGTTGTTAGTACCATTATTGCGGATGTTTTGAATGTTCTATCATCTACTGCTGGTAAATTATACTCTAGAAATATTCCCTACTCTGCCCCTAACGTAACTGTAAAACCTTCTTTTCGTGCATCCATAAAGTCGTCAAAACATCTGACAAATGCATTTATACGTGACGTTCCTGCAGTCTCGTGGACTGAGATCCTCATTTGGGAACAACTTGAATGCACTGAACATAATCTAATCTCAGACAGACTTCATAGCATTTCATACTTTTACTGTTGTCTAAGCTCAGAGCCCAGAATAGAAAATGCATCGCCTTCCTATTTTTCATAAATCTGGCTGTACTGTGTCAGCTTCATGACTGATTCCCCTTGGAGCATGTGAAGCCTCAGGGGACTGACAGAAATAACTAAAAGCTCTCTTGATCTCTGTTGCATTTAATTACACCAGAGTTGTTATTTACAGTTTGAAGAGCATGTTAATTAAAATAACTAGGAGGCCTGAAACGTCACATCAAGATAACCTGCCTCTTTTACCGTTCTAGTCTATTGGGTTTAAGTACTCGGTCCAAACAAGACTTAGTTTAGAGACGAAGACGTACACATGATTGACAAACATTTGTAACTTTAACATATATAGCATGAAAGCCAAAAATACTTAATGTTTAAGGCATCATCTTTAATTTGACTGAGAATGTACGAAAAAATGTAAGGTATTTTGTCCTTGTAAAGTTCTTTGTTGAGAATGCCTTAAAAAGTGGGCCATCCTCATGGAAAAGTTTTTCAAGCAGGTTTGGAAGCAACTTCTCTGCTTACTTTTATTTGACACATAAATAAAATGAGAAACATGCAAAAATAAGGTGGAATGTGAAGATGGGCTAGTGAAACATCTACAAATACGAGCCTGAAGCAAACCCTCAGAGGGGAACAGGAAGTAGCAGGATTGATGTCTATTTTCTCTTCAAGCAGTGCCTTCGTTCGCATCCCTGTGGAGGACTGTGCCTCCGCCCTCCTCCCAAGAACATGTCTCACTTTCTTTCTCTTTTTTTTGAAAGACGTAGTTCTGACTTGTTTTCCACTTGGACGCTTGCGATGGTGTGGTGCAATTACAAACAATCATTTAGCTGAACCAAAAATCATAGAAAAGGAAGGGTGGTGTCATCCTGTTAATAAGAGGTGTTGGAAAGCAATTAGCGACACTTGTACACTATCACATAGGCCTTGTCTGTGTGAAGTAATCATCCTCTGCAAGTTGGAAGACAAAAAGTAGCTCCAATGTGCATACCTAGATTTGTAAAATGAATTTGTTTTCTGCTCTTAACTAGCTTTACGAATGCAGGATGCAGATCTCTGGCGTGCACGTATTACACAAATCCTTTCTAAATACTATGAGTATTATACTGTGTATAAGCATTAGTCTAGGTTCTATCTAATGTCTGGATCATTTTTAATTGAATTTTCTATGGTTTACTGAAGATATTTGACTAACAGACCCCAATCTGTTAAACTAGAACACGTATCCTCGTCCACTATCGCCCTGAACATTGGTGTGTCACAAGGCTGCAAAGTGAACCTTCTACTCCTTTTTCACCCTAGACTGCGCTCCATTGTTGGGTCCAACACCATGACCAATTAAGTTCACAGATGGTGAACCACAGTAGTAGGCGTGATCAGAGACAACGTTGAGAGTGCTTTACAAGGAGGAGGTCCAGCACCTGGCTAAGTGGTGTACTGACAACAACCCAACACTCAACACCAACAAGACCAAGAAAATCAGTGTGGACTTCAGACGAGCTAGGAGCATCACACACATCTTCATCCATATCAATGGAGAGGTAGCGGAGGTAGTGTATCTCGCTTCAAATTCATTGGCATCCGCATCTCTGATGATCTTACCTGGTCCCTAAACTCCTCCCCCCTGATCAAGGAGGCACAACAGTGCCTTTTCTTCTAATGGAGCCTCAAGAAAGCCCACCATTCTCACCAAATGCATCTCAGTATGATATGGTGATTGCACTGCAGCAGTCAAACATTTACAGCAGCAGGTGGTAAAGACTGCCCAACGGATCATCGGCACCGTTCTGCCCAACATCCAGGCCACTTACCACAAACTCTGTCTGGGCAGAGCAAAAAGCGTAGTCAAGGACTCATCACATCCAAACCACAGTCTCTTGACCCGGAGCATCTGCTTCCGCACCAGCAGGCTCCAGAAGAGTTTCTTCCCTGAAGCTCTAACATTGCTGAACTCCACCTCACAACAATAAACACTCTTGAACTCTGTTGAACTGCCCAGTACGTCTCTTGCACTGCCCACTGCTTCCATATGCGTTCCATATGCGTCTCTCCATTGCATATTTTGCACACTGTACATACCGTCAAGGTCTCATATATGGATGGATAGCTATGTTGCTTTAATTAAATGAGTTAAGATTCCATCACAAAGTCATTAAACAAAATTGGGAAGCATCAAACCAAAACTAACTGTATAAGTCAAACTCACTAAGTTTTTTCAAAAGAATACGTCACTTTTTTGACACACTATCATATCTCTATAGAACCTCAATTCTGTCTTTCCCACAGAGCATATTCATAGGATTACAGTTTGATGCTGTATTCACTGGCACATCAGAACCAACTGTGTCCAGTTTGTCATGAACTTACATGATAATTCTCCTCCACTGCAGACGGCATAATAAATAAATAATAGTTTCAAAAGATTCCTGACAGCTGAATGGAGTTGGGCTGCTTTTGTTCCATGAGATTTCTCAGCCAGAAGATCCCACTATTGTGCTTCTGTTCACTGTTCTATGGACATAATTTGCACATTTACAGGAGTAGATAATAATAATACATTTTATTTGTAAAGCACTTTTCATAAAGAATCTCAAAGTGCTAGATGAAAGCATAAAAACATGTCTTATATAACCTTGTATGCCATACAAAAATACTGTTTGAAGATAAATGGTCATTACCAAAAGCAAATCCTGAAAACTGGTCATTACCAAAAGCAAATCCTGAAA
Source organism: Mallotus villosus (assembly GCA_903064625.1). NCBI lineage: Eukaryota > Metazoa > Chordata > Actinopteri > Osmeriformes > Salangidae > Mallotus > Mallotus villosus. The sequence continues at coordinate 382,560 of CAEFZP010000509.1, read as the reverse complement.
ACTGGAAAAAAAAAGTTCACGCATTTTATCTTCAAACAGTATGTTTTGTCAGGCTGCAACTATAATGTTTGATATGAATATTGCATTTGTTGCTATTTTTGTTTATTTTGAATATGATTCACAGTGCAAATCCCACCGTGGGTCAATAAAGTATGCTCTGCTCCACTCTACTCTATGAAGTTCTTCGTTTTTATAGCCGTATATCGTCCAGAAGTAATGTGACATCTTTTGTTTTTGGCAACATATTTACTCAGACTTGTGGTCTTTTAAAAACTGACAGTTTAAATGTATTTTCAATGCTGCATGTCATGCAAATAAAGTATTAACCACACCTCCAAAGATTGTTGAATTACTCAGTTCCTCTTTCTTTGTTATAGTTTGAGCAACTGCCGACTGGCTGGTGGAACCAAATGCACGACTCTAAACACAAGGTACGATTGACGGGTATATTAAAATAGACATGTGTACGAAGGAGATCCATGGGCGAACATGCCGTAAGTCAGAAGCCGATACTACGACGCCACGTGTGGTTGAAGCGTTGAACTGACAATGAGTGACTGGCAAACCGGGGTTGAAATACTGTGGTGCTGATGAGGGAATGAGTTGCAGGTGTGACAATTTCGAATTTCGCAGGAGGGATGGAGTATGTGACCAGGAGAACCGGAGCCTGAAGGCAACACCTTAGAAAACAAGAACAAACTGAAAACCTGACACGGATCAGGCTGGGGACGTAACAGTGTTAGTAATTGCATGGACTGTGTATGTTAACAATGCCTGTCCTTTATGTGAACTTGTCTGATCAAAATGACAAGTACAATTATTTTTAAAGTGTAATTGTGAATTGACCGGATTCAATGTGTGGACAAGCTACAAACAAACTGTCATTTATTTTTTAGACATGCAGCGTCCTTATCCTAACCTCTAAAAACATCTAGCACACATTTGCATTTCAAAAGTGACACTGATGCTGTGTATATGTTGCTAATTGAGAACCCGCTAGCATCAAAGTGTGTGTGAGTGTGGTTTAAGATGTATTTGATCTGTGAAACCTCATCAAAACATTACTCAGAATTCCAGATCTGGTTGAAAAGGTATTTTTATTTGTAATTTTTTTATGCTGCACATTCCCAGGAACATTTATGGAGAACATAACACTATTAGATTTTTAGTACTGATTGTCACATACACGATTGGCAGTTTAATATTTGGCCTTTCTGTATTGTATTGATTCTGTTTTTATTTCCCTGTCTTTACTTGATGTCTTCAGCAAGTGTAATAACGTTGTTACTACTGTTTTGAAAGCTTGTTTTTTTGGACTCACTATATTACCCATTGACAAATGTAATTTATTGATATCACAGATATGTCTGTGCACTTTTTAGCAGTCTTAAGCCATACAATACACTTGGCCCTATGTATAAAAGGTAGCATAAAACAGAACATTTGTTATTTTCATTTGATAAGAAAAATACCTTTGTTGCCTTTAGGGGTTTTATTGCCCTTGCAGAATGCAAATGATTAGAGACGAACCCCAATCTCTTCAGTGGCAAGAAAAACACAGACTGAGCACTGCGTCCACAAGCTGGAGCTTCTCCATGACTCCAGAGCCAAACGTGGATTCGCTTCTCAAACACATCGCCTGCAGCTGTAAATCACAGCAACCCTTCTGTTTTCCCCAATACACCTTACTTTCACTGGAAACATCAAAGTCTCGTTTGTCCTCCTTGTAGATCATGGGAAGAAGAAACAGATTTTACTGAATCGCTTCACACCAGCAAGTTCCACAGTAAGAGCATCGACAAGGGAAGCCTCCCTTGAAAACACCTTTTTTTAAGTTCCCAAGGTACTGACACAAGGTAGTAGTGGTACTCAATGGTAAATACAATAGTGGAAAATACAGACTATTTCAGCAACAATTGCCAACAAATGAAAACTGTTATAAGTGTTTAAGATATGCTTTGAACGACACAGAATGTTTCAGTCATTACTGGATGTCTGATTTAAGCTTTGATTGCATGTTGCATATTTGGCATCAACTTTAGCATATCTCATTGTAAAACTGTACACAAAGAAAGAGAAATGATTAGAATTTTTTAAAGGCATTTTCAAATACCATTAGAAGAAGTAGCTGCTTTCCCCCGCTAATGAGTATCTTGACCCTTTAGTGGACCATTCAGTCAGAGTTCAGATACATAAGGCTTTAATGTCACCATTAAAAGGCTACTGAATGTAAAATGACCCACGTGAAGACAGAGCAGGCTTGTTAGTAAAACGAGACCTCAGTCGTCTGGGGCGACTCGCTTTGTACATTTGAGTTGTTGCTGGTTCCACCGCCTTGGGGTGACATTAGTGGAAACGCTTCATTTACGATGCTAATGGTCTAAGCGGTGTCATGACATCTGCAGATCTAGCACTGCATTATCAAGGTTTCTATCTCAGAAATTGGAATGGCTCAGATGTGAATTGTGCTATTAGCAACATCAGCAACCTTGTTTCATTGCTTCTCTATACACCGTCCTCTAACTATCAGTTCAATACAGAAAAACATTTGTTTCCTCAGCTATACTGTGCTTCTGTATAGGCTGTTGGTTTAGTTTCATTCTAGCTAAAAGATTAACATGTATTTATATTATTCTCCTCTATTATAAAAGAAAAAACTCTTTCAAACTCTTGCAATCAAAATTAATTATTGCCTGGTATTCAGTGTGTATGAACATGTATTTTCTATTAATGCAAATAACGTAACTTATTATTGGTATCATTGTTTTTTTATGGTCATAAACTACTGCACTTCATCTTAATGTATGGTTTCCTGATCCTGTCCCTGTGGCAGATGTCTGGGATCCGTCTGCATCTTCTACTGGAGAGCGGGGACCTGATCCATCTCTGGGGCCCAGTCCACTCACAGATGTGGCCCAACGTGGGGGTGTTCGGCAGCTGGAGGAGGAACCTACTGGGACCCCCTCCCACACAGTGTCCCCAGGACATCCAGAGCTCCAGCTGTGGCCCAGCCAGGGACACACAGCAGCCTCAGAATAAACAACAGCAGCGTTGCAGCATGGTGCTCTAATAGTTTCCTGAGGGTGAACCCACAAGGAAAGACCAAAACACTGCAAATCCCTCTGTACCACAAAGTCCCTGTCAACGCCGAGGTGGATTGTTTCGTAACTGTTGTTTGTATTCTGTACTCTGACATCGATGTTAAATATCTTCCTGAAATAGTAAATCAGGAAAGGGGGTTTTGACATCATTTTCAATGTAGGAGGGAATCTGAAGATCCTCTTGCAGGATCTTACTTCTTTTTTTACATCAAGCTGTATTTTACATTTAAGGATGTGTCCTTTCAGTTCCTCTTGGTCATGAGACTTGCAATTAACTGGAAAATCAATGGCCTTCGGTGGTACTGGAGGAGAGGAGGTGTAAGGTAATTGGCATGAATAGCGGACGGGAGAAAAAGCATGACACGGATGACTTTATATTCTGTTAATGAATTGAAATCACAAGGATAGGATAGACTATAGAGTCTCGATGCTGAATGCTTTTGAGAGGTCTGTGGTTGGTTTAGACCCCTCAAAAGCATTTGGTAGTCAGCGAGGCAAAGGGGCCTTCCAGTGTATATTGAATGAAACAGTTGAATCAAAAAACGTGTTTTGTTACGTTTTTTGAACTTTCGAAAGTTCAAATAATCTCAATCAATTTAATCAAAACAGTTCTAAAAGGACTCCAATCATCAGAAAATCTCCCGACATCAGCAGTCATCCGCAATATTCATTACATGTAGTGTTTTAGATCAGGGTGCAATGGACCATGAATGAGTCTCACGTCATGCCAAGATAATATTTGAGTGTCCCTCCCGACCATGAGTTTGGACTCCCAGGGGTGTGTCAGCTTCAGTTCACATCACAACCTCCACCAGTCTACCAGTTGCTGAATATCTTCCATAACATAAACATGTATGGGGAAACACAGCTGTCATGTTACGAACAGTTCTTCATGAGCAATGGCTTGCCAGATGCGAATCTAAGAACACTCGATTCTATTTACAACTATAGCTGTCAAACACAACAACATTTTGGTACCCAATGTTAGAGATGGCCCTATAATTTTGTTGAGAGTACACACATTGTTTAGTAATGAAAGGTTCCAGTCGGGAATACTGAGAAGCGCCATCTGGCTTTCTTGGCCGCAGTGCATGTGATACTTTTGTGAAGACTTCCAATGAAATGTGGGCGGTAATTTGGTGAGGACTTTATAATAACCACTTGTGAAAACCATGTTATTCTCCAACATATGAGTCACGCTTTATCCAACAACTATTGTTAAAAACTCTTGTGACCCTTACATGTGAAATGACTGGGTTACTGGATGACCTCTCAATGTCTCTGAAGTTTTTGTTCCACCCTGTGTTTGTCCCATGTTTAGACATATGATGTAGCAAATTACAATAAGTCCAGTTGTTTGATAAAAACAACAAACAAAAAATTAGCTGACCATGTTTGTTGTAGGAAACCAATTAGGAATGTTTACAAATAGAGCAGGATGGATGATAAAAAAAACAATCTAAATTCCCCAATCATAACTGGGTGTGCTCACGCCTTCGGCAAGCAAAACCTTTGTTCTCTCACATATATCTTCTTCTTATTATTATTATTCTTTTTGCCCCCCTAAGCCTCGGTCAATATTTGGACTACATAGAAAACGTTGGTGTCAAAAGTTTTGTCTTGGTCCCGATTGAGTTGCTTCTACTTTTATTTACATTCCGTTGCACAGTTTAGGAGGATACAACGTTTTTGTGGCAAAAAGTGTATTTTGTCACCGAAGGGTACTCAGTTCTGGCCTATGTCACTACGTCTAAACAGGTTAGCAACGACGCATGGATACAACATGATAGAGACGTTCTAGCACGCAAATTGGAGTTTAGATTATGAGTGAAAAATACTACCCCCAAAAAATCCCAACCCTTGGGCTTTGTTGAGAAAGCGATTTCGAATGGAACTGCTATCTCGGATGTTTGATTTGGGTCGTGAAAGTCTTTGAGCGAGTGCGGGTTGCCCGTGAGACCGCCTAGTCTTAGGCGTCAGCCATGCTAGAAAGTGTCATAGTAGTATTTTCCTAATTTGATAGGTCGGTCAATTCTAAACCAAAAAACAGAAAGAGGGCAATGTTATGACGATATGACTATTGTGAAGACAGCCAGGTGGTGGACACAAAAATATGCCCCCTAAAACGTAAATACATTTGACATTAGCGCCGGAAAGAGAAAGTTTCTTTTGATATAAAGTTTAGCTGTGGCATCGAAGACAGTACACACCATAGATATATATCTATGGTGTGTATTGAGTGAGACGCGGTCTCACTCAAGTTCTTTAGCTTAAGATATGGCGATTGCGAAGACAGCCAGCGGGTCAGCATATTTTTGCGATTTGTGTGAAACTTGGAATTTGAGTGAGACCGCATCTTGTTTTGACGGTAGCCTCAGAGTCAGACTCGGTCGCCCACTGGCAGTGTGTAGTACTGTCCTAATTTCCGGCGCTTTCAAACAATCAGCAGCCAGCTTGCCTCTAGCAAACTTCTTTTGAATAAGCCATTTCCCCCTAAATTAATGTCAAACCTATTTAACGCCATGTCAAACTTAAATATTGCCAGTGACAACGTTGTTACAGTAGCTTGTTTCAAAGGGGGTTCGCTTGTTTCAAAGGGTGTTCTTAATGAATTATGCAATATGAGTAAGCTTAATACTTGCAAATATCACTAGAAGGGAAAAACTTAAGGGGACGAACCCACCTGCAACCGACGCAAGCAAGCACACCCTACAATTTCCCCAGAAATGGTATGCTCTCTAGTTGATAATTGCAATGTATTTTAAGAATGATTGTGTTTACAGTGATAGTGCTCCTGATAAATAAATATGAAAGTCACTTAAGTAAATAAATTGGTTGTGTGTGGCAAACGTAAGTACTAAAATACAGCAAGTAAAAATACCTTCATGATGTGACAAATCTTGCAGTTCTATCACTCAGGAAGTAAACAGTGTTGACGTGTCATATAATGGATTCCCATGGGGCATCCATGGCCTGGGGGACACCCTTGGAATCATCTAGAAGGCAGGGGTCCAGCAACAACCTGTATATACAGGACCTGCCTTTGCCTGGGGCAGCTACCGCACACATGCTTCAGTGAATTGGTGGAAGACCTTGGACTTTTTACTCTAGACATACGGTATGTAATGTCTTTCTTTTCTCTAAAACAGAAAGCTTTTGTCACTTTGCATGAAGTGATTGTGTTCACGTACTTTGGATTGAACGGTCGATAATATTGTACTTTCACTCATTGATGTGGGAAACACAGATTGAACCATTACAGGATGGCCAGAGAGAGGGATGTGAGACAAAGCGTTGTTCTTTTCTACTACAGCATTTGGATTAAGAAACCCTCGGCTCTCCGTGGAGGATTCAGACTTTATCTTTCGTTCTCACATTCTCCGTCTGTTGTCAACCTCAGACTCCCCCCATAATAGGAAAGGACATGTTTGTTGACACAATGTTATTGGATGGTGCACTCCGTCCCCCTGGTTATTGGCAGTATTCTCAGTCTCAGCAGTTCCTCTGATGACAGATATGCCAGGTGGCAGCGTCCATCCTCCCGCTGCTGAGGTTTCTGCTACTCCATCACTTTGTGCGACCTTACTTTTCTAATGGCGTCGCTAGTCTTCTAAGTTCCTCCGCTCACACACACTGTATTTATTTCACTGCCGTTTTTCTTCACTATGAAATGATAACGCCTAGTTTGATTTGAGGTTATTTATAATTCACCACATGGTTTGATCTGGCTTATACCTTCCGAACCCTGGATAGGAAGAATGTGTGGACTGTTGGAGCTTTGAGTGTGGTACAGAAAAATAATGTTTTCCTTACACTATAGCTACTAGTTTTATTGAAAAAAATGGTGTTAATAGAGGTTATGATGCATACAATGTTGTTGTAAACTGAGTATACCCTGGGTATAAAGTGTATTTTTATGTGACACTGAATGACATTTAACTTTAGGCAAGTTAAATTCAGCTCTGCATATTTAATTGGTCACTATGCTTCCATACTGTCTCCTAGAAACAGAAACACTGTTGTATGACTGCATATGTTTCACTCTCTTTGTTACGTACTGAGAATGGCAGAAGACTGTGGTTGAGTGTGGGTGATAATTGCAGCCGTGGGAACAGACAGTTCTGTAAGGAACCCAGCAGAGTTCCAGAATCTGTGATGAATGAGTGCAAGACTGTGGGTTTCAGCCAATCATGTGGGCTTGCCTGCTCTCTGCCCAGCATTGTTGTAGGGCTGTGTGGAAAGGGAGTGGACAGCAGGCTGACAGGGTAGATTTCGTAGGTGTCCAATGACTTATTGATTACACTCTGTGCTTTTCAAAGTCGTTAAAAGTCACTCCTCTCCATGTCTGACGAAGCCAGTGAGTAATTGTGAAAAAGAATCAGTCGTTGGTAATTGAACTTCTGTGGTTGGAAACAGATGGCTGCAGACAGGACAGAGTGAGAGAGAGAGAGAGAGAGAGAGAGAGAGAGAGAGAGAGAGAGAGAGAGAGAGAGAGAGAGGGAGGGAGGGTGGGTGGGGGGGAAAATGGGAAAGAAACAAAGAATGGGGGCTCTGAGGATGGAAACATTTGTATGAATTGTAAATAATGTAAACATGTAAATCAAGAAAATGCATTTGTCTTTCTGAATGTCCCATTTTGCTGTACTGTGCTCTCTAAACACATCTCATGGGAAAAATGCATATGTGTGACATCACATTCAATTGTTATCATAAGGTGGTTGCCATTATCAAAGCCTCCTCTGAAATACAGTACCAGTCAAAGGTTTGGACCCATTTTCAAGGGATTTTTGTATGTATTTGCCAATAGTTCCTTAAAAAAAAAGTTAATAAAGTAAAATCTTTCAAGTCATACTTATTTGTGTACATGTACATATTAATTACTTTCAAAAATTGGATAAAGACAATTAGTGTAACCCTGCTGTGCTTTCTGCTTTCACTAATTAGCTGTCATGCTAAGGTACTTTAGTTTCTTTTGTATGTTTCAGTCTGTATTTTCCAAGTCATTAACTGTGGCTTTATTGGGAGGCGCTATAACAATAGTAAAGGACCCTGTGTCTGCAGTTAACATGACTTATTATATTAACGACAGATACGGTTATTGAAGTGTGGCGGTTCAAATTATAGAAACACCCTGGAACATTAAACAGTCTTTAATTAAGTGAACCAGTGAACCGATCCCAGAGAATTATACCCTTGTTTTCAAATTGTTTCAAACTCTACTTTCATAACTGAGGTTGCATTTTCTGACAGATACTCTGCTGTGGTTTTACTTGAAACTCAATAAGAGCTTTCAAACAACTTTCCCATCCCTGAAGCCTGTGCCTCTTAGCTCTCTTAGCTGGCCGGCATTCAGTGTCCTGGTCCAATCAGATCAAGCCCTGTTTTATTCTCCCAGGAAAAGAGTGGCAGTGAAAGAGACGACATGCACTGCATTAGCCAACACAGGGTGACGGTGATTCTCCCCAACGCATCCATTTTCCTCATGACCGCGGACGTAATGGAGACTGATGGCGGAGAGAGAGGTTTGTCCTACAGGCTGGACCCTTAATCCTGGGTCCTAGCTCACAGCATTCATTAGAAGTCCCTTGGCGGCCATTGAGTAACGACATGACAGAACCCTAACACTGGTCACCTTATCACATCCCAGCTAATCGTTATATAAACTCCTTTTATCCCTTTCCCATGTAGAATATTTTTTAAATGAACAAAACACGATGCGTTATGTGGGTAAATGAAGACATACCGACTAAATTACATCATTTACAACCCGGAGTGAGACATTCAGAGGCATTGGCTTTTAGGTTTATTTTAGTTTGGCACCAAGCTTGTTCTGGCATTGTAGACATAGTTTGGCCTTTAATACAGCATTATAAACTTTATGGCCTCCCCTTACCTGCCGTCTGAAGACTCTTCGGTGTATGTTGTCTGACCTGATTTAACTTTGCTCCAAGATTGGCTTTAGACGCTCGATACTGACTCCACTGTCCATTCCAAGAGACCTTTCATTTTCTCTGAATTAACCTGCTCTGGTCTCACATCAGCAACTTCAGGGACCTGAAAACCTTTTTTATTCTCGGCTGTATTTCTGACTCACATAGCTGTCACAGGCTGTCAAAGGTAGGGCTAGCACATCCCAGCGCTTTCATGTACCTATTGATCCGGTGCTGAATATAATACCATACCATTTTCTTCGGTTCATTTATTGTACAACATTAAAGCACAAAATCTTCCATTCATGACAACTGCTGAAGGATAGTTGCCTTCCTTTCTCCCTTTATTATTCAAATTCGAGAAGAGCCCCTCAGCAAATATACAAGCAGTGACGTGTCCAAGTCTTCCTTTTTCAAACCAGGTTTTATTCACCTAACTTAACTATGACAAATGATGTGATAGTCGTAATAGTACATTAGTGCGAGTCGTCATTAACTTTACATCAGACTTCAGTACAGCTCGCAAAGCCGTTAACATCGTACCTTTTTGACAGTCTATTGGAGAAGCCCTGGCAGGCCGGATCAGTGAAGAAGCATGTCTTCCTCCATCCCAGCATGAGAAGATGCTTTTGTCTTTCCACTGCCTGGAGTGATATTATGCAGAGTGAGTCACAGAGGATCCAAAATAAACGAATCAGTGAAACTTCCAGTCGTGTCTCAATGACACAAACCCTCGGGTCCAAATAACTTTTAATGATTAAAAGATATCCACAACCACAACACAATTTCATCAGTGTCCAAACAAATAACTTTAAATAGGCAGGTTGTGCTGACATTAGATTGTGTCGGATATCTCTTGTCTAAATGTGAAATATCTTCAGCAGTCCCCACAGTCAAATATATGCCCTGCATGAAACTCTCCATAAAAGACTTATTCATGTAAAAATATGATTTCTGGTCAGGACTGGTTGGTGTTTTTATTGTATCAATGGTGCAATGCTTTCTCTATGTCTGTCTGAAATGTCAATCCTGTTGGTTTTGAACCATGGCATGTTGCGATTAAAAGTATCCTCAACAAACCTACCCTTGGCCTTTTCCATCTTTCATGAATCCCATTTGAACTCCCACCTGTGTTTTCTATACGGTGTCGGGTCTCGACGTGCATGGCTGCAGAATTATGTAGAGGAATGATGAAGAACGCTGTAGGATGTTGTAAGTGTAGCCTGATGGTTCATTATGGAGCTTCAGCTGTCTCTCCAACCGACTGTACATGGTTTGGTACTTATTCTCTCTAAGGTGGGAAATACTTTTGAGTACCTGGTTGGGTGGCAGAAAAAGCCACGTGCCTCCTGCATCTTACAGAAATAATATTTTCCTGCACAGAGTTTGTGTAGAGGAAAATTACTCAAAGATGTTATTGTATTGTAATTCTTTTTTTAACAGCCCTTCAGATAATGATAGCTCACCACCATGACTATACAGTAACACAAAGTATATCTGATGAATCACACTTGTAATTAGGTGTATTGTTGTTTTTCCCAGGGCGAAGCTATTACTTTTGCTATAGCACAGTAGGCATTGGTCTATGGTACTTAGAACACCAACTGTACATCATGAAACATCACATTGTGCTTTGGTAGAGATACGCTTCAGAATATTACATTTCCTTTCTAGTGAGGATTTTCACAGGCCGAGTTTTTTGTTTAGTTTAGTTTTCTTTTGTTTAGTTAGTAACTTGTTTAATTGACTAAAAGCTAATGAAAATTTGAGGAGATCATTATGATCTGTCAAATTATATTTGCCTTTAAGAAATTTACAGGTGCACAACACCAAAGAAAACCCTACACTGTTGCTACTTTCTAGATGTTTCTTACAGCAGAAGAGGCTGAGCTTGCAGGTGAGCTGCATGCAGATGCCAGGTTTCTCCTCAGGCAGAATGGCATCTGGAACTTTCTCCCATCCAGCTGTTGTCAGGGGCGACCAGATGCTGACCCCACCCTCTCCATCCCCTTGTTTCTGAATGAATTGGTATGTCATCCAGGGTTGTTATTTAACAAGAATTTGCCTGGAGGATATGAAATAAAAATGTACACGAGCCATCTCTTTGACAACTAGAATTGAGATAATCCAACTGAAAGCAAACTAAATCAATCATGCTCGTGAATGACAACGTCCATGCTCTTATTTTCATGCAAACCTCCTTGGCATGGCTGGATGCCCTCCTGCCTCTCTCTCTCCCCCTCTCTCTCTCTATGTCTCCCTATCTCACTCCCTCTACCTGTATCTCTGGCTCAGGGCTTTATCATTCTAGAGTCACGCTCACCTCAGCACTCATCGGGAACAAATGGTACATTACGCTAATGGAGGCAAGCAGACAAAGCACATGTTCAGCTCCCAACCTCCCAATAACACACAGGGAGCCAATTATCGCATAACACCCCCTCTGCCATGGACAATCAATGCTTTACTTTTAGTGTCTGGTTGTTAGCCAGTGATAAAGTATAACACATTTATAGGCTTTTTTATTAATGTTCAATTTTTTACCTGCACTCTACATCCAATCAGTTTGACCCTTGTCAGTCCTCACAACTGTTTATTCTCCCTTCAAGTGCAAGAACGTTGTAGTGACATGAGAACATTGAGAACTGTGATAGCACTTTATAACACCTATACTTAATACAAGTAACATAGTAACGTAATCGCTCTCAAGATTTGAATGTACCTATAGTTAAGGCACTTAACGTGGGTACCTAGCCATTTTTTAGACTTGAACATAACAAACCTATGTCATTAAATCCACAATGAATAATATTGCTTTTATAGTGAGCTGCACTGTGGGACCAAAAAGTACTTCAATGGTCAGTTCAAGGTAGACACAGTGGAACAGTGGAAACATTTAAATGTTCAATAAAGCGGATATCATTCTTATTATCCCCCAGGATGTGCTACAGTAGGCATGGATGGGCAATTCCTTAATGGACTATAGGAAGACTAGATTAGCTCATTGGCTGGCAGTATTGGATCTCCTGAGTGAAATTAGCCAGCCTGCCTGTCTGGATAAGAGTGAGGAAAGGCTTTGGATGGATGAGAGAAGGGGTGTGTGAAGACAGAGAGAGGGAGATTGAGAGAGACGGAAGGGGTGGGAGGGGGGGGGGAGCAAAAACGAGAAAGAGAGAGGTAGAGAAAATGAGAATGAGAAGAGAGAGGAGATTGAAAGTAAAAGAGGCCCCATGAAGACTGCTCTAGGCCATGGTGTTCTCTTTGTGTGTCTCTGATCTGCCTCTTCATGTTAATTTTGAAGTAAACTGTGTTATGTTCTTTTATGTAGACCATTCTAATCTGTAAATCCATTCTGGCCACATCTGGATTCATCACACCAAAACAACTCAAGTAAACATTTTGCACATTTCGTTTTCCAAAATGGTGTTAATTGAGTTTCTGAAGTGGTTAAAACGTTTCTTGGTACCCTGGCAATCTCGGTCCATCTCTGAGCAGCATGTGTTCCTCATGCAGTGTATTTCCTTTCAAATTGAACCAGACATCTTAAATGTACCGTATAGCTTATCAGCTAATCATGTAACAAAGTGGTCAGATGGAAAACAAACCAAGAACAAAGGCTGGTTGGAGCTAAGACTCAGAAAGCTGCAAGGCCAAGGACTGATGTTGTATTCAGATACAAGATTTTGGCTGTGTAGAATAAGTCGCTATCTGGTAGTCCAGATATTAGAGAGTACTTTCCTTACCAGCACCGCTGGCACCACGTTCTCATTAACATTCAATATGACAATATTTGTGAAATTGATTGTTTGTGGAAATAAATTGTTGCTCTTGGCTTGTTTCAGTCCCACGGTTCATAAGACCATGTTTCACCTTCCTCACAGCATGCCATCGCCTGTGATAAGCTTGCATTATTACTGTCCATGCCTCCTCAAAAATAAAACACAGAATCATTTGGATGAAATGGGGAAAAAATCACCATGGAAAACAATTAGTACCATTCTACACAGTGAACTAATGGATGGCAATGACATAACCGGTACGCATTGAATAACAAATATCTTCAACAACAAGCAGGAAAGATAACAGAAAACACAGCCCATTTCCACCGGAGAGACCCTGTTACAATGCACCAGTGTGAGAAATTGTTCCTCCACAGCCAGGTCAAATGAACCAGCAGAAAGCCAGCATTATGTTAAGGTTTTGATAAAGTGTGAGCCGAGGATATGAAGATTTTTATGCTGCACAGTCAGTACCTGACCGCTCTCACAGCCTGCTGGAGTCAGCAGTTACTACACCCACCTACACATCGACAAACCCCCAGCTCCTCCTGTGGAAACGGCCACGGTGTAATTCATGGGGATGAGACTGCTCTCCATTCACACATTCCATACTGTGTGGAGGGTCTCAGGCATCCTTGGGGAGCCTATTAGAAGACCTGATTGTGGGCTTTGCCTTTTTTTAAAGTACTGTTTTGTGCTTTCCAACACCATGTCAGCATTCGTGACTACGACCCTCAAACACACCTCTGTTTTCTTGTTCCGTGTGTGTATAGGCTGTGACGAGATATCACGATGAGATATTACGATCCGATTCTATGATCATATATTATGATCAGATATTATGGTCTGCACCTGTATTTTCAGACCAGAATGTAAATGGATTCTGGATCCAACGGGTGTGACAAGATCAAGACAAAGGCCCCTGACAACACAGGGGAATGGATCTGGCCGAGCCGGGTATTATGACAAATCTCCTTCAGAATGAGAGCTCACGGCTCAATGCATCACAGGGGGAGATTAGTGGGGCACTTCAAGTCTGAGTTTCATTCAAGTTACAAAGGAGTATTTTCTTTCTCTCTCAAGTTTGGGAAAAAGATGAAATGCCAAACAGTAGCAAAGAGAACATTAAACACCCGCGTGCGTCTTCTGGATGAAACAGTGTCATTGAGGTTATATCTCAAAGGCAAGCATAGGCCTTAAGGAAGAAAGAGGCCGTAACTTTTTTTGTAGTTCTTTGCATTTATTTATTTATAACTCCTTGATGTGTAAATGTGGGATTTGTTTTACGATTTTGTGTTGCTTTAATAGCTTTAAAGGGTACTTTAAAAGAGTATATAAGGAATTTCTACATAATTGTTGCTGTGATAAATACATCTCTAAACCTCTCTCTTCATTTGACATAAAGATACAACTGCCCTGTCACCCTTCTTATAGGCTCAGACAGGTCACATGACTCGTTTATCAAATAACTGCCTGAAATGACACGGCTCTATGTCATTTGATTGACAGATGTATTATAATGTGTGGGAGACCATTGCCTTGGTCGTCAGTATCTGTGCGTCCCCAGAAGCACATAGACTACACAAACATGAATACATCACACATGTCATGGAAATTTCAATGAGCAGAACACAATGTAGCTGGATGATGCAGAATATTTGGGATTTGCAGCGTGGCTTGATAGTATCTCCAGAGAAGCAGACTTTTTTTCTTGGAAGCTCGGCTCAAACCTACAGCTCTAAAACCCACAACACTGATTGTTAAATGGTTAAATATTGATGTAGCCCTGCTGGCTGGGACATAAAATAAATATAGTTGCAGCAGTTAAACAGATTAATGCAGGTAGACTGGATGGAAAATACTGTTCAAAAATCGTTTTCTTACTTTCCTGTTTACCCCTGTGCTGGCAGATTGTAGATTGCTACATATCCCAGAAGTTCCAACAATTCACACAGAATTATTTAATCTCAAAATTAAGACATTTCTTTGCTGCATATCTCATGCCGTCAGTGTGGTCGTCTTCCCCAGGGTCTGTGGATGTCCCACAGGGTTGGGAGGACAAGGCACCCATGGCTTGGCAACTAGGCTCAGGTTTAGAGAGGGGTGAAGGAGCCCCTGCTGTGAACTGGATGAATATTCATCATATTTACCCTGTGGAAGACGGGTGGTGAAATGTGATCCCCCTAGTCTCCCCAGCTCAGCTCTCTGCATTCCTCCCCATCCATCAAATGCAGCTCCTGCTTCTCCCCAGGGCTGTCCAACGCACTCTGCTGGCCTCTCCCTTCAGGCCTCGCATCCACACCGCCTCTGTGAAATGAGCCAGAGGGTGATGTGAGCTTTGCTCACACTGTGGGCTTTAATATATCTGTCTTTGCTTAAAACGCTGCTCCACATTGCCTCTCCCTGAGCACCTGTGAGCGAGCTGCATTCAAGAGCAGATTCTTCACAATGGGGAAAAAGGGGCAGATCAAAAAATATCTATATCTTGAAGGGCTTTGTTGCTGAATCTCAGAGCTTGTCGTAGGTAGCTGGGTGCAGCCTCTTCAAGAGAGAAGGTCCCCATCTTCCCCCACTTAAAATCTGGAACTCTATTAATTTTTATACAGCTGGTGTTTTTTTCTCTCTCATCAAAGCTTTGTTCGACGATGAGGGTTCACGTCTACTGACATCAGGCCTTCCAGGCATCATTGTGCTGCTTCCAACTGTCGTCATTCAGCGCCTCAATTGCCTCAGCTGGGTAATTAAGACTGGGCTGCTGCCAAACCGTGTCACCTGGTTGCCTGCTATATTTACCCTCTTCAGCTCCAATGATAGAGGCGATGAGTGCTCCTCCGGGGGTGAATCAGCCAATCAGAGACAGGTGTTCTGATTCCGGAAGCCAGTCACGTCCCACTGATTGGGTCCTACAGTATAGAATCATCTGGGCTGTTTTTCTAACATTGCTCGCACATGTGATGGTGCCTTGTGTGTTATAATGTACAATGACACCTCAATTTAGGGATATGTTCTAGGCTCCAGGTTTATGGACAGCCTGATACTAACCTTTACTGTGGTGGTAGGGTGCTTTAGTTTTGTATTAGCGCTACGAAAGATGAATGATTTGAAAGTGAAACATTGTGAAAACAGGCTTCTGTCTGACCACACAGCTAGCTAGCTCCTTCGGATTCACATACGAACGTCCATATTATACTTGCTAATGTGCGCCAGCACTATCGATGTGGGAGACCTGTAATGTTCCATTAGTGAGAGGGAGCTTCAGCCACCCACCAGCCTGTCCTGTCCAACCCCCTTCCTCAACCCCCCCTACCCCCCCCCACACACACACACACACACAGCTCACCACTTACCCTGCCCCAATCCTCTCCACCACCACCCCTCCCTTTCCCAGTTCCTCCTCAGACCACTGCAGACACCGTGTAGGCTACATCAGCCATTACAGCTCTAATCCTTCAGTGTGATGACTCAGCGTATTCAAGCAGCCTGCCGGGGTGATCGGGAGTTCCCACATCGGTGACTGTTAGTGCCTCTCATGTCTAAACTCCACAATATCTCCTTCATCCTCATTGGCTCCCTAGAGACGCGGTGTCAGGGTTTATTGCCTCCTCAATCGTGCCTCTATTGTTCCACCCAAGAGGTTTCAAAGTGAACTTTTGGGCAACCTCCTCCCTTCCTCTCCCTCCCCCAGTCAGCCTTGGTTAGCGGTGCCAATGGCAGCTATTACAGGATTGGCCTGGATATGCTGTTAGCTTGTCTGCAAGGAGAAACACCATCTCCCTGGAGAGGCAGTGTGGGTCCAGGTAGAGGAGAGGCTGCCTCCTTCATCACTGTGTTTTTATGGGAGCCTTTCCTTTGGCGAGAGTGTGAATATAACTGCAACCCCTTGAGTGTCCTCTCCAGGGACAAAGTGTTTTCACTGAGGCCACAGATCATTTCTGGATCGATACATTTACAAAAAAAACGAAAACATTTACAGCACACACAGTGGCAAGACTAATTTTAAACTGAAGATTTACACGCCATGCTTTGGCTCTTCCACATTTGAGTGTTTGCCCAATATGGTGGGCCACAGTGTTGTTTAAAGAGGAACCAGCTCTGACAGGAGGGAGGAGTATCCTTTCTCTGTGTGTCCCTGTTATCACCTCCTCACCGACTGGGCATCAACGCTGTGAGACAATTCAATACCCGTCAAGTGTCTCCCGGACTCTCTGTCTGTCCCCATCGGAGCCCAGGGACGGGCGCAGGGGAGATGAGAGGAATATAGAAGAGGCTGAGGTTTCTGCAGACTTCAGCAGGTGAAGCCAGACAGGGTTCCTCTGGCAACAAAAGAGACATGCCCTACACAGGCACGCCTCAAAGACTTCCCGGACCGCTGTGTATAGTAAGTCATGTGTTGAACACAATTTACAGTGTGTTACAGTTTTTTTCTTTCCTGGAGGTGTTTTGCGCGGACATACTGCAGCTTCATGCTGTAGATCACAGTATTCCACAGTGACTGATTGAGAGATGGTCAATAGAGAAGACAGACCAATAGAGGTGTGAGAAGATGGATTGGGAGGAGAGAGTGGGCTCCTTGTCCCAACACAAGCTCCAGGCACAGCCGGTGAAGGACACTGTCACACGTTTGTACACGCACAAACACACACACACTGACAGACACACGCCAACAGACACACTCACACAAACACACACACTAACACACACACATCCAAAAACACACACTCTTCCACACTTCCCCGCGGGCCCAAGGTGATACATCAGAGGAGATGAGGCGTGCCATTAAACCTGCAATAAAACGTCCCCCTCCTTATTCAATAAGATAACCCATTCATTTCTCCCTCTGCCCTTCAGCGAAGCACACACATCAGCATGCTTCACAATGAGGAAATCTGGCAAGGACTTCTTTTGATCAATTTCTGCAGAGATGGTTGAAAAGCTCAGTCTGATTAATTAAATGCGACACTATGCCCAGTCACACAGTGCCGGAGTGAGGTGTCAAGTTAAACAGCAACTCATAAAGTCAAGGATCCTCATGGAACGTGTGCGGTTTAACGCAGACACATTTCCTATGTCCCCTAACAGGTGGATCCTTCTGACTTCCAGACGTATGAGGATTCTGAAGTCACAGGATTTAAGTGGATGCAAGACAAATTTAGGAGACAGTCAAGAGGAAGTAGAACCCGTGGGTGTGGAGATGCTCCCTCAGGGACAGCTCTTGCCAGTGAGTGGCGAGAAGTCCTCATGGTGTAAGAGTTTAGATGGAGAACAGTTCTATGTAGATACTTAAAAATAGATAAAATACAGAACAGCAAGATGGCAGACAAGAGATAGGACACAAAATATACTATATACTGTTGAAAATGGGTAGGTATGGTATCAGTGGCAGATTACACTGCTGATCAAGAGGTCACAGGTTTAAATCCCTTCCTTGGATAAATAAATAAAATATATATATATATGCATTAAAACATTTCGGTTTGACATGTGTCATTCTGCTGTCTGACCAATATACTTAAATTTTTGTTGGGTGCAGTAAAGGAGTTGTGTGGTTTGGGTTTGGGGCAGGCTGTAACAAAGAAGCAAAATAACAATAAGAAAGGGTTACATAAACTTCTAGACTCTTCAAGATACTGTCTGACTTGTTATCTCATCTGATCCAAGTTTTCTGTGTTTGCTTTGAAACATGGCTGACAGTAAACCAGCGCCATGGAAACTTAAAACCACCATGAGATCTGTCACTTATTGCTTTTGTAAGAATATTACTTTAGCCGAGGGAGGAAAAAATAACACAGGAGCTAATATGAAAAGGCTAATGCAGCTGTTATTAAATGAGGAATCTGCCCTCTGTCTCTGGATAATACAAAAGCAGATATCTCATATTGCCTTCCTATCACTGCAAATATATCTAACAGGGAAGAAATGAAAGGTTACTGTCTCTGGCTTTTTAAACCGGACGGCTAATATAGCACTCAAAGAACTCAGCGCCTTAGATGTTTTGCTCCATACTTGTTTTGTCTGGCACTCTGCAATTCACCGCTGGTAAATATAATTAAGATCAAACGAGGATGCATGCAGAGACTGCAACAATATGAAACATAGACACTTGATCTATCTTCCGGAGATAGGGCTGAGCTGTGACCGGAGGCTTGGGAGAGCCTTCTGGAAGCATTAGGTACAATACAAAGCTCTTTTCTTCTGCTGCTAAAGTTTTCTCTAATGACAGAGGGTTTACGGTTGGAGAACGCTCAAGGGCGTCATCAGCAGAGACTGCTTGGCCCTGGGTGGGAGAGTTCTTTGCATCTGAAAGCTCCAGCTCATCCATCATCCATATGATGAAACTCTCAGCAGCTTCTCCGTTTCCCAAATTAAATTCTCCACAGTGGCTGCATCTCAGGATGTTCTCACGAGAGTAATGTGCCAGAGAGGAGATCCTGAGAAGGCAGCAATCACAGAGGTGTCTGACACTCAGGTGAAATGTGACTTCTAGATTGAAATTTCTTTTTGAAGCAAAGGTGTTTCTCTGATTGTGATTGTTTTTTTTAACACAAGCCAAAACTGAATGTCTTTTTTATGCAACTGTCTTTTGAAGTCTTCCAGGCTTGAGGTCCTGAAGGAACTGTCACACCTAGGCACTGGGAGCAGCCTGCTAGGAGGCTGCACTCTGCTTCCCCTGAGTTTTGAGTTAATTGGTTTCACCTGTTGCTTGTTTGTCCCTTTTTGTTTGCTATTTAAACCCATGTGTTCCCTAAATTAGTTGTAAAGTCTTACTCTTTTATTAAAGTTTGTCTAAGCACTTTTCCGCACTTTTCAGTCTTATCTGTTCAGTGTTACTGACAATTTTGCCTGCCTTTTGACAAGTCCTATTGGATTCTCTACTTTGTCCCGTTTGCCGATATTACAACCTTCTGCCTGTTTTCGGATTACCATTTTGGATTGCCTCTATTGCCCTGCCTGATTACCGATCTCTGCCTGTTCCTTGACTAACCTGTTTCGTAATAAAACCCTCTGCACTTAGATCCTTCCTGAGAATGGTCTGCCTACAATAATGAAAATGCAATGGTGGTATACTAAAAAGGAACACTAAACCACAATGTGGATTAATAATTATCTGTCCGATAATAAGTAGGAACATCAAATTACAGAGTTAAAATATATTAACCCCCAAAAATACAGATACAGTAGGTGTCTCAGGATGTCACCTTATATAATTTTTTGATGCTCTCACACTTTCATGACCTCTTCAGTATACCTAGCCAATGAGTATTTGAGATTCTTCATCCAAAATCAATTCTTTTTACTCCAGTTTTTACTCAGGTGTTGAGGCTAGCGTTTCCTGCTTAGGTTCTGCTCTATGAAAAATAATACCCCATGGAGAGATTTCTTTTAGGCAATCTACCTAGGAATAAGAGAACAATTCCATTCTTATACAACAATAACTGCTCAATTATTGATCCAGAGTAATATTTCCTCATAGTTTAGTTTTGTTTCATCTGCTTTTTTTTCTTAATCCTTTCTTCTCATAAAAAATTCAACAGCCCAATCTACTCTTCCACATTTTCACTATCTGCAGATTTCATCAAGTGGATGCATTAGTGACGTTTAACGTTACACCTTTCCAACAATCCAGGCGCAAGGTCTGGGAAGTAGCCTGTATAGGTTAGGGAGCATGAACCTTGACGATCATTTTGCACTGGGCAGCGAGTCTTCAAAAACACCAATAATGATGATGGCTAAAGGAAATGCTTGTGTGCTTACACAGGGGCGGTAAACCATGAATCTGAGTTTGGTTATGTGAGATGTAATGTTGAAAGTATCAATAATTCAACATCTTAACATATGGAGCGGAACTGAAGATACCTTGAGTTACAGGAAGCGCCGTCTTTCCTTGCTAGAGGCAGCCTAGATACTAAATGTAAAGTTGGACAATGTCAATGCAAGCCAGGGTCAAAGAAACTGAACACAGCACATTGAAAATGGAAACCCTTGGAGGAAACCATGCTCCTGAGCTGCACCTCAGCACCTTCCATAGCCAAAGAAAGTATCATCAACACACAAGCTAATCAGTAACATCGCCATACAAGGTAAACAACCATCCTCAGCCGACAGACGGGCATCAAGACTCATTCTACCAACCATGGGAACAGCAGAACACCTTCATTTACAGGCCAACACACTTGTTGTACGTGTCTGTTGTACTGCATCCATCCTGAAGTGTGGTGGTAGACGGAGGAATGGCGAAGTGCTGTAGGAAGGGTGTGAGAGCACAGGTGGAGGAGCAGCTGTTCCCAGTGTGTACAAAGACATCACCAACCAAGGCCAGATGGAGCCTCTCGACACTTTGAAAAACACCCTCTGCTTCAAACGATAGGCCAAAAATGACGAATTGCTTTATTAATGTGCTGGTATTGTGAAGATCTAATTAAATCACATCTGCATCTATATGATTACTTGGTCAGCACTCTGAGTGCTGTTTCCATAGCTGGCGGGTGAAATTATTCCATTATGTAATAGACCTCTTCTCACTATTTCTACAACATGACAGCCATTGACTGAACATAGAGTAACATCAGCTGCCAATGGAAACAGTAAGGGCCATTGACCATGCACCAACCACTCTGTCAGTCTGTCAGGCAGTCAATGGGTGTCAGAATGCTAGTCGGACCATTGCTTGTCTGAAATACTTTGGAATGCCTGAATTTGTTAAAAAACGTAGGAAATCATTAGCATGGTGTTGTTGGAAAATGATCCGTTTGTGATTTCACCAACACCAGAATTAAATTCCAGGTGTGTTTTTCAGTGAAACCAAAAACTGAGGCATGTGCTTCATGGTTTTTGGATACAAGTAATCCTTTATTCTGCCTCTTTAAATATTCAATTTACCGCAACCCTTGAGACCTTAAGAGAAAGTATCCATTTTTCATGAGGCACTTGTCAAGAGAAAATGGTGTTGAACTAGGCACCATATTTGTAGGCCGGAGATAGGTGTCAAATATGGCCCTGTAATTTAATAGCACTTTAGTGTAGGCCTCATATCTTGACACTTGACAGGAACCCCAGGGTTTTGCATGAAGAAATGCCTCCACAGAGCTGTTAGATAAATGAATGTTGCATGCACTTATGCTAATGGGATATATACTGCCTGAGCATTCACTGGGGTGTATGCAGACAGATGAAAGCAGGTGATGAAGGTTATGTACGGCAAATTACTCAGGAATGGTTGTTTTTTTATTATACAAAGGACATGAACAACAGTGGTTGTGAGAGAAATAGACAGTTTTTGTCAGAAGGGGGACAGGTCTAAATAGTGGTGAGCAGGCTTGCGAGGTAATGGATGAAATGAGCACTGGTGGCCTGTGAACACTGACTGATATCATCAAATGAAGTCAAAGGCACAATCTTGATGGTGCTAAAACACGAGACAACAAAAATATGTAGATATAATGTAAAGATCTAAACATGGAGTAGCATGTGGATAGGTTGAAGTAAAGTTGCTTTGAGTCAGTCATATTTATAATAACTAGCCTACAGGCAAGCCATACGTTTGCTGAAATAGGCAGATGGTATCCCCCTAAGTGTAAGAGGTAGCCTATTAGATATTATTTACTAAATCTTTTGTTATACTCGGAGTAGTATTACATCTACATTTCGTTCCAATTTGACTACAACTGCTGCAATAAGATCTAGCCCTTTTTTGTAATTGTCTTTAACTTGAGAATTTATAGCAACAAAGTCAACTTAGACTTCAGTCACACCTGCACTGCCGGTTTCCTCCGCTGTTAGAGGTGACCGCCTGAAGGCAATGATTGAGGGCTGAAACAAATAGGAGAGATAGCACAACGTTGGGTCCCAAACATGCTGAATATATAGCCTCGGGCACAGCATCCGCAGGGAACAACTGCTTTCTGAGAAAATCACACGCAAGTACAGCGTATACAGTGTGAAAGTGAAACACAACGTTTTCTTAAGCATTCGGTACTGCTATTAGATCTGTCTCTCGGTCTGATATTTAGTGTTGTCAAACGCGATGTTACAGTTGTAAACGTTCCTTTTGTTGCGCAACGCATGAGGGTATCCGACGCAGTGGTGCTGAAATTGTATTTTACTTTCGGGAATTTACCCTACGCCTCCTTCAACACTGAATAGCTTAAGCTACCGGTCATTCGAGTCAGTGTATAAAACTAAAATCTAATTCTAACTCCTACTGTACTTTTGGCAAATCATGCAACAACTAGGAAACGTGTAGGCTATACTTGATTGTGGGTATTTGTCGCGCGAGAGAGCATGTAAGAGAGTGAGGAGTGTATGTGTGTGTGAGATGTGTGTGTGTGTGCGGGTGGAGGGGGGTGGAGGAGAGAGAGAGAACGAGAGTGAGTGAATGTGTGAGAGACAGAGAAATAGAGAGTGTGTGAGACGGAACCAGGTAGAACAGTAAACAGTGAGCAGATCATGTTGTGAGCGCGCGCTTACTGTCCTGCTTCTTCATGGTTCTAAGGTGAAGTGTAGTAGGCTACAACGGCTGGAATTTTACCTCGGCACCGGAGATATTTTCTCTCTTAGACAGGATATACTGTACCAGCTCCTTGGATATCTGGTCGGTTGCGAGCAAGGTGGAAATGTCATCTTTGGCCATCGCCGTCAGTTTCACCGTGCTCTGCGTCGTTGGTACCGGGCTGGCGGGTAGTCACTGTGAGTAACTCACCTTAATAATATGCCACAATATGTTAAGTGTTTATAAGTGATGGTATTCGTAGCAGTTGTTATTTGTCGTAAATCAGCAGACTCGGGAGTATGCCAAATTGTATTTCAATGCTATCAGAAACGATTGACTGACTCCGGCAGTTGGGGTTCAAATGAATATCGTCACATTCACTGACGATTAATTATATTAATCATGTGTTCAGCGTACATGTAGCAGAGGCAGTATAAATAATGGACTCGCGCTTCACAACAGAATCATTTAAACACTGCTGTTGAAAAACAATAAATCCACCCATCCGTTGAAAAGATGCGCACATTTGAAACCCCTCTTCCACCGGCAAGCGGTAGGGTAAATTGTCTAGAGTGTGTGGTCGAATGTTTGTTCTAATTAATGTCGGTGTCCACGCAGTCACTAGAGGTCAGAAGCATACTGAGTAGATGGAGGTCAATGAGAGGAGCTGACAACATTATTGAACACTTGGAAGAGAGGCAGAGAGATATCCTTATGGGTTGTGATTTGAATAGCGTAATCCTAACTATAAAACAAGCTCAGACACATGTACACCTCCACAAGTAGAACTGTTGGAGGGACACAGTTGCAGATTAAAAAGTAATTGCAAATTGGATTAACATATTCAAATTAAATATATGAGGAACTGCATATGGTTGCCCTCCAACATGTGATATATGGCTGTGTGTGTCTAGATGGGTGTGTGTGTGTGTGCAAATCTTGATGTGTATTGTGTGTGTGCATGTGTGAGCGTGCGTGTGTGTAGCATTGTTTGTTGTAATACCTTGATTACAACAGATATGGTTTTAGTAACATTGAATGTCCTTATGTTACCTTCTTGGCGATAAAACGCCTCTCCTTGTGTTGCTGTTGCAATATGCGTTGTGGACTAGCCTGAAGAATCATCGAGGAGAACAAGTGTGTTTGTGTCTACCAGTCTGAGCCAACTGCTCTCCTTCAGGATCACTGTCTCAACATGTAAGGCTCCTGCTGCATGAGCCCTGTCACACCTCTGTTCATTCACCATCATCCCCCACACGTTTTTATGTGTCCAACAAGGAACATTTCCAAACCTGAAGCTGGAGTAGTTTGAGGTGACATGAACTTGTTTGTGACTCGGAGGTTGACAATGTCAGATGTTGTAGAGATAAACAAGAGGACTTTTGCAGCCAATGAGAGCCTCTATTCGAATGTTTTAACCACATCTTTGAAGACAATTCATTAATTAAAAATCCACAAAAGGGCTGTGATGGATGTTCTCACAGTACACTCCACACAAAGTGTTGCTCTCAAAGCATTCTGCATATTTAAAGCTGTTTAAATTATGGAAAGGCCAGTGTAACTGTAGTTTCCCCCGCTGTGAATTTAAACAGTGTTTTCGCTCCAGCAGTTCAAAGCCAGCACCTGACCTCTGCTCCTCCTCATTGTAAACATTATGATATGTACTCGGCGTGTGCATGAGTCAAGATGGATGGAATGTACAGTATGTTACCATTGTCTTCAGCAACATCCACCATTAAGCATCAATCACAACCCTGCCTACTTAGATTTGAACAGGGGGGGGAGCTTGTTGTTACTCGTTTTGCCTTCTCTGAGAGAGACATCAAAACACAAGGGCGGATCAATCATGGCAGGGGTTCTCAAATGTATCCATTGATCAGGATTGACACGATACTCTAGAGATGAAACGTCTAGATTCTCCTTGAGGACAAGCAAATGGCTGTTCTCATATTTACCTTTGAGAAACAAAAGAAGAGGCCAGAGATCCATCATGGCTGGTTTGTGTGGCCCCTGTGTCAGGTGACAGAGATAATGGCAGCCACATCCTCTCAGAGGACATGTCCTCAGTCGTCCCACCACCCTATCCTCTCTATCTTTCTCCCTCTGTCTCCCCTCCTTCCTCTGTCTCTTAGTTTAGCGACCCTACTGCATGTGGGTTGAGAGTCGGCATGCTTAAGGGTAAAATATGCAATATTCTATCTTTGGTCAGTGATGGTGAGAATCAATATCCCTTAGAGGCTACTGGCTAGTATCTTGCAGGGCGTTCTGCTGGGTGGGGGTGTTGACTGTGTGAGCATGACTGTGTTCTTCAGGCTGGTCTGCTCCGGACTGAGTGGTGCTGCCGCATGTCTACCCCCTGAATGTCTCAATAAAAGCAGCAGATAATTGTCCTCCTTCGTTCTCCTTCCGTCCCTCTTTCATCTGCTCTCTATTTTATCCCCTCTCTCTCTCTCTCTCTCTCACTTTCCACCCCTTCTCTCTGTCACACCCTCTCTCTCCCCACTCTCCCTCACTCGAGTTGTAGCTCTGGATTATAACCCACTGTATGTGGAGGCAACTTTGTTATTGTTGGTAATGGGATTATAATAGACTCGGTATAAAATGGGGAATGTTGAGTAGGGGCAATTTCACTCTTTGGTCCAATCTTATTTAGCAGAGCCACAAAAACAGGCAGCAGTTTGTGCAAGTCGGGTGCTTGCGTCATCCAACCATGGTAGATGAAGATGATGGTACACACATTACAGTCTCAACAGCTAGATCTGAAAAAAGAGAACTTCACATTTAAAGGGAGTGCCAAAACAGTTATGAGGTGCCAGGAATGGCAGTAAGACAGCTGGGTAGATACTGTATATTTGTAAGGCAGGGTTTCCCGCAGAAAATGTGTTAGTCAAGGTGGTAGGGGTGAGGTTTGCTGACGGACCGGGAGCGGACCGTTTTTTCCTCAAAAAACGAAGTTCTGCAGAGAAGGGAGACTGCCGTTGGAATGAAAGGGAGAAAACTGGATAGAGTAACACGGCGGATATCGCCCATTAAAAATCGCTCATTTATTTTATTTTTTGGACAACGTATTTCAGCACTTTGCAGTTAATGCGGCCGCCTTAGCAACACACGCCTGCCGCCTTAACTGCAAAGTGCTGAGAGTGTATTTGAACATGTGAGGATGTACAACTGGACCGGATTAGATGTGAAACCGCAGGATAAACAGGACGATTGTTTAAGGAGCCTGTTTTAAAATCGGAGGTTCCACCTGCCAGGAGCCGTGCACTACGGCTGCTGACAGGTGGATCTACATAAATCAGTCCTACATTTGCATCTTCATATCTTCCCCTCCCCTTTTAACAGAATATTTTATTTCAGGTCCGGCAGACCTGCCTAATTTCACATTCCTAATACATTCCCAACTCTGTGGGGGATTTGTGGACTTTTGACCAGAGCATTAGTGTGATAAAGTCTTTTACTTCAACTTTTTTATGAGGTCAAGCATGCAAAGCGTTTTAAATGGTGAGTGCCTGCTGGGAGGGAGAGTGTGAATTTGAAGGTTGCCTTGGGCAGGAAACAGTAGGGGGTTTCCATTACAAAAGCTCCCAGTGAAAGCAGAACCGGTGACATACTTCCCCTGGGCATGGCTTTAACATATTGTTCCAGATCCTGTCGATGCCATAGGGAAAAGGGTCTTGACAACGCACACTCAAGTCAAAAAGGGATTTTTAAAAACAAGAATGATACACAGACACACTTATGGACACATGCACACACACACATACACACACAAAAATAGTTTGATATTGCCCTTCTTTGAAGCCCTATTAAATGTAAATGAATATCTTCATCGTAGATTGAACATTTCACACTGCGGGCACTTTGAACAGAACTGACCTTGAAGGTGTGAGGAAGAAAGTGTAAAAGACATTTGACAATAATTTATTTCACCCCATACACTGATGTCTTCTTAGACTTTCCACAAGCCTAATTTAGGCCATGGAGTGGGCTCGATTCACCAAGGGACACGCTGTATGTAGTAACTTTCCTAAGACTCTAACTGTCCTCCAGAAAATGCAATTTTGCCCCCTTGTCTATTTCCCCATAAGTTGAGACTGATGAGATAAATTAAGTGCTGGAGGATGTTGACGAGGACAGAGTGTCACCATCATTTATTTAGAATGACATCGCAGAGGTGTTTGGTAATTACAAATGAGCACCCGCCCCACCTACACCACCCAATTCCCACTTCCTCCCCCTCAAAACCATCAGCGAGGCATTTCAGCATTTGACCTGCTCTTGAGGAGGACATTGTGATAAAGCCTTATCACTTCTTGGATCGGGAAAGTCTTCATGGGCATAGCCGCCCCTCTGCCAAGATCAGAGATAGTACAGATTATAATACGCCCCGGTCAGGCTCAGGGGGTATCGAAATGTTTGCATTGGCAAGAAGCTGACGACAGGGCAGCGATACAGCTGGCAATGAAAAAGGATCTGGCTTTATCCAAAGGGTTTGATCTAAATCCTATACAAGCACAAATGTGGTGGATACAACCTGCACCTTTAAACAGCCTCGTTCCTGCTGGATTCATGGCATGTTTTCCTTCCCAGACAGCCCCTTGTCTAAGTGCCTCTGTTTCTGACAGGACGTCTTAAGTAAACGCAGTTTGGCTCTTCTTTTGTGTGGTTGATTACGGCTATTGGCTTGAAAGAAAGCCCTACAACAGCAGTGAGATGGAATTTTCATTCAAAGGCGTTCTTTGGATAAAATCTGGAACAAATTTAGCTTTGTTGATGCTGCTTTTGTTTCTTTACCAAGACAGCTTATGGCTCGATGAATCCATTGCAATCAGCACTGGACTCCACTTCAGCAGAAGACTATAATTTGAGTTAACCGAGTTTGACTGAAGCCACAGATGTGAAGGTGTTCTGCATCCAAACTGTGGGCAGCCACAAATAATAATAAACCATAGTCCAGAATTATCGGTCCAAACATCCCTGTGGTAAATCTTTTTCTTTTTCCCCTCAATAACCCTCCGTCTCCATTTTCTGTGGGGTTGTCTGGTGTCTATAGGAAAGAGAGGAAACCACATCATCTTATTTGCCGCAAACAAGGCCTAAGGCCAGTGCAGTTCAAGGCACCGTAGGTCTCTGTTTTCTCATTAGTCCTGTTTCCTCATCTGATAACCTATTATGGGAAATCATGGTGGCCTGTGAAGGAAACAACTTGCTTTCATCAACTTCATAGCTGTGCGTTCAGTTGACAGTAATCACCACACACAAACACATCCCTCTCCTTTGATGTGAGAAATTAATTTCTTTTAAAGAAAATCTCATTTCAATTTTATTAAAGAGGGTCAAAATGCCACAAACACACACACGTACACACAGACAAAGCTCTGTAACACGCAAATACAAACACCCACACATACACCCCCGCACACATACACCCCCACTCACAAACAAAGCTCTGGAAATATGATCTGAAGCAATTAATTTAGAGATGATGTCGCTGGTGCAAAAATGAAAATCTATTTGACTATGTGGCGCCAGTGGAGACTGTGGCATTTACATTCTAAGAGATCAGACACTGACGGCAAGCTAATATTGATGCTCAGAGTGCTGTGTCTACAGTAGACCTTAGATAACATTGCCCACATTTGCCCAAAAGTGCACTTTATTTAACAACGGAATTGTGTAAAGAAGTCTTGATAGCATTGGCATGCATCAGACAATGAGTGTACTATATTACTGTAACTCAATTTAAACAAATTCTTGTTTGCCTCCCCAGTAGGGGTCCCCCCCCAGTCTAATGTGTACTGAAGGACGGGCTAACAGGCTAGTCACCATGGCAAACTCACTTCCTGTCAGTCTAGCAGCTAAAACAACCAATTGGAATCCATTGTCAATCTCTTAAGGAGCTTCTTAGTCCATCTGAGAAAGGAGTTCCTGCAGTGTCAAATATGATTGGAACCATCACTTTGGATTTGTGCTCGTTATGCCTGGCAGGGCATAGAGAAGGAAAAGGTATATGAACAGAAATTCTATATATCCTTCCCAGTCAAGAAATGTATGTTTGGATTGACTCAAACACAAAGATGAGTGTGTTTGAAGTAAGAGTTGAATGTGCCTCAGTCCAAGGAGACAACATACGCAATATATTGGAATATAGGGCGATTTGTTAGCATAAACGAGTGTGGTGTCATTGTAGGGCAACGCTTGTCTGTTTGGTGTCTGAGATACTTGCTAATTAGCAGTGAGGCCTGCCAATCTACAGAGAGGCACTCTCAAAAGAAATGGCACATTTTGTCAGAGCAAGTTTTTTGTAAGGGGTTCCAGAATTCCAGAATCTGGTTTCTGAACCATAAAATTATTAAATATTAATTATTAATGAGTCATCATATTTAAAATGTTGTATAAAAGTAAATACATAAATAAACATATTGGACTATTTTATATTTCTTTTAGATTCTAATATTAGATAGTGTGTGCATGGCTCTACAATACATACATTTGGTTTAAGATCTTTACGGAAATATTGACATCAAACTGTACATATAAATCCCACATACATATAGTTTGAACAATATTTACTCCATTGTATGATCAGGAACACAGAATGCCTATCCCTGCTTTGTCTTATTGATGCAGCTGTTGTACCATGTACATTTCTAGAATGCATCCCCCATGAATCCAATAGCCAGGTTAGAACATAAGAAACAATAATTGTTTCTCTCTCCTCTCTCCCAGCAGAAACCTAGCATGAGAGTAAGGTAGAGAATCCCCCTTTGACTCCCCCTCAGCAGTAATATGCTAGTGTACCTTCATGATTTATGGAGTTGTTGCTGACTGCGTTGCTGTTTGATATTCAGCACACACCTCCAAAGCCTCAGCCTTCATGCCCTTCACTTTGGGTCGACTTTTATCATGGGGAGTTCCAAACCCAACACCTGAACTGAGAAGAGCCCTTGTCTTGACACAGTCCTCTCTAAGCTTATTTTAGGATTAGAGCCTTCAGGATTTATCGGTACATATCTCGGAGACAGAAATACCATGGGCTCGCATCTTAGGAGACGGCACTTGATTTGAGTATGCACCCATCCTCTTACCTGTCAGGGTGAAAAGTGCTTACATGCAAAGTGTGTCACATTTCAGTGGATAATTCTCTAACACTTTGGGAGAAAATCTCCCTTAGTCACCCACCTGTCTTGTCAGTGTGTTGTAAGCGATTATGTCACCCCAGTCCCCCCTCTACTCCCCCACTCTGATCATCTTGCTCACTAGTCTGTATCCATTGAGGGAAAGTAAGGCACCTTTCATTGACTTTTATTTTTTTTGCACTGTCCTCATCTGTAAACTGGTCTTCAACAGAAGTTGCAGATGTAAGGCTGGGTGTCAAACCTGCCCCCACCTCTCAAATGCTAAAGTCTGGAGTTTCTGGACGGTCCCAACTTGATGGCCCTCACACCCCATTCAAGATGTGGTCTGATTGGTTGTTCTTGTGTATAAAGGGAATTGTAATGCATTGTTTTTTGGATTCTTCATCTCCTGAGATCTTCTTCTCAGTTCTCCCTTGTCTTACTCTCCCACTCCTTGCTCACTCTTGCTTTCTCTCTGATTTACAATGATCATTGTAGAGTAGGTAAGATTTAAAGCCTTAATTTGTAACATGTTTGCCTTGTAATTGATTTCATTCATTTGCAATGTTATTAAATGCGTATTCCATTTGACTGTACTTTGACCATTCTTGCTCTGATTTAACCCATAGAGTCAAATAACTATAATTTCCATTTGTATTGGCATTATTTGATTCATGCTAATACACTGTTCAGTTTCCCATCTTCCTTTAAACCATAGGGGAATTCGTTTTGGTTGTTTCGACCATATTTTAACCCCCTACACAGAAGACACAGAAAATGAGAGACAGAAAGCAGTAGAGAGAGAGAGAAAGTGAGAAAGATTTAGAGATAAAAAACATAGAAAGAAAGATAGGGAAAGAGAGAAAGAGAGAAGGACAGAGAGAGATATAGAGAGAGAAGGACAGAGAGAAAGACAGGGAGCTCCGGTGCCTAAAATCTTCCCTCATGGCTTGGTGCCGTTAGTGCCAGCAGCATCAGTCCTAACGTGCTGACCACAGGGAAATGTAATTATACGACCACCAACTGTTTTACGCTGAGTCACAGCTCCAGTCGGGGCCTCCTCTATTCTAGCCAGATGACTTGCACCACAGGGGTGGAACTGAAGTGTTTAAACATGTTCCTGCACACATGTTGAGCTGCCTGATACGAAACTGTTCAAGCTGTGTTCGTAACATGTTGTCACCGGCTGATAAATACAAGTGGAAATGTTTGCATGTTTGGATCCATTGGGCGTACATTCAAGAACCTGCTGTAATAACCTAATTGTACGTTTGTAAGTCTACTTATCTGTTTTTAGATTTGGAGGTATTTAAAAGCGGAGAGGTCAAATATTTGCTATCTCTCGGTCTCTCTCTGTCTATCTCTAAGGGTAGGGAGGGAGAAGGAGAGGTTCTGGCTGCAAAAAAAGAGAGAGGGAGAGAGAGAAGTGAGATAAGAAGGGAGGAAGAGCAAACAGCCTGCAGCGCAGACTGAAGAGAGAGAGTCCACATCAAATCCCTTCAGAGTAAATTTGCTCTGGAGCTGTGATGTACGTAATGTACATTGGCAGATATCTCACTTCCCCTCCTTATTTGGGTCTTAGATAACAGCTTGAGCCACTCGACAGAAGAGACATGTGCTGGCGAGCGATCTGAGTGTAGTCAAATCAGGTCAGAGGAGATCCAGTAGGCCAGAAACAGGCAGAAGCCGCCATGCTTCACCATAGCGTATCGTGGCGGAATGTCGAGCAGACAGCTAGTTAGCTTTTGGGAAGGGGAATGTTATCAGCGGGCCTCCGAAGGAGAGAAGATCATATCCATAAAACATGAAGCCTCTTGTAACAAAGAAGACTGAATGGATCCCTAATGGAGAGAGAACAGTAGTCATTGTAATCAAGCTGCTGGCAGTTTCTATTATGTCCTCATTTCCCTTAGTTTTAGCTTTTCACAAACACACACATACATGTACATGCACATTCACTAGTGCCGCGCGCACTCACACACACAGCTCTGCTCAATGGCATCAACAAAGCCTGCTCCTGCAGTAAGTGGAGGAGCTCCACCCCACCACACTGCTCTTCTTGTCCTGGCAGAGCTGGATCAGGGGAAGAGGAGTCTGACACGCTCAGATCACTGGCCTCTTAATCTCCTCCTGCCTGTTGGAAGTGCTCTAATCTCACACTGCTGGATTAGAACGTGTGTGTACATGCATTTATGTGTGTGTGTGCTTGTGTGTGTGTGTGTGTGTGTGAGGGGTATGAGCAAGAGTACAGGTGTGCTACTTTGGACCTGCAAACAAAATGCATTGTGTTTTTTCCATTTGGCATGCCCCTACCACACATAGTTGACATTTTCAGTGAATTATAACTTTTCCCTATCCATGATAAAGACTACATTTTTAATGGAGTCTTGTTGGTAGAGCTTTAATGAGCTCTTTTACCATGAACAACTCATTACCCTTTTTTAAGGTGTTAATCCTTAGCTGTTTTTCATGCCTCAGAAAACAGGTAATAGGCTAATGAAAGCCTGTGGGCGATTTGATGAAACAGTCAAGAAAATCTATCTCAGGATTTAAGTAGTGTAGATATAGTTTGATTGGATTTAAGCTCTCATGGACTCAGGACGGTATGATACCCAGCAGATACACTATTGTGACTGGTTGGTAAATAACATTGCAGGTAGTGTTTAGGCTCCTGGAATATAAAATTACATTTGTACTGTATAGAGAATAATGAGCTGTATGGTGTGCAATTGTCAATAAGCTGTTTACTTATCTATTTATATATCTTCATATCAAAATATGTTATTGAGATGTATATATGTGTTGAGATGGGTTGTTTTTTTGAGTGAGTAGATCCCATGATACAAGGGTGAAAAAGGGGGGAATGTCTAGGTATATTAAAATGGAAATCAGTTTCATTACATACAGTCAAGAATGGCCTGCATGACCGAGAATTCCTCAGTGTAAATATTGATGTTCAATTATCTGTATCATTTTTGTGTTTTCGCTTTCAAGGCCATCGATTCTTTTGAGAGGTGCAAATGCAGTGGTAGAAGTGAATAAGATATCTGAATAAGAATGTGTTCTCAGAAAGGCCAGGAAATGTCATCTTCAATCCCCAGCCAGAAGCGTTTCATCTCTTATGTGAATAACAGAAAACCAAGGTATTGAAAACAAAATTGCAAACACACACAGAAGTGGAGAAAAAATAACCTCTGGAGTTAGCTTTAAAATATATATTTTTCAGCACTATCAAAAGCTGTCAAAAACAATGTCAGCGAATTCCTGTGTGATTCCTGCTAAAGAGTCACTGTTCAGCAGAAGCCAAGACCTTGGGAGGAAAGGTCTACAAAGTAGGTCTAGGATTTCAAACAAGGCTGATGGTCTTCCAAGTGTCAGCTTTCTTCAGAGGAGCTGCGTGATGATCTCCCTTTTTTAACCATCACAAAGTAGATTTTCTTTTCTTTGTACATTTTTTTGACTAATGATTCATATTACCTGGTAGTGGGAGATAAGTTAGAAGTCTATTCTTAAAGACAGGAAAAAGTAACTATACACAGTCACTGTTTCATGAACATCTTATCTTTTCCTGTTTGTTTCTAGTAAAAGGACTTATCATTTTCTTATAGGCCCATGCTCTAGCTGTTGGTTTGTGTAGAATGGGTATATGCACCCTCACATACACAGGCACCCCTCTATCCAATCACAAACAAGATGACATTGTAACCAATGGATTTAAAATGGGTTTCATTTTGTTTTGACTTGGAAACACATGGGTCGAATTTCATTGTTGTAGATTATTTTCATCCCAGTGCATTGTGGCACCACACATGTGGCAGGTCGTGCTTTTTAATTACCATAGGACTGTACCTGATGCTACTGTGAGAGGTGACAATTAGTCATTTTTATTGTGGTGATGAAAATGAAAGACTGCCTGGGTGGGACGCGCGAGGACAGGTGGAATGCCGACCAGAAGAAGAGATGGGAGACTGGATGTGTTGATGAGAGGGAACATGATTTATACATTCAGTGGGTGTCAGATTTACTTTTGCTTTTACGTTTTGGGCATTTTCACATAAAAAAACCCCCATCAACGAATAAAACAAAAAATGTGTGATGCCAAAAGTCCCTTTGTGTAGGCTGCTGTTAAAACAGTAGGCTTGATGCTGATTGCTTTTGCCAAAGGTTTATGGCCCAGGACACCTCCGTCAGAGTCATCCGACAGTAGTAGTGATGACAAGCTATAATAA
Source organism: Mallotus villosus (assembly GCA_903064625.1). NCBI lineage: Eukaryota > Metazoa > Chordata > Actinopteri > Osmeriformes > Salangidae > Mallotus > Mallotus villosus. Next base: position 347,917 of record CAEFZP010000509.1, on the reverse strand, counting down.
GACCAAATGAACCAGTATGAGAGAGGAGGTGGATGTTGTCTCTCCCTTTATTTACCCCTAGATCTTGTCTTAGCATAACCTCAACCTTAACCAGCTTTAGTCCTGACTCTAAACTTGTGTATTTCGAAACAGATGTGTTCTTTCTTTTCATGCCACAAACTGCTGTACTCCAGAACCATTAGGTTAGAAAATGGGACAACGTTACATTGTGCACATACTTGTGTAGACATTGGTTGAAGAATGGACTGCATCTGGCTGTGAGCAGTCTCAGCACAATATGAAGAAAAAAACACAGACTACTTAGATTCATTGAACTTCATTTAAACCTCTACTTTCTTTCAAGGACTAAGTAGTCCAGTTCCACAAACCTAGATGCACGCGTATCCATCTCCAAGGGCAGTTTTTGAAATCCAGAAGGACAAGAACCAATGGAGACGATGCTGTAAACAAAACAAAAGAAAGAAAGAGGAAAGACAGCTTCTTCAATCTTTACAGACGTCTTTGTGTTTCTTCCCTCTTTGTGAAAGGTTGAAAGTTTCTCTCTCAAAAAACGCTAAGAGCTTAAGGACACATCCAAGTGATTCAACATCCTGTATGTTACTGAGCGGATTTCAGCCTTCTTGCTGTCCATTCCTTTAGGTACTTAGTGCCCCCATAGTAAGATTAAGGCAGGGTATCATATAATTCTCTGTCCAGCACCGCCTCAGAGCTTAGAGTCCAAACCTCACTTTCAACCTGTTTTTCTTATCCTTTTTGTACAGAAAATGTAAAGCCTTCTTCCAGGGTTAGAACTTGTCTCGACTGGTGTCTGAACGGTATCCCTTCTGATGTGCCTCGGAAACACTCACACTGAGAAATAACTAGGGATCTCCACAGGCTACAGACATCTCTCCACCTCCTGCCCTTTCCACCTTCTACCCTTTTCTTACCTCTTTCATCGCCACCCCCCCTTCTCCCAGCTGTCACTCTGTGTCGGTAGAGATCGATTCATAAACCCCTGGCCATCGTTTTCTGACGTCAGGCTCACTGAACAGCTTCTAAAAGGTTAATTAGCTGAATAATCAGCTTAAGGCGGGGAAACTCAAACTAGCGCCCGTTGGGAATGTAGACATGCTCATTTTCCTCAGCCGGTTCTGCTATGTATTTAACCACACCGGTCACAGCGACGGGCGTAGCCACGGGGCGGACATCTGGGGAATCACGTCGGGCTTAATTTGAGAGCACTGTTCCCCATGTGCTCTTGCTTGTCAAATCATTCAATAAAAAATGCATGCAGGGGTGAGGCTGGCGTGAGGCTAGCCTCTCAGCGGACGCTGGGAACACCACTGTTCACCTGCAGATGCCCTGTGGGATGTGTCCAGGACTGTCAAGAGGAAGAGAGGGAGGAGGGGTCAGTGACAGGTCTGCAGTTTGGAGCTCGTTCTCTGTCCAGCTGACGAGGGAGAAACCTGTCCCCTGCAATCACGCAGCGCCGGAGATGAGGAGGAAGTGCTCTCTAATGAGGAGGGGAGAGAGACAGGGAGGTGGAGGCGGGCAAGTGTGGAGAAACGGCATCAGGGGGGGGAGAGAGAGAAGAAAAAATATCAAGAAGCTCAGACGTGAGTGGGAGGGAGGAATAGAGTGCCAGGGAGAGTCTAAGGTTATGAAATAGAAATTATGCATGTGTAGGAACAGGAGCCTTCGTCTATGGAGAATGGGAAATCCTTTTTTACATTGTCCATTTCCAATACTTACCCAGTGAGACCTGGGCTGACCACAGAAAATGCATGGGACTCTAGCACTGAAATAATGAAAACTTTTGACAGACAGCACAAGAAAACTATGTGTGATATGTGCCTGAGAAATCCCTTTAGCAAAACAAGTGAATACAACACAGATGCGTTGAAGCCACAATTGAATAATACAGCATACTAATGGATTGTCCCTTGGGTTTTCTTGACACTGCTCCAAGTAGATAAATGCATGTGTCAAGTGACGAGTAAGGGCAAACTGCAAGCAGCAAAAGAAGAAAAACTATTTGTGGTCTTTTATCCGAACAACGATTGCTTGTTGTTTTGTTTAGAACTGAAAATGACTCTGTCCCACAATGGCAGATTAAAGAGACGGGTATCCCCTTCGGACACAGACGGATCGCTTCAAACATTTGCAGAGCAGTTTGTTGTCGGTCATTTCAAGGGCTCTGGTTCTGCATAACCCAATCCTCAGAGTAGAACATTCCTCTGGAGATGAACCCTGCCGAAATATACTGCAGAGCACCATAAGATGTGGAGACTCTCAGAATCTTCAAAATTCTATATTATCTGGTGCAAATCGATGATGTACGATACGCATGACTAATCTCTGGAAAATAGATTAGTTTATATCCTTTCATTGCTGTCGCATAGACGATGAGAGTGAGAAAACGAACTTTTACTGCGGTGCTCCATCATAAAAGTCACATTTGACTGATTACAAAGTAGGTCATTAGACCACATATCCCACTGCACAAAGAATAGCCTGGCTTGATAAAACCTGAAGAAAAGGTTACAAGAGGGAGTATTCCATCGGCACGTGCGTGACTTTAAGAGGCTGCGTCCAGGTACATCCCTGACTCCCACCCATTTATCTACACTGTTTCCGGTGTCATTGCAGTGTAATGAGTTGGCTTCCACGTTTGTCCCCACACTGTATGATGTCATTTGTCAGGTATTGCAGGCAGTAAACTCTCACTAGATAGTCATCGATCATTCGCGGGAGGCAGAGTGTGATACTCAAGGGGATTACACAAAATAAGATAAACACATTGGGATATCAGTATTACATGATGGATACGTGGTATATCATGCATTGTCACTTACAGGATGTCTAAATGTTTTTTTGCAGTTTACGTTTACATTTCTTCATTTAGCTGACGCTTTTATCCAAAGCGAGTTCCAAGAGAGAGCTTTACAAAAGTGCATAGGTCACTGATCATAACAACGAGATAGCCCCAAAAACATTGCGGGTAGCCAAAACATGAAGTATACATTGTGAAAAAACAAATAAGTGCCAATGGGAAGAACCATAAGAGCATGCAGTTAAACAAGTTTAATGACATAGTAAATATATAGTAATAACTAGTCTGAGTCATCTCACAAATACAGGAAATTGCCATTTAAATGTATATTAATTATCTTAGCAGATACTTTTATTCAAAGCAACGTACAATGTATGTTAAACAAATAGGCCCCTACGTGCAGCAGATAATCAAGGACCAGAAGTGCACACTTCTAACAGTAGCTTATACCTTAATGGTTAGAGCCCAGGAATGAGCTGTATTTGCACACAGTAACATTATCTCAACTACAATATTGCATAACTCTGCTCATAGGACAGTGCAACAACACTGTAAGATTGAATGAACACTTTAGGTAAACTGAGCCCAGAGGAGGTCGCTAACCTGATTCTGGTGCTGTTTTGTTCCCTCCAGATAACTGCGACAGCCCGTTGGTGTCCACGTTGCCTTCATCGTCCTTTCAGAGCTCCACCCAGTCCTCTCTCAGCACCGGCCCTCAGTACGCCAAGCTTAACAGGCGAGATGGTAAGTACAGTTAGACACAACACTCTCTCGGTTGTTATTATCGACATCATTGTTGTGATGTTGTGATTATCCTCACTTGCAGTTGACTGTAGATTACCTGTGTTTGGTTATGTGAAATCTTGAGGCTTCCACCTTGGTTTCCAGAGATGTCCGAATAGGAAAACGAGTAGGTTTTTCAATTTAGTAGCAAAACTAGGTCATGTGACTTGGGACATTCAGTTAATGTTGAAGACATTAACCAGTGTCCTATCATATTTTGCTACCAATCGTAATGTGCTACCAGTACTGCTGGGTTAGCTACAGTCGCAAAGTCACTCAGAACTGTTCAATACTCAGATATAGGTATTTAAAAATATATTTGTTCCGTAATCCATACCAATCAACCACATATGTTTGATCAAATGATGATAAACATAAAAATGGTGTCATTCAAGTTCATGATTTGACTTGGCTGGTGTTGCCACCTGTTTTAGCTAGAATTCAACACCTGTTTTTGATTACACACTTGCTGTGAATCTTGTGTTGGTTTTCCGAATGTTTTTTTAATACGGGCTGATGTAAAATGTTTTCAGACTAGTTGATTTATGAGTGTGTCCACCTGTGACATCTTTATAAATATGCAACAATCAAATATAGACATTCTCATACATATTTGATATGCCACAAACACATTTTGCACGTCTGTCACACCCTAACTGTATCTCAGGTTATTCTTAGCGGTGGCCGGCCTCTGCTACGGGTGCCTGTAACAACAGCACGATGCTGCTCCCTGGGGGGCTCCGTAAACGATGCTTCCTCCGTGGTGGAGACTCTGGTTTGATATTCTGCACTCATCTGCTCCCACGGTGTTGTGTCCCAGCCCACAGCGGCTGAGTAATGAACCTTCCTGCCAGAGCTGACCTGTTTCTCCAGCCTGATAGCTGGGGAGCTCGTGGGGTTATACACACATCTTCATGGAGCACATGATACATTGTGTCTCAATATCTACACTCTGTTTCTTCCATGTCGCCTTGCATGATCTGCAGAAATCTAGCATGAGATCATGACAGTGTGTTGAGGAACATGATTAAGTGCATGCAATGTAACACACCGACACTACCGACCATTAATCTTTGTCTTTCGGCATGTCTGCCTCGGTAAGTTTATCTTGGAAGCAAAGTCAATAGGCTATAGGTTATCAGGACAACATCCCAACTGTATTTTCTAGTAAAATATTTCTATCTAACAGCTTGAATAGCAGCTTGAATGTCAGACCAGAATAAAAGCAGTTTTTTTTCTTTCATTCTGTTATCTTGATGCTTTTAATACACTTGACCAACAGAAGATCTAAAACGTGAAAGATAATCCATATGTGGCTCACAGATAAAGAGATCATACATACAAAGTACAGACAGGAAAGACCAAGCTGAGGGAGCTGATGAACAGAAGCCATCACTGACGACTTATTGTGTCCTCAGACTCAAAGTCAAGTTTGGAGAAAAGTCTTTTTTTTTACCAATTATGTTGACTTATGATGGATAAAAAGTTCACAGAACATGTAAAAATGCCCTTCTGCAGACTTTGGCAAGAAAGGTCAGTTCAATTTAGGGAACTATCGCAATAAATCCACTATAATCCCATCCAGCCCAGATATAGAAAACTGATTTATAAACTGATTTATTTATAAACCTCAATGTCAACAACGCAGTTCAGTTCCCCATGCTAGCTCAGAGTTCATCCACGGTATCCCCATGTGGCCAAGTCACTGTACAGCATAACCATCTCTGTGATCAAACACAGCCATCCTCACTCTCTGTATTCCCCTCACCCTCTAGTCTTAAAGCACATGCTGAAAGTACTGTTCGCCATCTGTTATAGTGGTGCGTGTGTAGCCTTCTGTATTTTCATGTCGAGTGACACCTATATGACAGCTCAGTCAGCAAGTTTGGCTTTTTCGCTCACTATCTCTCTCTTTCTTGGTCACTCTTTTTCTTTCACTCCTCCCGATGCTCTCTCGGTCTCTCTCTTACTACCTCTCCCTTCTTTCCTCTCTCTCTCTCCTTCTCACCGATTCTCTCTCCTCTCAACCTTTCTGTCCAATGACTTTCCCCTTTGTGCTCTGCCCCCAGGAGCGGGAGGCTGGTCTCCCCTGGTGCTGGACAGGCAGCCCTGGCTGCAGGTGGATCTGAGAGACAGGATGGAGGTGACGGCCGTGGCCACACAAGGGCGCTACGGCAGTTCTGACTGGCTCAGCAGCTTCCTGCTTCTCTACAGTGACACGGGCCGGGCCTGGCAGCAGTACCGGCAGGACCACGGAGTTGGGGTGAGTCTTGTTCGGGGGGGTGTCAACTGTATGGTGCTGCTACGTGCTGCATGATCATGGACAGTAATACAAGCTCAGATTTCCCAGACTTTTTTATTTAGGTTCTAAAGTGTGACAATATCACACAGTAGTCTGAACACGTCTGATATCAATGCAGAATAGCATTTAAAGTTATTAACTACAAGAAGAAACACTCTGTCAGTGATGTTAATCCCCCAAAGTACACACCTCAAATGAGCTTCATAAACACTTATTTCAGAAGCTGACAGGAAAATAAAGATGGGCATCTTTAGGGACATACTTCTCTTCCTGCTTGTCAGCTCCCACCTTCTAAATGCTGAATGTGATGTTTAGCTGTACTAAAGATCTGAATCAAGCTGGAAAATGACATTGCTAAATAAGACCTCTTTGCTTCTCAGCTCTATCTCCCCTCGGCAGTTTGAAGCAGTGCTTTCAAGTCTTCTCTTCTTTTCAGAGATACTGTTGGGGAGAGATAGGAGATGATCAAGAATTTTGAATTCTTGCATTTCCTTTGCTATCTTTTAGAAATTCCTTCAGATGAGGGGTTTTAGCTAAGAGCCTTTTATTCATGACTCTAACACAGTGTGGATCACATGATAATCACGATAATCATCTGCATACAGTATTATATTTTTTTACTTAGTACAGAATGGACTATGGAAACAATGATATTTATTTCAAGTTGTGAAGTGCTGAGAGCAATGCAAGAGCTCATCTCTGAATGTTAACATTTGCCGTGACTGACTCACACAAAAATAAAGTAATCCGGTAACAAAATATAATCTGTGCATGGACACACATTTTATGCACGGACAAATATCGGTCTTGCTTGCGGTCTTGGAAGACCACAGAGGCAACAGCTGCATATTGCCACACACAGCTTAAGGTCTGTCTTTAAGTGCACTCCACTTAAAGGGCCTGACTGACTGAAAGCCCTGCTGCAGTGAACAGCCATCCCAGTATTCCTGACTGCATTGATGGAGGTGGAGCCACCATTGGATCCAGCGTGAAAGTCTTTGTTCTGTCAGACTCCAGTAACCCTGACGCTGACTTCACTCCTCACCTCTCACTTGTTACTTAGCGCCAGGCCAACCTTGATACTCTTTTGAGTGGTCTGCTAAGTGCACAATATTTTTTGAGTGCTTTCAGCCCAGTTATTATCTTACCCCAAATATATGGATTTGGGACACTAGGAAGATTTGAAGGATGTCATGTCAAAGGTTCATGTTCAAACACAGGGTCTGCTTGTAGCTGCTCTTGGCTTTGTAGGACCTGTGTCTACTTTATGTTAGACTTCTCGAATTGAGAAATGTATCATGCATCAAAAACCTATTTTTCGGCTTATGCTTGGGATTTGAACTAGTAAGTGACAAGGACTAACACTGATCCACCTGGAGAAATCTAAACGATTGACAGTTAAAACTGACCTTTTAATACATTATATTACTTGAATTTGATAACCATATGCTTTGCTAATGCACACAATATAATTAATGGTTATAGCATATTATTTAGAGAAAGCCTTAAATGTAGAGATTCATGAAAAGGATCTCCAGTAATAATCATAATCATAATAATGTTAACGTTAGACATTGTGAGAAGGATATCGACCGATATCTTAGGTGTTCGAGCGGTCAGTTCTTTCCATTAAACAGTTTCCCCCAGGAGTCTCTGGGGCTTTTTGTCTCACTTCATACAGCGACTTTGTCCTCGATAAGAAAAGAATGTCACTGTGGTTCAAACTGTTGTGCTGCAGAGGTTTCAGAAGTTCAACCTCATCATAATTCACCATGAAAGGTGTCAGAAAAAAAACATCTTTTGATGTGGCGCACAAGGTACTTTTTAGAAGAAAAAAACTGTTTGTTTCTTTAATCAGAGATAGGAGTTGAGAGAAAGAGCTCTGAAAGAGATGGATGGAGACAGAAACAGACGAAGAGAAGCTGAAGGTGAGAATAACAACAGAAAGAAAGGAAGGCAGAAAGACAGAAAGAAAGACAGGGCACCTTTTTAAAGAATTGTATTCATTGACATGCTGCTGGTAATTTTCTCCAAGTCCCAGGATCAAAGACATTGAAAGACCAGTGCAGCTGCAGCAGATACGTCCCTGCATACAAATTGGGGTGAAGCTAAAACAGCAGGATTCATTAGCCCTGTGTGCTTCTGTCATCTTCCTGGTGACAGTATGGGTGTCACACTGCCTTAGGCTGGAGGGAAACACGAGCAAACACACCTTTCATTAGTTCTTGGAGACCAGTTCCAAGGTCTTGTTCCATTTCGATGGATCACATGACCAGAAGTCTGATCATGTGTACTCTCTCCCTCCTATTCATCCCTTGATTCCAGCACCATAGTCTTCCATTACATTGTGGCCTGGGCGGCCAGTAGGTAATCAATATAGGGTCTATTCCCATTTGAGGATTGGGTGGCTTAGACCATATGGTCCGATGCTCAATGGAGATCTTCCATGGGTTTAATTGATATTGAGTATGTGACTCATTTAGCTGTTCAGGAAGAGGACAAAGGGTGTTGAGTTTGTAATTGTTCATGGATCTTCTAAGGACCAAACCCAATCATTTGTTTTCTTTAGTGATCAATATGGGCCCTTAACAGCAGGATCTCAGTGGTTTCAATATCTATCTGATGTCTCGAATCAGTTCTGAAGAAACGAGAGAAATATTTTCATTAGGCTTTTGGAATTGCTTCAGAGGGCCCTATTTTGACGATCTGAAACGCAAGTAGCAAAGCGCAAAGCGCAAAGCGCAAGTGGGCGGGACTCCGGTGCGGTTGCTATTTTAGCAGCGGGATAAATGACTTTTCGCCAGGCGCAAATCTAAAAGAGGTAGCTACATTACTAATGGGTGTGGTTTGGGCGTAACGTGCAATAAGCCAATCAGAGCGTCATCTCACATTCCCTTTAAGAGCAGCGCTTGTTCCATGGCGGATTGCTATTATAACGGCGGATTTGCCAGGCGCAAGCCAGCGGTTCACAGGAGACCGACGTTCTCGTCAGGACCGTAAACGATTGAGAAGTGATTGTATGGGAAAGGCAGAGCAGTTTCATTGCACTAAGTTGCCCACTCATGCTGCTCATTCAAATTTAGCCTATTTTGACATATATATATTTTTTTTAATTGCTTAGTTCTTAGAATTAGTTTAACTGTTGTACTTTTGTTTACTTAATGTGAGACCCGTAGGGTATATGTTTATTTTTTGCACCTTCCTGCCACAGTAAATTGAAAACTGAATTCTGATTCTGAAGTGCATGGGAGAAGAAACCTACCCAAATTAGCTTCGGTTAAACAGGCGTAGGAGTAAATTGCCACAGTTGTTACAATTCAAGTTCACATAGGCCTACATAGAGATTTCTCATGAACATCTTATTAATCATTGATATGAACGAAATGTAACACAGCTAGCCATACAATAAATCAAAACAATACGTAGTTTCGCAGGAAGAATACCATGGCTTCGCCAGCAGTGCGCACGGACCAAGCATGCGCCGTTAAAATAGCTGAATAATGCGCCATTGTCTTTAAACCACCTTTTTCCTGGTCAGTGGCGGAATTGTTTTTCGGAAACCGCAAGATAGCACCAGGGAACGTTTGCGCCGGAACACGCCTCCTTTTTCGCTGAACCGCCCCCGGGAGCGCAAGGTCATTCCGACGTGCGCCCGTGGAGGGAAAAATCCGCTTTGCGCCGAGTGCAAGCTAGGAATGATACTTGCGTCACTGACAAAGTCAATTGCGCTGGGTGCAAGATAGGGCCCAGAGTGCCACATGGAATAAGTCTTTGACTGTTTGATTATATGAGGAAGGTACAATCTATTGGCGATTTGGGTATTGGTTTGTTTTTATTTGACACTATTCGACTGAAATACTGTATGTCTCTGTTGCATCTATGAATCAATGAGCAATGTGAAGATAGTTGACGTTTATCTTTCATATTGTTTTCAGAGAAAAACAGCTGCTCTTCACAAGATTTCTAGAAAACCTTCTATGTAGGGGTTAGAGCTAGTTTCAAAATATGACCTCCCTCTCTGCTCTCTTGAATAATTTGAGTATATTTTCAAAATAAATTCCCTGTAAAATGAAAAACTTAAAGAAAAGAAAACTTAAAGCTAATGGTTTTATTTGTATTTGTACAAGATATGTATTATTTATTTATATATTTAAATCACTTAAATTGATAATTGACACTTAATGAAATCGTGTGAGTGCAAGTTAGCATTCATTTGTCTATCATCTTTCATGTTTTATATTCCTACTTGGGTAACACTTTATCCAAAACGTTTTGACATTTACAAAGTGTTAAGATAATAAGATAACTTATTATGTTTAATAAGGCATAGATAGTTCTTACTTTAGATTAGATCATGCAAATAGCCTTCACTAACAGTTAGTACATTCTTTATAACTTCCATTACTAATCACAAGTTGCACCATTAATATGTGTTTATACAATTATTAGTATATATTACTAATAAGTATTAGTGTGTATCATGTATTTAACTTGGAGTACATTCATTAAAGTCATAAGTATAGAATATGTTGTTAGTTACTTACTCATGCTTTCTAAAGGTTATGTAAATAGTCTTAACTATTTGCTAATGCTTTCTATAAGAGCTCAGGAACCAATAACAGCTTTTGTTACTGCTGGTTTGCAACTATGTTAACAAGCTGAATATAGTATGGCAATGCAGTAATCAAATACCTTATAAATTGTATTGTGAATCAAATAAATCTTTTTTAACAATGTTTATTAATGATTAGCATAGTGTTTAATAATAGCTTAGTTCATTATTTAATAATTTATTTTGTATTGTTAATTTGTATTGTTAATGTTTCATAAAGGATGCACTAACTATTAGCTAACACTTTGTAAATGCCAAAAAGCGTTGACTTATTATGAAGTGTCACCCATATTAAAAATCATGATCATATTTCAATTTCCTTTTACCACACATCACCAGAGCAGCAGCAGATCACCAGATGTGATGACATCATCTCCCATCACAAGTCTCCTCCCAGGTGCTATTCTGTGTTTTCCCTCTCATTGAACAGAGTAAATAATAGATTTGCCTCAGATGTTTGCCTATGTGCAACTGTACCGGAAAATCTGATGCAGTGGAAGAAAGTAGCACTCCCTTGCCTCTCCATTGTCTTTCCCCCTGCCTCCCTCTCCTGCTCCCCCCTCCCCCTCCCACCCCTGCCCCTTCCACCCCTGCCCTATCCTCTCTTCCCCTCCCCCATGGGAGAGCTTTGCTGTCTTAGCCTCCCTAATAAGCCTGGTAACCATGGCACTCAGGTTTTCACTGTATTTGACACGTAAACAGGTGTCAAGGGTTGAGGTTAGGGGGGGATTAAAAATAACAAACATCCGGTCATTTCCTCCCGAATGCCCTTCATATTTAACCCTGTGTCATTTCTTGACACAGGGTACTTTTCTATTCTACAATGCTCTACCCTGCTGTACTCTGCTCTTCCCTGCTCTACTCTTCTCTGTTACTCTTTGTTCTTATGAAGCTCTTTTCCGCTCTGTCTCAAACTCTGTATCTGTAGATACTTCCCTGTAGGTTTTCAACACTAATCTAGCGTCCTGATTTGAACCATTAACGGTTGTTGTGTTGAATCTAGTTACGTTACAACTAGGGTTGGATCAATAACCTACTGGAAGGTTAGCTCTGCAACATGATGAGTTTCCTCTGGTGTGTTTGGCTCGATGATGTCTCCAGCAGTAGCAATGCAGCTACAGTAGCAGCAGAGCGCTCTGCTTCACCCAGGGACAGGCAGTCATTCAGCTGATGTCAGTGACTCGAGAGAGGACCACACGGGAGAGGGGCAGTAAAGACCTCTAATGACAGAGGAGGGAGGATTCAGGAGTTGATACAGGAATAGAAATAATGAAGTCAGGGTGAGGTTGGGAGCTGTTCATGTGGACAGTGACTAACCTGAGCCCTGGGTTCATCTGGGAGCAGGGAGCCCCCTCGGGCCTGAGTCCTCAGACTCAGGCATCACATCCGCGCTCTAATTACCAGGATGTATTGTCACAACTTTTTTTTTCCGATATGGAATAACAAGGAGCATTCTGGGACATGGTTTGTCGTCCTTTGCGCGATAGATGTCTCTGGAGGGAGTGAGGCGGCGTGATGCAAGACAACTGGGAAGGGGGGGGTTAGTGCGTTAAGCTTCTCGCTCGCAGGTTTCCTCCCACCTGAGTGAGGTTGTCGTACATCAAGTTGTCAGGGTCACGGATCTTGGTCCCTCAGGTTCATATGTTAAGTGACGCATGTGAAAGTTGTGTTTCCAGTGATGCAATTACCATGGACACACGCAGGATGTTTTTGACCATGTTTGAATCCAAGGTGTTTTTATTTATCAGACATATGATGTTGTGTAATATATGGAAAATTTAAATAATAAACAGCAGGCATTATTACTGTATATACTTACAGTACAGTTGAGTTACAATTGAAGGTAATGCTGTCCCCTGGAACACATCGCACCACTTCGCACGGTTCAGTTAAGCACAAACATGTAGACTGAACGTCCAGTCGATAGATGTCAATCTGAAGAGCCTGGTTCCTTCGCTTGTTCTCAAGGAGCGTAAGGAGGAAATATCTGGTCCAAGTGACACTGCGACACTCACAGACTTTATCATATCGATCCAAATGTTCAGATCAATACACTGCCAACACAGAAGACATCGTCTTAATGAGGATGCATCAGCGTTGTCCAAATACAACATCAACAGCATGGCTGCAGAGGGAGTTACATCATTGCCAGGCTACGTGCTAAATGGCCAACCCATAATGACATTCTGTTTGCAAACAATCCATAATAAGCTCATTTATTTCACTTGTGTTTTTCAAGGTAAGCTGGGTTGATTGTGTTGGAGAGCTAGTTTTGTCTATAAAGCTTAATTCGATGAAAACAAGACATGTCTGATACGGCCGGCTAAGTAAGAAAACCAGAGGATGTTTCTGATAGAACAATTGTACCAGGTATATAATCGAAACATAGAAAAAAATACGAAAAACCATGAGGGCCACTGAGGTGATTCTGACACAAGCAGGGAAGGAAATAAACAATAGAGAAATTGCATCATGTAAATGGTTCCAGGCCATTCTAATTCAAACAGCATACTAAATAGCTCATGCTAAGGAAGAAAATGGAAATGGATTCACCCATGCTATTCATACTGTAATAACACAGGACTTTGACCAGGGCCGTGCTATTCATACTGTAATAACACAGGACTTCAATGAGGACTTCATTGTACACTGATGAACTGAGACTGCAGTGGGACAACATGACAAATATTTATGGCTGTGTGGGTGTGTTTGTGTGTGTATGTGTGTGTGTGTGTGTGTACAGCATTTACAGTATGCATAGATACCATTTCTCATTTGATGTACTTCGATATTTCACCAACCACAAACCTCAGACATAAACATTAAACATCCGTAAACATAAAACACATCCATATATATCATCTTGATGCACACGCTTTAGGCAATAAAGCTGCATTGCACTTTTCTTTGCCTCTCGAGGTCCTCTTAAGATAAATGCAGAGACCATACATTAGAGACCAGTGCAAACTCTTCACACTTAACCAACACTAATCTCTCTTCATCCTGCTCTCTCCTGTATCTGCAGAGGTTTGTGGGGAACACGAATGCTGACGGTGTCGTCCCTCCACAAGCTCCCCCACTCCCTCAGAACCCGCTTCCTGCGCTTCGTCCCCCTGGACTGGAACCCCGTCGGCTGGCTGGGCCTTCGGGTGGAGCTGTACGGCTGTGCTTACAGTGAGTCCCCCCTGTAGGACCCCCACCCAGGCCATAGCCCCCGAGTAGGACCCCTACCCAGTACCCAGCACCTTACCTAACACCAGTAACTGTAGGCCCCTTAGTCAGCTGACAGCATCTAGCCTCCCTGTAGGATTCCCACCCAGCACCTAGCCCTATACCAGCACATGTATATCCTTACACAGCACCTAGCTTCAACTCAGTAGTTAATTAATTTCCAGTCTTTTGAGGCATTTGATGAGTCCTAACTTTCCATGTAAAACACATAACATACCACAACAGCATGACAGTAATTTGTTTTCATAAAATTGGACGTGTCATGTAACGGTTGTCTCAGACGCAGGTCAGCACCCATCACTCTTGGAACATTATCTGAACAGGGTGGGGCTCTTGTGCTGACGCTGTGCATAGATGCCTCATGATTACATGAGCTACAGACAGGCAGGAGTGTTCTGACATCCGTCATCATCAGTGCCAAGCCACCAAGCCTGTCCATGTGAAGCATGTCCTGGTTCCCCTGTAGCATCTTGGTCCAGAGGCTGTATGCTGGAGGACAACCAGAGGAGCAATGCTAGTGTTCCTGTTCCTGTTGATGAGGCTGTATGGTAACAGTGTGCTGACCCAGCCCAATGCCTGCAGCTAACAGAGACAGACAGCATCAGGCCTGCCTGTTCCTGAGCAGCCTCGCTCTGCTTGGGAAGCCAATGCTGAATAAATAAAGAGGGCCGTCTATGGGACTCCTCTGCCTGCCACTCTGCTCTTACTGGATCAGCAGTGAATTACTGCCCCGTGAAAGACAGTTATAATTATCCCTGAGTGAGGGCTTTCATAGTGCCCAGGCGCTGCACAGCATGATCTCTGTGTCAGTGCTGGATGGTGGTTCACTGTGCTAATAAATGCAGAATGACAAGGCTTTTAACTTACCAATGGAATGAAACTCCAGAGTGCATTTACAGTGCAAACAAAAAGGCATAAGAACGGAACCCCAGAGCCAAACACCATCATATGGTCTGTCAAAAAAGACAGACATGCACTTATGGAAAAGCCCATGGATTTTGCTAATGGAGCAATCATCATCGTTACTAAGATGTGTCTCTTAGTAACGGTAGGTTTTATACATCTTGTTAATGATTTAGGGGGCCCAGACATGGTTCCGGCACGATCGATAAAAAATTGAGAAGTTCGATATAATTAGCATAACTGTTGCCTTTATGGCCTAAATTAGCACATTTCAAACAGAGCATGTCAAGTTTTATTACGCTAAAGACATAAAAGTGGGTCATTATTAGAACGAGAGAGCATCTACCTTCACTTCAATTTTTGCTAAGTGTGTAAGTCATGTACGTGTCCTATTTTCAAGTTTAGAAATGGCACCAGGGGTAATTTCAGAGATAGCGAAGGCTTGTCTTCCCTGTTCTGACCATAGACTCTATAAAGATTATCTATTTATAGGCTATGGTTCTGACTCATAATATCTTTGAGTTTGAAGTTAGTTTGATCTGCAAAATTCTTCTTAAACTTCAGAGACAGTTAAAATACCCCCAAAAAGCACATTGTCTTTCCATTCGAAAGATACAGAGTATAGTTTGTGTTAAGATTCAGTTTTAAATTCAGTTAAACCTTACAGATACCTAAGGGTGTGTTTGTTTGTCATTGTTTCTATGCATGTGAGTGTGTTCAACATTCTGGGAAATGTGTAAAAACACTGAAAGTATTTTGCATAGAAATGCCTTTGATACAATGTGATGTAAATGCTATTTGAACGATTTAGCCAAACATGTCAGTTATCCCCAGGCTTCGTGCAGACTCTCTTGTTTCTCTCGTTGTATCATGCTCCCTGAGCTCTGAGGAAGAAGAACAGGTGCATGTTAGAGATTGCATTATTTATTCAGATAGTTTTACCTACACCAGCTGAATCACATTGGGGAAATATAATGTATTCTGGCTTTTAAAAACAGCAATTCAACATTGTCCCTTCGTTCTGTAGCACTGTGTGCAGTTTGAAGCGTAGACAGAGAAATCTAAAGCCATAAGAATGGTTTTCACACAGCATGTGTCAGACAGGGGGGAAAAGTGTGAGAAAAGATATAGAAAGTTGAACATTGTTCCAATCAGAAGTGTGAGTGGCAGCCAATTCAGTTCAAAGAAGCAGGGGACTCTACTTCAACTACACTCCAGGGGTAGAGGCAAGCATACACCTAAAGCTCAGTGGCAATGCAGCTAGCTGTGTTTGAGCTATTTTCTGAAATGCATTGATTTCTTTGATCTCTCGCAATCCTACTTAGAATCGTACGTGGCGGACTTTGATGGCAGAAGCTCTCTGCTGTACCGGTTTAACCAGAAGTCCATGTCGACGGTGAAGGATGTGATCTCCCTGCGCTTCAAGAGTGGTCAGGCTGAGGGGGTGCTGGTCCACGGGGAGGGCCAGAGAGGAGACTACATCACTCTGGAGCTGCACCGGGGCCGACTGGCACTCTACCTCAACCTGGGTGAGACTCTTACCAGGGGGCCGACCTCTAGGCGCTGTGGAGGGAAGGTGCTTCTGGAGGACCAGTTAACATGGAGTTGGGGGAGCAGTTTGGTTAATGGACTGTGACTGGTGGGTAGTGTGTGCCTGTGTGTTCGAGGATAGAGAGACAGAAAGAGAAATATTGAAAGACTGAGAGTGATAGGAAATAAACCAGTGTCAGATAGTGCCAGCGCCTGTGTGTGTATGCTTAGGTGGGTGTTTGTCGGTGTTTGTGTGTGTGTATGTGTGCGCCTGTGCATGGATACGAGCGTGCGTGTGTGTGTGTGTGTGTCCTTGCCCTCTCAATGACCATTCCACCTGAGCTCTATTGACTAGCTGGTCTAAGATGGTTAAGGGTTCAGTCAGCAGCTAAGCTGGGATCCAGTGTTCTCAAACAGAGGTTTGTGGGCTTGTTTTCAGATGACACCAGGCTACGGTTCAGCAGTGGTCGTGTTGCGGTCACTCTGGGCAGTCTTCTGGATGACCAGCACTGGCACTCTGTCCTCATCGAGCGCTTCAACAAGCAGGTCAACCTAACAGTGGACACCCACACACAGCACTTCAGAACCAAGGGGGAAGGAGACTCACTAGAGGTGGACTATGAGGTGAGTCCTCCTTTCTCCTCAGACTGACTGAACTGAAGGTGGACGACAAGGTGGTTCTCTTCTAGCTTCTCAAGCTGTAGCTGCCCAGATGTCCTCCTCTGACTCCTTGAGGAACTGTGGAACATCACGTTAACATCATTAGCAGGAAATCTTAGTGAAGCCCCTTAGGTGTAACCTTCTGTTCTAAAACCATATCAGAAGATTGAATCTCTTTGTCTGACGGCTCTTTTCCTCAACTCTCTTCTCTAGCTGAGCTTTGGGGGCATCCCACTACCTGGAAAGCCCGGAACCTTCCTCAGGAAGAACTTCCGCGGCTGCATTGAGAACCTCTACTACAACGGCATCAACATCATCGACCTGGCAAAGCGACGCAAGCCCCAGATCTACAGCGTGGTAGGAGCTTGAATGTGTTTCTTCTATAGAGGCATCGTAGGGTTTAAGTATTGCTTCTGCTGCAGCACACTAACACAGTAATTTATGCCAGGGGACAGGATGCATGTGTGTTTGTGTGTGTGTGTGGGCGTGGATGTGTGACAGAGTTGGGCAGGTTAACAACACATAACCGTTCTAAAACAAATGAATCACAGCAGTGGTTGCGTAACAAACTAGAAAGTCTTCACACAGGAGTGGTGCTTAGTGAGTGCTTCCAAGAGGCCAGGGTTGTATTGTCCTCTTTAGGTCTAGCTCTGGAGAGAGATGAGCTCTTGATGATGCAAAGACGCATGTATCCAGGGATCTCTACGGTCAGGTTATTATTGCCTCTCGCTCCCCCCCTGGGGGTAGATTGCATTATTCAAGGTGGCCCACGTCTACAGTGGATGTGTTTAGATATTGTGCCACCTTAGATGACGCGTCCTGGTGGATACAGTACTAGCCTTGGAGGAGTCTTCTAGCTCACTGGGTTTACAGCCGCAAACACAGCAGCTTGACAAACTGCAAGTGTCACATGGACGCTGGCAACAAAGAAGCTAACACAAAACTAGCATTAGCATGAATAAGTTATCGATGGTTCCAAACTACATAGGACACTTCCCGTCGGCCTAAAATGTTGGATTCCCCATGGAGGGCTTAATCAGCGTTACTTACTGTTTGCCACTTTGAGTCACTAGGATCGATGACGTGTTCAATCCTGCACCGCAGTGACCTTTTCTTGTGTCCACGACCTCACATCCCCTGCTCTCAGTCGGCCTGCTCTGAGAGTCACAGTGGGGTTGGCAGTGACATTTAACCCAGCTTCCTGCCCCCCCCCCTTCCCCCACCACCACTCTCTAGTTCCTCCCTGTTTCTCTGCACCCTGCCTTCCTCTATTTCTCTCACTTCCTCACACACAAACGAGCATGAACATACACATACATTCTCTCTGCCCCCATCCACCTCTCTCTCCCCCTCTGGAAAGGAGGCCAGTGAGTGTGTTTGTAGTCATTAATAACAGCAAAGCTTGCATCATATTTTTAATTAACCCTGATATGTTGAAAGTTGATCTTGATCGCGGCAAGGTGACTGTGGTTCCTTCGTCTCCAGGGCAACGTGACCTTCTCCTGCTCAGAGTCCCAGCAGGTGGCCACCACCTTCCTGAGCTCCAGCAGCAGCTTCCTGTCGCTCCCGGC
The DNA here is from genome assembly GCA_903064625.1 of Mallotus villosus. Lineage (NCBI taxonomy): Eukaryota > Metazoa > Chordata > Actinopteri > Osmeriformes > Salangidae > Mallotus > Mallotus villosus. Next base: position 329,510 of record CAEFZP010000509.1, on the reverse strand, counting down.
AACGCCGTCCGCCATGGGGGGTCTGGCGGTGCGTTTCCAGTTCCGCACCTGGAACCCAGACGGCCTGCTGCTCTCCACCCTGCTGGCCCAGGAGCCCCGGAGACTGGAGCTGCAGATCAGCAACAGCCGGCTCCGTCTCACCCACCACACGTCAGACCAGCAGAAATCCGAGGTGTCCACTGGTGAGGACCAGCCGCTGGCCTGCAGGAGCCAACCCGCACACACACACCCAGACAACCCTGGGATTGAGAGGGCTCAGAATATAAAAGGGTCTATTATTATTCCACAGACAAACAGAGAGGCGCGATCCGTTGTGCCTTAGATGTTTGTCATTTCTCACACTGATGGTCTGTAAACGTTAGGAGGAGATCTGCTCAGTTGGCCCTCAGCTTATTTCCGAGTCTGCAAACAAGATAAGAATCAGTTTTTTTCGGATGTGTTTTTCCCCACAACGAGAAGATGAATCGTGCATATCAGTGGATTTGGTCATTCATACCAGCTTAGTGAGACGGTTATCCCGGTCAGAGCCGAAAACCACACGCTCCTTAGGGGTTGATTGTTGGGGTCCAGAAGTGAATGTTAACAAATGGAGGTCAGTCTCCATCTGTTGCACGTTGGAGGATCTGCAGAGTCACTGTCACCACCGGGGTGCTTTCCTCAGCTTTTTTCCCTCCATTGTTTGCTTCAAACAATAACGGTCTGAAAATCCAGCTCATTTAAGGGAACTGAATGGTAATTCTTTTTGCATACAACCTACCTCTCACTCCGACACCAGATGGCTAGCACAGAGGGGATTGTCGACACACTGCAGACAGGAGCTGCTCAAATGCCCTTCATTGTAAAGGCCCACGTTTAATTAAATAAAAAAATAAAAAAAGAATAAAGGGCTGCACCTGTGAGGCTTCATGTTGGTTCGCTTCCAAACAAACAGCAGGAAACAGGCTGTGAATCAGCTTGGTTTATTTGATAATGGAAGGTTATATACAGTGTTAATTAAATGAGGAGAAGGAAATCTATAAAGTCAACATCTTTTAACAGCTTCTGACAGAACGGGATGTGCATAGCTCTTACAAACAGATTAGGCTGTGTACTGTAGATGGAGCACAGAAATGTATTAGCTTTGCTTGATAGCATGTGTTTGTTAAACAGGATATTCATATGATTTATATCAAAATAAAAAACAATGTCAGCATGGAAATATAAGAAAAAGGATTGGAGAGATTTTAAACACCCTTGAATACATCAGTGACATGTAGAACCTTTTCCAGAGGGAATGATAATGTCCTGTTAAGACAGTCTCACTCAGACCTGTCCAATGTGCTTCCTCAGGTCACAGAGTGAACGATGGACTGTGGCACTCGGTGAGTCTCAGCACGCAGGGTCTGCAGGTCACCATGAGTCTGGACAACGAGCCGGCCTCCACCATCGAGCTGGGGGAGCACCTGGAGGCAGGACACAGCTTCTACTTTGGAGGTCAGGTCACACACAGCGACACGCTTCAACCTCAGAACATTCCTGTCCATGCCTCATATCTCCTACTTTCCCTCTCCAACAAATCAAAGGAGGTTATATCAATATGACTGTAAAAAAAAACAAAAAAAAACATTTATTTCAGGGTGGTTCTGATGTGCTTCTTTGTAAGCCAGAACAAGCATAGCGCCCTTGTTAACCCATTCCCTATGCTTAAAGTATATGTTCCCTTCATTTAAAGGGATGTGTAAGCAGAGATTTACTTCATCTGACCAAACTTTGGAGTTCCAAGAACTTGCCATGTAAATCACAAATCTTCTGATAGCTGGCATTTTACTAAGCTGCTTTAAAGGTCCTTAACTAGCAAAAATGGAGATTCTCAGCAGGTTTAATTCTGTTCTCTCTCCGTCTCCATGGTGGCAGACACCCACCCATCAGAAGGGTTTACCACAGAGCAAAATGTTTTATAAATACTTTTTTTTTAAAGGAATAAAACCCTGAATATTCTGTTTAGATCATTTTTATCAAATCACTGTTTTCTGGGTATTTGGCGGTGCATCAGCAGCCAGTCAGCACACCACCCTCTTAGCATCTCAACATATTTCTCTAAGCCTCTTTTGTTGCATTAGTTTGGTGATGGCTGCTTTGACAGATGTCAGGTTATATAAACACTCCCCACTGTGTCATTTCAGGTTGTCCCTCTTCCCAGAGTGTCTCGGGCTGCAGGAACCCCACGCTGGCATTCCAGGGGTGCATGCGTCTCATTGTCATCAACAGCCAGCCAATCAACTTCAACCACGTCCAGGAAGGCCTGCTGGGAAGCCACAACGAGCTTCAGTTCGACACATGTGGCATACATGACAGGTATGACAATTAGCAGATGTCAAAGTTTGATGAGATGTGCATGGGTCGATCTAATTGTCAGACAGTGCGAAAGTTATGCAAAGTTACCTTGGAACTCATATTTGCGGATTTCTAAAGCACAGAGGAGGTGACACAGTATGGAAAATGCTAGGAAAAAGGTTCATATTGGTTGAGGTTGCATACAGGCTTTCTTTGAACTGTCTCTCTAGTGGTGTGACTGATTAGCCACAATTACTGTTGTTAGTTGTCCTTGTTGCCATGACACCTGGTGGAAGCCAGCCTGAATGAAGATGCACTGGGCTGTGTTCGCCTTTCAGCTCGGGGGGAAATCTTCGGGAAAACGACCACTGTGAAGCAACGCACAAAGAATGTGTATATAGGAAATGCGAGATGTAACATAAACTAAGGATTAGTAAGGTTACAGGGAACAGCACTAGCAACGTTTGATGAATGATACACTGTTATCTCAACCGCTAAATCTCCATTGGTCACTGTTCAGAATGATGTACATAATTCCCATCAGATATTGTATAGTATTGGAAATACGTTCAGGTTGGCCTTCACAGTAGCATTTCAGAAGAGGAAGTTGGAAGAACGTTGATACTGTGATAACCCTTCCTGTCAGCCCCTGTGGAGAAACAGGATTAAGAAATCAGTTTAAGTCTGTGGGGTTCCACAGCAACACATGTTGCAGCTCTTTGCTTTGACCTTTACAGTTCTTTAACATAATTGTGTGAAAATGCACACAAAATCACTGTAATCAAGCAAAATTACCATCATTTACCAAGACTTCCTGTACCTTAGTGTGGAAGATGATTGTTGATTGATCCTTCTGTGATTCATCCTTTTGGCAGCTTACGTAACAATGTTGCTGTTTGTCATTTCAGAGTTTTGTGTGCTTATTCAATCACCAATACCCCTGCTTTAGAGATTGGCTGTAATTTGCCATACTCTATGTGGCCCTGCTGTGTTACTCACATTTGTCTTGACAGCAGGCTGCGTCCCGCCCTGCGTCCCTGCCCCCGCCACCCGCCTCTGTGACCCCTCCATGACTTGAAGCTCCATGGTTCTGAAGAAACAAATAAAAGAAACACATAATTGATAGTGAAACACAAGTTGGCTCTTCAGCTTGTCACTTCCATTACGGGGAGGGGGGAAATCAATGTCTTTGTTCCTGTGGGCACCAATTATAGTATGTGATGCTAAAGCCCTTAGAGAACAACAGTCTAACTACTAGAACTCCATTGTCCAAATCATAAAATAAAAAAATGAGGAGATAAGAAGACAGAATAATTGCGTTGTCCAAAGAAAATCCTGAACATTGGAGCAACCATTAGGCCATCATTAAAAGCATCAATACCCATGACACACAAAGTTCACATGTAGCTTTAAAGAAACTAAATTGGAACTAAATTGGCTTTACAGCTCACACACTCCACACTAACAACAGCTGTCTCCCGGGATTAGATGACATTCAAGAATTTAACAACATACAAGATGCTGGTCCTGAATCAATCTTGGAAGCCCCTTTACAAATCAAATAGTCTGAGGCATGATGCAATATATATATTTTTGTAAATATATTTGAACAAAACTTTGGATAATATTGTCTGTTTCTATTCTCTCTCTCTCTCTCCCCTCTCTCTCTCTCTCTCTCTCTCTCTCTCCTCTGTCTCTCTCTCGCTCCAGATGTCTTCCGAACCTGTGTGAGCATGGTGGTCAGTGTTCCCAGTCCTGGACCACCTTCAACTGTGACTGCTCAGGAACAGGATACTCTGGAGCTACCTGCCATAACTGTGAGTCTGGATGTGCTTGGTGGAGGCATCTGGAGGCGTCCCAGGATATGTGTGTGCTGGGAGCCAGGGAGGAAGGGAGGCACATGAGAGAATTGCTGTTCGTCCTCCCAAATGGACTTTTAGTACGATTTTTGGTCTCACCGACTTCTGGGTACATTGCGTGAGCAAGATACTAAATCATTTTTGCTTTGCCCGGTGCGTCATTTATCAAGCCGTTTGCGCCTGTTTCCTGGTGTTAATTGTTCTCAAAGACTGACTTCACCAATGTGGGCAAAAAGGGCGCACTGCGTAAAATCACAGATTGCGTGCCACAAGCGAGTTGCGCTTTCAATATGCGTTCGTGGGAGGGTCATGGGGAAAGTGGGAGTTCCACCCAAAAAGGTGGGAGGATACGCGTAAAGTGTGCCTAGTTATATATTCTGCGGTATTTACAAAGACTGCCAGTAAGAGCACGCCTCTATTTTGTGGGGGAAATTTACCGCCTCTTAAAAGCAGGTGTAAACCAGGAGCGCATTTTCCTGTGTCTACAAATGTACCATATGGCAGCAGTGATCCGAGTAAGGCGAAGACATAGGCCAATCTTTTTCAGAGGGTGTGGATGTTCTTCATGTTCGTATGCTTCATGTTTTGGTTACCCACAATGTTTTTGGGGCTATCTCGTTGTTTATGATCATTGACCTCTGCACTTTTGTGAAGCTCTCTCTTGGATGTCGCTTTGGATAAAAGTTTGCGCTTTCTTTTTCCCGTAGGAAGATCCATGATAGAAACATGCGGGCCCATTGTTATTTTATAGGCACAGTAATTGCGCTTGAGGGCGGAGTATGCGCTGATTGCCTGATGAGTGTCAGGTTTGATCAATACTACCCAAAATGAGGAAGCATATAGCGGGCGCTATAACCAAACTCGCAAACAGACGCAGTGTAAACTGCACATGTGTTAGTAAATGAGGCCAGTGTGTCTGCGGTTCCATACTGTCGGCCTTTATCCAGGCTGTTTACTGTGTACTTTGATTCCTCTTCTGTATGTAACGGGTATGTAACGAACGTGGTCTTGCAAGTTCCGTCAGAGGTATCTGGCACCTGTTCACTCCCCCACCGGGAGATCGCCGGTGGGAGTCGAACTCGCCACCTCTGGCTTCCCAAGCGCCACCACTACCAACTACGCCAAAGAAAAGCTAGCTATTCAATGACGCGGGTGGCTCATTACATACCTGAGGAGTGAGTTTCACACGCTACGCATCGGCTACATTCACCCCTCAAACTCACTCCGGCCGGCTAGCTGATGCTAACCTAGCGATCCGGGTCACGACACCACTGGTATTTAACGAACGTGGTCTTGCAAGTTCTGTCAGAGGTATCTGGCACCTGTTCACTCCCCCACTGGGAGATCGCACTGGGAGAAAGCTAGCTATTCAATGACGCGGGTGGCTCATTACATACCTGAGGAGTGAGTTTCATCACACCGCTACGCATCGGCTACATGTATACAGTTGTAACAGTTCTGCATGGTAACACGCAACACCATTATGCTTAACATGTTGCTGCTGTCACCATGTGCATTAAAGTCAGTATGATAAGTCATAAATACAATGAACTTCTTGGTGCCTGTGTTTGTTACCACTGTCTCTTCCCTGCTGGTGTGTGTTTACAGCTTCTAATCATTCAGCAGCTGTAAACAACTTAGCACACAACACACATCTGCCATCACCAAACTCTTTTCTATGAATGATGACATCTGCTCTGTAAATGTCATGCTATTTCTAGCTTGTTCAGTAATCTCCTTTTCACTTTATGTTTTCCCTCCAGCTATCTATGAGGCGTCCTGCGAGGCCTACAGACAGGTGGGCAGCTCCTCGGGCTACTTCTCAATTGATCCCGATGGAAGTGGACCTCTGGGGCCCACACAGGTCTACTGCAACATGACAGGTGAGCCACTGTCCCTACATTCCACCCAGCACGCGGTAACCTCTGTGTATGTTAGAAGCTTTCCAAACAGAACAGGTTCCTGGTAGAACACTTGTGAGATCAAGTGGCAGCTGACATAGTTACAAAATATTTGTATCCGACCTGAGAAGGGTCCTGACTGGAGTATATGCGTTTTGGGACAGAAGCTTTTTGAGAGTGTGTTCATATCCATCCCTACTGAAATGTCCGAGCCAATTTCTCAATTCCACAGTAATCTGGCTTTATGAGCAGAATATGGTTTCAGATTGGATTACATATCTCTTAATCCTACAAATATGATCATTCAGAATCTGTTGTGTTCTATATGAAGGCTTTATCTAAGGTTTTGATGTAGAGGCTTAAATGCGTTCCCCCAATTTCAGTTTATCCGTTCATGTGAGGTAACAACACATTATACTAATTTATATCTGATGCAGTAAAATACAGACATGACACTGTCTTCTGAGCTATACACTGAGCAATACACTGAACGTTAGCCACTGTTTTAATAAAGTGTGTGTATGTGTGAATGTGTGTGTGTGTGCAGATGAGAAAGTGTGGACAGTGGTGACCCACAACAGCTCAGGTCCAGTGAGAGTCCAGGGTTCCTCCATCCTGAAGCCCTACATGATGAGCTTCAACTACAGCGCCTCGTCTGACCAACTACGCACCCTTGTAGCTGGGTCCGAGCAGTGTCAACAAGAAGTGACATACGTCTGCAGGAAGTCACGCCTTTTCAACACTTGGGGTGAGTCTTAGGGCACTATGAAGTTTTTTTGTTGTTGTAGTTCTCCAACAATAAGAGTTCTGCTGCGCATATCTTTCACACTTCACTAAACAGACATCAAAAGCAGGAACAGGACTGCATGACCGAATGTTTAGTCACATCCTCTCTGTGTGTTCCCTGATGATTTTGTTCTATTAAACAATGTTTGTGAGCGGTCGCTTGGGGAGTTGAATAATACATCGCTGAATGTGAACTCAGTTAGTCGCTCGGTTCCTGCATAGCTTGGGGAGAGTCGACAATAGGCTCATCATTTATAAAAAATGTATGGAGGCAGATCTCTATGAGGTGAATACCATGTCACCGCAGACAATAAACAAGTCTGTTATGCCCAAGAAACAAGGATCATTAAAGGACTTTTTTCTTCAGCCCAGCAGATGTGAAACAAAATATAATTGCATCCATTGTTTACTTCATCGCTTCAGAAATTTACGCTGTCTAAAAAAGTTATTTACTATTATTTATTTATTTATTTAACCGGTCGCTATAATTGGACTCGCTTCAAAAACAGATGCTTTTCACCGTAGTCAACGTTATGGTCGTTCGACCCCCAAATGTTGCTGTGAAGACAGTTCCCATATTCTTCACAACTGAACTTGGATGTCTTAATCACAACACAATGATAGAAAAATCTACAGCACTCTTAAACGCAACGATTTGCGTTGAAAGTCAACTTCCCAACTTTGTCACTCTTTCTTACTTCAAGGTTCTATAGCTGACGTTGAAATATGTCCTTCAGCAAAATAAAAAGCTTCATGACTAAGTACTTTCTGTCACATACTCCTAGACTAAGTAACTCTTCTCCCTTCAGGGAAAAATATGCGGTGGATTTAATTAAATTTCACCTCCGTGTTCAAGTACCTTCAAAATCTCCTCATGACTATTTAGATTTAACTGGGAAACAAGGTCCTCTAACACTACTTACCTGTCATCTGGATGCAGATCTATGGAAGATAACAACCTCTGTGTTGTTGAATTATTATCTTGGCTTCTCTCCCAGTCACCCAAATCCATAATTATATCCCATATCACATTGTTACAAGCGCTAATGAAACGTAAACGGGTGATTTATGGTTTTGCATCATGATGGAAGCTTGGAACTTGATGAAATATCTTGGCTTTTTACCAAGGTCACCTGAGTTCTGGCCAAGCCTCTACTGTTAATGTGAAACTGTTCACTCCAGGTTTAACCTAACCAGCTTGTGTTTTGTGGTTTGTGTATTGCTGTTTGGGTTGTGGGAGCTCAATTATTTTCTCGAGGAACACTTTTATTTGAGGTTGATAATGATGTTAAATGTGTCTGTATGGTCCTAGAGATGCTCTCATCTACTGCAGGTCAGCAGTCCAATGCAGGGTCCCGTGGAGAGGCAAAGGAGAGAGGCAAGGCCATTTAGACAGACTACAGTACATGTGACCAGTCTGACAGACTTTAGTACATGTGACCAGTCTGACAGACTTTAGTACATGTGACCAGTCTGACAGACTGCAGTACACGAGGCTAGTCTGACAGACTGAAATACATGTGACTAGTCTGACAGACTGAAATACATGTGACTAGTCTGACAGACTGAAATACATGTGACTAGTCAGACAGACTACAGTACATGAGGCTAGTCTGACAGGCTGCAATACATGAGGCCAGTCTGACAGACTGAAGTACATGAGGCCAGTCTGACAGACTGAAGTACATGAGGCCAGTCTGACAGACTGAAGTACATGAGGCCAGTCTGACAGACTGAAGTACATGAGGCCAGTCTGACAGGCTGAAGTACATGAGGCCAGTCTGACAGACTGAAGTACATGAGGCCAGTCTGACAGACTGAAGTACATGAGGCCAGTCTGACAGACTGAAGTACATGAGGCCAGTCTGACAGACTGAAGTACATGAGGCCAGTCTGACAGGCTGCAATACATGAAGCCAGTCTGACAGACTGAAGTACATGAGGCCAGTCGGACAGGCATCACTCAGCACTCATAGGGATGGTGCCAGCAGATACCAGCAGGTTCCAGCAGCAGGGCTCTGACTACCCTCACTAGGCCACTCTGCAGTGGTGAGACCCAGACTTTCACCAGGTTTCTGATGGGTCCATGCCCAATTCTCTTTGGGATGCCAAGCGTGAGATTGTTTTCTGATGACATGTCACACTAAGTCTTTTTGTTTGTTTTTTTTGTGTGTAAAAAAAAGTGGTTTTCCCGTAGAAGAAAATACAGTTCTGCTATCAGGGTTGTTGTCTTAAGATTCTTGTCGTCGGTTCTTGTGTCGTAATCCTGAGAGTATCCGTGTTGGGAACATGAATGTGCGTTTGATCTGTGTTTGTAGACGGTACCCGTTGTCCTGGTGGGTGGACCAAGGTGGAGAGAGGAGGACCTACTGGGGAGGCTTCCTGCCTGGGGTCCAGCAGTGCTCCTGCAGCCTGGAGGAGAACTGCAGAGACATGAACTACTTCTGCAACTGTGACGCAGACACAGACTCATGGTAACATACGACCATCACCCCCACATGCAATTTCTCCTGGTGTTCAAGCTCATCACCACCATGAGCTGTATCTGCCTGTGTTCATGATCATCACTCTCTATCTCCCTCACAATTTCATTTGAGCTGTAGGCTACTGTACCACTGTCATATAGTGTGGGCAAACTGTTTGTTCTATTGGTATATACTGTTTAGTGGCTGTATGTTGATTATTGGCTACCTTCAGTGAAGCCACGGTAATGGTAACACACTTCACTGCTGTAAATGGAAATACTGTAATGGTACTGTATAGCTTCTCCATTTTAGGATGGTTGGAAACAAGGTCTATTCCAGTAGAGCTCTGAGGTAGTGGGCTCAGACTGAAGGACAGAGAGGGCTCCTGATTGCCTTATTCTGCCCTCAGCACTGAGCTCCTTTTCCTTAATTACAGGTCTAATGACACGGGAGTCCTCTCCTACAAAGACCACTTACCCGTGAGGGAGGTTGTTATTGGAGACACCAACAGGACAGGCTCGGAGGCCGTTTACAGCATCGGCCCGCTCCGTTGTTATGGAGACAGTAGGTGACCGCTTCTATCTTGTCATCTTAAATTGGGACAAAGAAATGGAATAAGATTGTAACACAGATTTTTTGGGGGGTAGAAATACAATTTCTTCTAAGATGTGTGTTGACAGACTGCATGGAAATTGGTATTGTTGCCCATAGAGAGCATGTTGAGATGTTCCTGTATGCTCTGGTCAATAATGTGTGTTTACCTTGCGAACGGAGCACTTCTCCTGGGTCCTGCTGACCCTCCTGTCTATTGTGCTGCAGATTCTGTCTCGAACGCAGCGTCCTTCTACCAGGAGTCGTCCTACCTGCACTTCCCCACCCTGCAGGCAGAGCTCAGCTCTGATATCTCCTTCTACTTCAAGACCAGCGCCCCCTCTGGGGTCTTCTTGGAGAACCTGGGCCTCAAGGACTTTATCAGAGTGGAGCTCAGCTGTGAGTATGACCGACACACACACGCATGCACACATACATTCTCATACACACACACAAAAGCACACACACAGCGACTCAGAAAAGTGCACACACACATTCACAAAGGACATCATGATAACAGCTCTCCAAAGCTTCTTTTTCAATGGGCAATATGAGAGCAGTGTATAAAATATGCATGATTTCATATAATGTTCACTAATGTATGACCATACAAGCCCAATTACATAGATACGTGATCAGGAAAGTGACAATTTAGTAAGGTATAAAGATTCACAGCATAATTCAAGCAACAACAATGTAATCAAATGGAGAATAATTTAAAATATACATCAGTATTTATCGTGTGAGGAAGGGGAAAGGAGGTACAGGCATGCGTGTGGGAGCTTGTGTGTGTTTTGAGGGAGTTCTCGCAGGAGATGCCAAAGTGTATCAGCTCTGTGTAATAAGACATTTATTGTTTTTCCTCTGACCCCCGTCTGTGGTGCCTTTGTGCCCTCAGCTCCGTCCGTGGTGACGTTCTCCTTCGACGTGGGCAACGGCCCGGTGCTCCTGGCGGTCAAGTCCCACGTGCCCCTGAACGACCGTCAGTGGCACCACGTGAGGGCGGAGCGCAGCGTGAAGGAGGCGTCTCTGCAGGTGGACCAGCTTCCCTTGCGCTTCCTGGAGGCCCCACCTGACGGACACCTCCGCCTGCGACTCAACAGCCAGCTCTTTGTAGGTGGGTGTGGTCACGACTCGCTAGACCCCCGCCCCTCAGGAAGTAACTGGCCTATAGAATCACTAGACCCTACAGACAGTTATTTAATTTGCATTAGGAGATTGATTTCCTCAATTGACATCCATAGGCCAGCTCAAGAAATACGATGTTCCCAAACATATACTAGGTCATGGAATGAATTATAAGGCTATTAGATATTTTTTTCAGATTCATTATCATTACTTCACAGTAACTTTCTGGCTGTGCCAAAGCATTACACAGATGAATAGCTTTGGAAATTCCATATAAGCTTCCCAGAGATGTAATCTTTGTGGGCCATAAATCCTGCTTAGTCATTCCCAGGCTCGTTCTGTTGCCTCTAGTTATAAAGGCTGGAAAGGTCAGCCTAACACTTTATCCTAATAGATATTCTTCCATATTTGCATATATTTAGTCTTAATGAGACCCCTCACAGTTGAGTGCTTTCCAGAGTTCACTTGGCTGTCTGGAATTAAACCAGAGGGTGTTGTAAATCCTCATCAACATCAGAATGGACTATAATGAGTATCGTATACAGTAGATATGGATTCCTATGAGTAAACATTATAAATGTTTGGGACAACCAAGTCTATCAGACCAACTAAGTCTATCAGACTTATGAATAAAATATCCCTTCAATACTGAATGTCATTCAGGAGGAAGCAACTGACCTATTGAATCACTAGACGCTCCCCAGGTATTAACTGGCCTATAGAATCACTAGGCCCTCCCAGTCAGGTATTAACTGGCCTATAGAATCACTAGGCCCTCCCAGTCAGGTATTAACTGGCCTATAGAATCACTAGAACCTCCCCATCAGGTATTAACTGGTATATAGAATCACTGGACCGTGAATAAACGAACAAGCTCTCTGTCCTGCAGGAGGAACGGCATCCAGACAGAGAGGCTTCCTGGGCTGCATCAGAACCCTGAACATCAACGGCGTGACCTTTAACCTGGAGGAGCGGGCTAAGATGACCCCAGGGGTGAGCTCCGGTTGTCCTGGCTACTGCACGGGTTCCAGCAGCCTGTGCCACAACAGAGGGAGGTGTCTGGAGAAGAACAGCGGCCACGTCTGTGACTGCTCCCAGTCCGCCTACGGTGGACCATCCTGCAAGGAAGGTGGGTAAAGATGGAGGACGGTGAAAAAAATGTACACAATTTGTTAGCCGTTAATAATATATAATATACATTGAAATTAGGATAGTTTGTCATTAATAAATAATGTATTGAGAACTCAACCAGCAGTTACCTTCTGCCTTTTGCACTCTTATCAACCTGTAAATGTATAAATGTATTGTTGTTTTTCTCTCTGAACCATGAAGCAGTAATGTTCTAAGCTCTCACATGAGCCAGATGATCAGCTATACTCATTTAAAACTCTTTGATGTGTCTGTTTGTAGCGGTTTGAGTGGGATTCTTGCATATTTTATCATTTTCTCTGTGAACTGAAAAATTCCCTGCTACTGTAAAGAAACCATCACCCTTCATTTACACTGAAGAAAACATCCATTATTGACTTGTCTCAACCCTCATGTGTCTTTGTAGATTTTCGCATGTTTCTGTGTGGGTGTGGGACTTTTCCTCTACAGAAAGTCATGGCTTGTTCAGAAAAGTTATGCAAACAACAAAAATCCCTGATTACATACTCAACTGTGCTTTTCTTACGCAACTCACTGGAATTGTAGTCATCCAAGTTCAGGATCGCGGTGGAAGAGGAAACTATTTTTGCATTTTTTTCAGCCGTCCTCCGTCTGTTGAAGGGAAGGTGTTAAAATCAGTGGTGTTCAAAGAGCAGATTGGGCAAACAGCAAGTGAGGAAGTGATCAAAGCAGGAGAGGATGACAGATCCTGGCTCCTCTGCCGTCTCCAGTCTGTCTGGGAGGGTCCTTCTTTGACTCCTCATGGAAGAGTAGATGCGTCCTCTGGAATAACTAGACTGTGAAAAAAGTTGTGTATTGGCCCCTATGATCCTCTGTATTTTCTGAAAACGGCAGTGTTGTTTTGGGAGTTTCAAGGGTTAAGGTTATAAAAAAGCTTCCCATTAAAAATCCCCAATGTCCAAGAGATGTACAACCTCTGAATCCTAGGATAACCTTTAACACCTTTTCTCTCGCTCTTTCCCCTTCTGTCCTTCACTTCTTCCTCACTTTCACTTCCTCTTCTATCCCTTCCCCCTCTCTCTCCCTCCTAATTCCTCCTCTTGGTTTCTCTCTCTCTCTCTTCCTACCTCTCTCTCTCTACCTCTCTCTGACCACTCTCACTCTATCTCTGTCCCTCTCTCCTCTGTCTCCTCTCTCTCTCCATCCCCCCGCCCTCTCTCTCTCTCTCTCTCTCTCTCTCTCTCTCTCTCTCTCTCTCTCTCTCTCTCCCCCTCCAGAGGTGTCTGTGTCCTTTGACCAGGAGTCCTCGGTGACCTACACCTTTCAGGAGCCTTTCTGGGTGATGCAGAACAGGAGCTCCCAGGCCTCCAGTGTGTACAGAGAGATGAGCAGGGCCAGAGAGAACATGGGTTTCACCTTCCTGACCTCCCAGAGCCCCGCCATGCTGCTCGCTGTCAGCACCTTCAGCCAGCAATACATCGCTGTCATCCTGGCACGCAACGGTACCCTCTGCTCATTATCATATAATAAGGATGCATAATAACGTATAGCCAATTCAATCCACTGACTAGTTACAGTACTGGGACTTCTTTCAAAACCACAGGGATCAAACCCTCAGTTGAGAAAGGCTGTAATTAATTTAAATCGCAGAGGTGTTAAAAGCGGTAAAAAGGTGACGTCTCAATTGTTCCTCACTTTGCCAAGTTTAGAGGCAGACAATTGCCTGGAACAAACTTTCAATTGAAAGGATGTGCAATTCCTATCCTATGAAAGGATTCCGTTGTAATCCCTTCACAGCTTATTTGTCATATTAAGAATATTTGGTCCATCACAAAAAGGGACAGGGGAAATTGATTTGCCCGCTTGCAAACACTGCCAAGTTCACCGATGCGCCAACAGCTATTCAGCTCAGAGTATAATGAAGCTTTGAGTGCAGAGGACCCCTCACCTTAGACCTCAAAGCTGACAGCCTCTGGGTCAAATACAAAAGGCTCAGAGCATCATGTTGAGCGACACCCCTGTGTCTCTCCGAGTCACTGCTCTTTCAAGCTCGTCAGTTGAGAGCCCCAAGGATGTGTACCGGTTGGGTAAATATTGAGAGAATGAGGGAGAGAGGAAGACTTTATTTAAGGTAATCTCCATCCACCAGGGTTCTGTCAGGACTCTCTCAAACACAACATGGAGAGAAAAAACACGTTGCTTTCACCGCCTCAATTGTAATATTGACCCAACTTCACTTGATAATGCAAAGCTCTCTACCTCTCTGATCTGGTGTCGTGTGTGTGGGGGAGGAACACTGAGTGCATATTGACATATTCAATACAAGAGCAAAGAGCTTTAGGCTGCTCCCAGAATAATCATTTATATATCTAAAGAGCCAACTCTAGGGGCCTCAATAGAGAACCTTCTATTTATATAAAATCTCAATTTCATTTCATTGCTCTTACAAAGCATTTCTTTTTGAATATAAGTACAATACATCCCTACCTCCCTCAGTGGTCACAAGGCTTATTATTATTGATTTATATGCATGGATGTGCTGAATACAGTGAATATACTTACAGTATATTGAAGCAGCATACCGGCTTTTCAAAGGGTACTCTCAATCCCCTAGTTTTCCAATCAATAAACAACTCTGAGTATTTCACTCAGGCACGACTTGAGGACAATTGAAATCTTCAAAGTAGCCTGTGTCCCCCCCGCTCTATGAAAGCATTAGAAATAGATTTTTTTGAAATGCAGCACAGTAATGTCTGTGTTGTTTTGAATATGTGCTGTCCAGGGAGCCTCCAGATCTGGTACCACCTCCAAGCCGACAGGAAGCCAGATGTGTTCATCCCCAGAGCCTCCAGCCTGGCAGACGGACTGCTTCACCGCATCAGGATCCACCGCGAGGGCAGGGACGTCTACGTCCAGGTGGGTCAGGACACACTAGACCATCACCTCATCACTCACTGGAGAAACATCCTCACAGGCACACACAGACCACACAACACAAATGTGTCGCTTCAGAAGTTGCGCTTTGAACATAGAACATTGAGATAATTGAATTTACTGTAAATGTTGGCCGGTTTATCAGTGTGGGTGCTGAAGGTTTCAAAATGCATTGGCTAGAATCTTTTACACCGTCGTTTGAAAAGATCATGACAGAACTTAATACTCAATCCATAATATATTGGAAAAACTGCAATGGTTTTAGATTGCTTGAGACCGGGCTTATTATTTGATTATGTTCCACTCACCAGATCGACCAGGACATCCACCGAAAGTACTCCCTGTCATCTGATGCTGAGCTGATCCTAATCAGATCCTTGACTTTGGGCAAAGTCATCGGTAAGCCCCTTTATGAAATGAAACCGTAATGATAGTTAATCAGATATTATGCTGCTTAAGGACGAGCACCCACGTTCAAATATCTATCAAAAAAGTACATTGTGGGTCACCTACTGAACTTTGAGAGGCCTTAATGCATTGAAAGTTTATGTTTATGAAAATGAATGTTTAAAGAGTAGAAAATAAATGTTTCCCCTCATATTTATTTTCTGACTCTTTTGGCTCAACATCATTACCATCATGCAACATTTCCAGATGTCAGGAGATTAACATAATATCACACAACGAAACAGCATGTGTACTGCACACACCTCTTTTTTGTTGAGCGCTAATGGCATTTAATCTTATATTTAGAGATACAGAATATGTTATGTAATCCACCAGCCGGTAGGTGGTAACATTTACACAAACTATCATATTTTCAGTTTATGTTTGAAATAGCTGGCATAGATACAGGGTCCTAAAATCTTTGTTGTAAAAGACAAGGCTTTCGCTCTGATTGGTAAGATAAGTAGCTGGCTCCTTATTTCATGGCTATTTCATATTCATTCAGTTGAATTGGTCCTCCTTTTTATTTCATTTTTTCTCTTTAGTCTTTCATTTTGTTCAATTTGTTTATGTTCCCATTGTTTTCATGTAAAAAATCCCTTTTTAACCTTCTAATCCTATACTAAAGAATTGAGAGTTGATGATCAATGCTGAAGGATGATTCTTTTGATATCCCCTGCTGCTGTTGCCATAGAAACATCCATCTTCAATTCTGTTGGCAACGAGAGTTCTAATTCACAGGGAAGAGAGCCATTGATGTTACATAAAAAAAGTTCACTGGGACAAAGACAAAATACTGTCTTTTCAATAGCCATGACAGAAATCTTGCTTTTAAACAGTAAAAGAACAACAACAAAAAACCTGGTAGCATTATTTGTGTAGTGATTCATTTAGTCAGAAAAAAGGTTTTGTTTAGGGTAACCTTTCTGTTTTATTTGATCAATCTTCTCTCTAATCTTTCCCTGGTGATTCTGGATCACAGGAAGGGAGAACTTTGACGAGGAAGTGATGCAGGCGGGTTCAAAGGGTTTCATTGGCTGCCTGTCGTCGGTCCAGTTCAATCACGTGGCTCCTCTGAAGGCTGCCCTGCTGAACCGAGGCAGCTCATTGGTCAGCGTACGGGGTCAGCTGGTGGAGTCTAATTGTGGAGCACTGGCTGACTTCACCCCATCACATTCACTCACAGGTACCAGTCTGTCACACCCTGTCTGCTCTGTCCCTGGATGAACCAACACTGAATTAACAAACAAACAAGATCTTCTCCACCTCTCATCCACAGCAGTTTGTGTTCCCCAGCAGCAGACTGGAGGAGTCTAAGTCAGGTGTGGCTGTGCCTCAGTCTTGCCTCCAGCTCAGAGCCCGTTATTACATTCCTAGCATAAATCAGGACGCAGTCACAACAATAACGAGCTGATACCTTCCAACCTAATGGAACTTTTGTTTATCATTGTTTGTGCACTTGCACAAATGCATTATCAGGAGCTGCAGACACCCTGTTGAAAGCACAGCCATTGTGCCGTACAGCTCATTCACCCATTACTGAAAGTTAATGAATGAACCTGTGGCTGCCTTCCCCAGATCAAGCTTCCAAGCCAAACAAAGATAAGGAGGAGCTCGGTAATGATACCCGAAACAATTCAGCTGTAATAGGAGGTCAGTTTCTCTGTTTTGTGTTGATTAATGTGGACTACGTCCCAGCTGTCTGATGTTTGACTCCGCTCTCTCTTTCTTCTCTCTCTGCTGCTCTCTCTCTCTCTCACCTTTTTCCCCCCTGGTCTGTTATTCTTTTAATTTTCTACTGCTTTGACCTAAACTCACTCTCTTCACGCTCCTTCTTTCCATTAGATTTACTTTACAGTTGACTTACCTCTATAATTCTCTCCATTATCAAACCAGTTATCAAGATATTGCGTTATACTACAACAATTAAGTTTGCTATACAATACATGACACTGAGATCCACCGTACATAATCCTATCACGGTGTTTGCATTCAAATCTAAGTTCTGGCCCTGGCCCTTCCTTCCTCCTCAGGTGTGGTGACTGCAGTGGTCTTCATCACTCTGTGTGTGGTGGTGGTGATGAGTCGTTTCCTGTACCAGCAGCGCCAGGCCCAGAGGAGCGCCAGCAGCATCAAGGAGAAGGAGCAGCAGCGGCACAGCCTGGAGACGGCCTACCGGACCGAGCTGCACCTCCACAACCCAGTCAGGGACAACATTAAGGAGTACTACATCTGACGCCCAGAGCCCAACCAAGCCTTCAAACCATTGCTTCCCTCTCTTCTGTTTCGTCCAGCTGTCTGCACAAGATGTGGCTCCCCCTGGCATCCTCCTCCTCCCAGAGTAGAGACCGAGAAGTCCTTTCTCCCGTAGGGAAATGAGGGAAGAAGGGAAGATGTCCCTGCCTCTCTCTAGATCCTCAGTGAAACAGAAGTTGTAGCTGACGTTGTGCTGTGGACCAACGAATGATGTTGGCTATGTTGACGGGAGTAGACAGTCCGCTGATAGAATATGACTATGGGTTTGGTGCAATGGATTTATCCAGGGATTTTGTGTACACAGTGGCGGGAGAGATGGGAGGGCGGAGGCAATATCAAGGGTGAAATGCATAAAAGGTCCCTCAGGATCCTTCAGTAGAGGTGGAAGGGAAGATGGACCTCTACGGCTCTATTAATGGAATGATGGAGGCACAGAAGCAACAACAAATCATTGAGCTTTTTTTCTGCCTCAATGTGGTTAGTGCAGTTAATGTACTTAAATGGCTAGAGTATGGTCCAAAATGTAACAACCTAGATAAAGAAAACAAGCGTGTAGGACAGGTCTTCCCAGGAAGTGAAGACTGTTTAGTGATCGTATCAGTAGCTAATGACAATGTGGTGCTCTAAAAAAGGTAAAAACAGGAAGTCATCTCTGGTGAGATCTTAGGGATCTTGGGGAATTTAGGAATTAAGAGGATCACCGGAGTGCTATTCGGCCCGTTTCACATTTCTAAATCAGATATTTTTATTTCAGACATCTGCACACTTCAATGTGGAGCATCCCAGTGGTTCTCAAACTGAAGGGAGGGGATCTATACATATATGAATGTATAATATATAGAGAGATAGAGTATATTATAACGCAAGGGGAGGCCTCTTTTTTCAAACAGGGACCTGACTAAAACAGTTTGAGAAACACTGCATTTTCCCTAAGATAGAACATTCATTATTGCTTGTTAATTCAAACAGATCCTTAATACATGATAAAATTGCAAAGACAGTTCTCTTTGTTCCTCCAAAAACCTTACCTCCAGTTTGCTTTCTGTTTCTTTCAAAGCAAGTTTATTTTCACTGTAGAAGCTGTATGGATGGGGACTGCACTGTGTCAAGGCAAGAGTGTGTAAAAATAACTGCTGCCTGTCCTCTGGCTGGAAAACCTATCAAATACCACTCGAGTGGCGTCTGGCCAAGGGTTAGAAGACCATCAACGGAGCTGAGCCGTGTGTGAACATCTCTATTTTTCCTCCATGTTCTCTTGAACTCCTCGTCTTTTTGTATTTTGTTCAAAGCTATTGTTCATCTTCCGATATTTTTTTATGTGTGTGCTTTCCTGATCAGGGTCACGTGATCTTGTATACCTTTTGTAACATAGCATTCCTGTTTTAGATTTAGGTTGTGGATTAGCACTGCCGATTGTTGTTGGAGACATGAAAAAGTGATGCATAGCGTAGATGTGTTTTCTGTCCCACAGTAAGAGTGAGGATTATGAATGACAACTCTGAGTCTAAGAAAATGGGACAGTCACAGTCTAACTACAGCAATGGCAACAACAACCAAAAGAACAAACAATGCATATATCATATGCTGAAGTCCTACATGAGTAATTATTCATTAACACACTCAATCACAAAATAGTGAGGTTAACAAAAGCCAGAAAAGTTTTGCCTGAAAACCTTTTTATTTACAATTAAAGTGTCCTTGACTGCAAGTTGTAATTAACCTCTGAGACCTTTTTTGTACTCATGTTGATATTGTGGTTATTTTGAGGGCCAGTTTTGTATGGCTTTAATTGTACAGGTATATTATCAATATATGTTTAATAAAATCTGACATTCTTTTTTGAAACCAACCATCTCTTCTTGAACACATATTTTGCTATTCCGATTCCCCTCTCCTTGTCTGTGTGAGAGGGTGGGTGTGTCTGTATTCTGGAGCTGAGCAAGCAGATGCCTCCTCAAAGGGAAGACCAGACGTGAAGACGTGGAGCATGTTTTTATTTAATTCCTTAAATAACCACAGTAAACTGTAAATGGAACAAACTAATTCAGCTTATGCATGGAGAAACGCATACCTACTGGAGTTGTATCCTGTCTTACACTAAACGAGTTCATGGTTAACACTGAACAGAATGAAATCTAACCAAAGATAACAACTAGATGCTTATGCAAAAATTAAACATCTGGATGGATATTGAATTGTCCATGCTGGTACATATGGATAAATGTATTCCTTGTGGGGCCTCGACTTTAAGGATAGACATATGACATCAGAGATATGGTCTAACGCTAATGAGTCGCATTTTAAGTTGCAGGCACCGTGCAAAATGAAAAGAATAATTTTCACTCATTTGTCCAACGGTACAAACCAGGGTTGTATGAAAATTATTTGTAGTATAGCGTGATGAGTCAGGTCTATAATGGATACATTTCAGCCACTCATCCAGAGCTTTGTTCTGGAAGACAGGAAGTTAAGAATTCTGTCATATTAAAGAATTATACCCTGATTCAAGGTAGTTGCAGACATGACATGACATAACCTCTCATTGAACACAACGTCAACATATACGCAATGTAAACCCATGCAATTTACATAGATGGTATGATATAGTGCTTCATAAATAAATGTTCTCGATTGAATTGTGATTTGGGAAATAAATGACGTTGTGAAAGAGATCCCTGATGAAGATGCATTTTGGGAGGATGAGCAGCACTGCTCTCATGCGTTGCTGCTCTTCTTGACACACCCATAACCTGTGCCTCCTACTCTGTGTTCAACTTTGCACACAGGCTCTGCAATCTGCACCGGAGGTAGCATTAAAAATATCAAATGGAGCCTGGAGCGTCAGCCATTAGATGGCTGCATGACCAAAGAGCGGGAAAATAATTGTCCCCATAGTCCTGAATCCGAACGAGAGGGAACAATTTGACCTGGGGGGGTCCTGTCCTATTAGTGCAACCCCCTGCTTATCTTTGTCTATAAAAAGAGAGCTACCATGGATCTTTGGGCATGCTAAGCCCTCAGTTTTCCCCGTCCTCTCTGTCCTGTGCTAGTGTTTGGCTGCTGCGTAAGAGCTATGCAAACGATGCAATTGTACAGTATGCATGGCTGAATGTGAAACCATAAACCCATGTGCAGACAAGTCCTTATTTTCCATATATTCTGATGACTAATATTGTTTTATCACCATGAAGAATTGTACTGTAAGGAGTGATGTAAATCAAGTATTTGATTTGCATGCATGACATAATGGTCATGCTCATGTAAACAGCCCCTAGCTCAAAGCACTTTGAGTGCTGATAAGGTAGAAAAGCAAGGCAGTCCATTTACCATTAGCTGGTTTACATCTACGCAGTCGGGTATAGTCTTGATCAAACTCTGAAACTGACTGAGAGAGTGGAGAGCAGGCTTTTTACTATCAGCAATACTTCAAACTGTTTAAAAATGACAAACATGGATGGAAACATATTTGCCATTGTGTGTGGATCTATTACTTTTGCCGATTTTTTTTTAATGTGTTTTTCATACTTTGCCTGGTGCTCACAAGAAGGGAACCAGGTGTCAACCAACAACATCTTCTCAGGTTCCTTCTAAGTTTGGTTATTTTTACCAGCTTATTTTACCAAATGAATCAATTTCTAACCGTGGTTTTAGAGGCATTTGAAAAATCTGCCATTCGCTCTCTAGCCATGACATACTTTGCCTTCTTGCTTTTCATGGCCAACTATTCCTGCTCTTCTTGGATCAGTGTGTTTTACTACTTCAAGATTGTACAACGGAACACGGCCATGTTCACCTGGGTGAAAACCAACATTGATAAAGTCACATATTGCGGTCTCGTCATAGACTGCACTTTTCTCCTCTCAGGCTGGATCTCTGCCATATTTGACAAGCTGAGTTCTCTGGGCCTGGTCTACCCTGACGTCAGCATGGTCCACCACAACTCAACACTTCCCCAGGCAAGACACACAGCCAAGAGTTATCTGTTTTTCCTGTCTCGTATTTTATTAGTGACATATTACGTCCGTCCTCTGAGTTGTATGGTGTGGTGCTCCAGCCGCACCTACATCTACTTGCAGAAGCACATGAAGAGCATAGTGGACAACAGCAGCTCCTTCTCCCAGCCGCAGCTGGAGGCTCAGATGAGGGTTGTTGTCACATGCATGGTCCAGGCAGTAATCTTTTTACTAGGGAGTGTGTTTAGCATTGTAGTGATCTCCATTTATGACCACCCTGAATACCTGAAGCGTGATCCAGAAGGGTATAGCCACAGTGGTATAGCTATCTTCATTATGTTTTCAAATTCTTTGTGTTTGGGGTTCTCACAGTCTGTTTTCAGACACAGGGTGATTGCTTTCTTTAAGAAAGTAGTTAAATGGATTTACATTAGAAGATGAGCATGTTTATGGTTTGTGCATACATCTATCAGAGCTAGGTAGTGTGCATTACAATGTATTTTCATAGAAAGATATTTAGCAATTCCAAGAAAATATGTGTTGTGTTTTATCTACTGAAGTTGTAAGCACACTGTGGTATGTGCTAGATGAATAGCATACTGATTGAGAATCTGTTAGGACGGTTATTGATCAATTAACTTTAAATTGGATTGTGTTTTCAAATAATAGTTGAATTAAACAAATTAGTTGCCTTAGATCTCTTTAAATACAGACATGGTGGGATATCTTACCAAATGAGAAAGAAATAAAACGGCTACCTGAAGCATTTCCTCATCTAATAATTACAGAGCTTGCCACAACGGATATAGTTTTCCATTAGACAAACCAAAATGTTTATTTTTTGGATATTGATGTGGTTGTCCTGTATTGTACTAAAGGGACTGTGAAACAGCATATCTGTACAATAATCTAGACATTATGAGAATAAAAACTATTGCATAACAACCGTGCAACATCATTCCAATTAAGTTTTTTACTTTTTTAACTAATTGCTGAGCTTTCCATTATAATATTTACATATTAGGTGGACTTGACAATTAAAAATGAGACTATCTTTACTAATTTAAAATAGGACTCACTGTGTCTAATTTGCCTATTCCATGAAGGATTGATATGACCTGAAAAAGAAATTAGTGCAAACAAGTGCAAAAGACAATCCTACAATACTACAAAGCATAATTAGATTAACCAAAGAACATTGGAAGACATTCAACCATAGAACGGCATTGGATAATTTTGGAAATCATTTGACATGAAATGTTGCACAGATCCCTATGGGACTGAACATTTCCAACCATGATTTGATGGTACGCAGCAGTTTTCCATTTCCAATATGAGAGTGTGTTGACATTGTGTGTTGATAGTCCATTTTTGCCTAATCTGTGGCACTAACATTAGCATATGCTACAGACCATTGATATTAAAATGGTGTCTAAGGAGAGGAGCTCCAACAAACATGACAAACAGAAGTCCTTCACTGTAGACAGCACTGCTTCACCATGTCAGTAGTTTAATCTTTCCTGTTGGGCATAATTTTTAGGTGTAGTTAAAAATATGTTTTGGCTCTGTGCGTGCTACGTGATAAAGAGGAAGATTTAAACAGCCTCTAATATTTCTTATCTGCTCCACTTTGGCTGTGAACGGCCTGTTTCAGGCAATGGTTCTTCTTCCCATGCTTTTTACATGTTTGATATGATATCAAACAAGTAAACACTCGAGAGCTTATTACGCTGTTTTGATATTTTGTTCATATTGTAGCATGTCTTCTTGTGTGTGGCTAAGCATCTTCTACTACACCAAGATCGTGCCCAACCAACGACCCTTCTTCATCTGGATGAGGAGGAACATCTAACTGGTCTTGTACTCCTGCCTCATCGTTGACAGACTGCTCCTCTTGTTGGATGCATGTGCCGCGACTTATGAGATAACTCAAGCCAGGCTTGGCTTGTCCCTGTTTTCCAACACCAGTACTTACGATGGTACAATGGAGGTCTACCTAAGTGTGTTCAGGCACATCCATCCTTTGTACATGTTCCTCTTCATTGTGATGATGGCGGCATCTTCAGGAGCTACCCTTGCTTACCTTCGTGGGCACATGAAGAGCATGGAGGGAGCATGGCTTGTTACCAAGCCCCTAACCTCATCTCTATAGGTGGTCTCATTGTTGTCCGAGATTAGACCCAGGATGGTGGTGTGGCGTCCGCAATCTTAAGGATGACATTGGAGCTTTGTGTGGTCACAAAGTCCTGCATGAACAGGGAGTACAAATCACTATATCATTCTTATTTGATTATGCAAGCAGACTGATTGCTATAAAAGGAGGGACTCTTTGCATACTGTACATTGAATGTTTTTGACAAAATAAACCTTTAAAACTGAAAATGTAAATTAAATGCTTATCATTGTTTTCCAGTATACCATAGAAATGTTAACAAATAATCAGAAAACGCAAGATTTGTCACTGCCTTACTTTTGGTCATGACTTATGACTTAGTATTATCGAGGGAAACACTATGCTGTATTTAAACGTTTGATTTATCTATTTGCTTTTCTATGTTTTGCAAAATAATAACGTACTTTAATCCTTTAATAATATTTTGGTTTAATTTTACCGCAGCAGCGACTAGCACATTAGTATTAATGCAACATGTTCTAAAAGTAAACACCCAAGACCCAACAGAAGTCACTCTTTATTCAAAGTAGCCCTGTGACCCAAAACTGGAGGGTGTTTTGACCTGGCCTCATTCCACCTCTGCATATTAATGACCCACTGTTTGTTATTCTGTGTTCTGCCCATATTCTTTATACTGGGCCAAAACTAATTGGCATGCATGTGTTTTCTCCTCCCTGTGATCTGCCCTTAATAGACTGCTAGTAGGAGCATTGGTGAACCATTGAACAGGATAATTGTTGTTGTAATTACCTGTAAAGAGCTTATTTCCACACAATTAGAATGGCAAGAGGAGCTCTTCAGGGGACAAGCAGAAATGTGGGCAGGAAGCCCTGGCAGAGTGGTCATGTTGGCAAACAATCCACTTTCTCTGTGGGGTCCTGCTTCCTTCTGAATTACTGATTTAGTATTTTTTTTTCTGTCCAAACCTAATATAAGGGGATTCATATATTGCTCGCAGTAACGCCTCATCAGCATATTGTGCACCTTTACCATGCAACAGCTTTCAAAGGACTACCTCAGCCTGTTGGGATGTGAACGCATGGGGACTGAGATGTGTGAGATATCTCAAAAGTGTTATGAAAATAAGTGTTTGTTTGCTTCTGTGTTCTGTTTTGTAAAATCTCAGAACCTCAGATGTTTTTTCCAAACCAAATACAGCCTTTCGGATTAACTGGAATACCTAGGGCATAACAGGGCCATGCATCATATGCCAGCAGTATTGTAAGTAAACAAGGATGCACAAATGGCACACACAACCAGGACATCAGAGTATGAATTTTGAAGGGGGCTTTTTGTCTTAATGGCAGTCAATAGACTGTGTGTCATCTGAAACCATTACTGTGTCTCTACTGAGTTCATCTCTCTACATCAAATGATCACTTTCATTTATCCTATTGATCGGATCCATTGACAATTTCAAAGACAATTTCAAAGCTCAAAGGGTTGCCGGCTGATGGTCAACAACATGATCTGTTATATCGGACTGCATCCACTATCCATAACAAGAAACTTAGATTTCATAAGTCAGTCAAGATCTCACAAGGAAGTGCTATCTGAAAAGATACATGAGTCGTATCTAGCCCTAGCTGGAGCCCCCCCCAAAAGTTTCATTAGCCCCCCCGATTTTTTTAAATACATTTTATAAATATAAATATGTTTTCTTTCCTTCATATTTTAAATCTAAATGTGTTAATTTCTCTTCCTAAAACCCACTAGAGGACACTATTTAAAAGGATATTGTCAAAAATGTCTTCTGGGGGAACATACCCCCAGACCCCCCTAGTTTTGCTGGGTCACAGGAAAAATTATAGGTTTTATCTAGGGGCTTAGGCCCCCCAAAAGTGGGAACCTAGATTCGCCCCTGTGTAACATGACTCCATGTTCTGCCCTGCTAATGAGCGTTTTGTTGTTGTTTTTATAATTGATGGCCCTGTAATACAACTGAACTGGTTTTCTAACATCTGTTTTTGAGATTTGAGATTATCTCAAATACAACCCTACAACCTTTTATTGCCAAAAAGAACAAGTGAAAAAACACCAGCTCAGGTTGCAAAGTGTTGATCTGCTTGTTGCAAAATGTCACTGTCGCTGATCGAGATGATTAGTTCCTCCTGAAGAATGATGTCATATAATTAAAGTCACCTTTTACTCCTCTGAGTGCAGAAAAGCACAAGAGGTAATTAACAGTTAAGTCACAAGAGAGTGTTGCAGTTCACTCACCTGTGATCTGGTTGTTTAATCATTAATTAGCCTTTGGCTTCGCTTTCCTTTATTAGGCAATATAACCTTGGTAAAAAAAATATGTTTACATTAGAACATACAGGTACAGTCCGAGGTAACAGATACAGTTAAAACACCTAACTCTCATGAGAGGTCGTCTGAGATGGTCCATTTAGGTAATGGAAGCAAAAAAGGCCAGAATAAACCACCAGAAACCTCAGGATTGTCAAGAGTCTCATTGCAATGAGCCACATAATACAGCCTTGACCTTTATCCGCACACCTATTCAACATAGAATCATATAAATAGCATGTCAGACAAAAGACGGCGAATCGAAATTGTATACAAATGAAACCATCCTCGTAATTTGGGCGTACATCAATCAAACCTTACTCCGGGCTTAAAAAAAAGAATGATTTTGAGGGATGGGTTGGAGAACAGATCAATGATATGATGCATGCAGGTCTTGTATGCTCTGTTTTCTCCAGAATTGATTTTCTCAGAATTAGACAATTGTTATTGTGAGGATATGGGATACTCACAGGGAAAAGTGACAAGCATTCGTCACCCATTCCCACAAGCAAAAAGACTGTTCAATATGTTGCGTGAAACCCAATTATTTTCTCCAGAATTGTTTGGGAGCCAAAGTAATTACTGTGGGCTTAAACTCAGACAGAGTGGATTTCAAACCAAAATTGAATATTGCTATTAAAGTAGTGCTAATACAATTCCTGGATTACCTTGCAAAAAGTAATCCATCATTTTGGGGGTTTATATGTGCATTCTTGTCAAACATATTTCATGCGTAAAGTTTTGCTAACAAGATTAACTTAATTAACTTTAATCTATGTCAATTTGCAGTTCATCTGAGGTGGGCAGCTCAAAGATTAGTCTATGTTTGTGAAGGAATGACTAATGACACAAAACCTGAACATGAATTGCTGGCTGACATTTGATATTGCATAAAGTATGGTTATTCTATTGTACAAAAGGGCTTTTACTTCACATAAATATAACACACAATTTTTTTTTATCAAGGTCGAGAGATGAAAGCAGTCTCCTCTTTCTTTTCTGATACCAAGATATTGCTCCCTCCTGAGCATAGCTTTTTAATGCACCAGCTTTGAAACATTCAAAAGCATTATGAGTCATAGCAGGATGCAAGAAATATATAATGAACTAAGAGATATAAAGATAACCATGGAATGAAAAACTTTAAAATTTAAAGAAGCTTTTAAAGTTCATTATTCGATTAAGGAATCGAATAAGGGGCATATAGCTTAAGCATAAGCAAACAAAATACAAATCAAAAAGTGTAAGATCACTTTGTAACAAAATTATAAATAAGTGCTTTTCACAGTCCTTTCAGATATTTTCTTTTCAGCGTCAATTACTTATGAAGCCTTTACAATGTCACTAAAAAATTGTCAAACTAAAACCCAGGTTTGAAGTTTATATCCACACCAAGATTGGCTGTTTGCTGCCTTTCTGGAACAAGTATGATGCTCTGCAACCTTACCCTGAAATAACAAGAGCCAATTTCAGCTCTATCATACATCAAACCCAGACCGCAGTTAGCTTCCTCGCCGTATGGCCCCTGGTGAGAGCATATACGTAGAGCCTGAGTGACAGGCCATCACTCTTTTAATCTCCCCCAACCCAGAGCGAAGCAGGATTTGGGAAATGGGTGTCGCCATTTCCACCTTTATCAAGCATGACACCTTCGCCATGCGTCTGTCATAGAACTCAGATGGTGAACACTGTGTGAGTTCAAGTCTGCTTCAGTCCAACTATCTCAGCCCCTCGTTTAGTTGACCTTAAATTGCATGGATGGACACCAAATAGTAACAATTCTCAACAAGAAAACATGCTTAATGTGTTTCTAACTTCCATCACCGATATATAGTTCAGCAGCTATGTTTCCCCTGGTACATGTGTTCAAGTTTAAGTTCAAGTCTTTTATTGTCAGATGCACAGACCAACACAGGGTCAGACTGGGCACTGAAATTCTTAGGACAAGACAATGCAAAATAACCTGGCATCACATGACATGAGTACTCAGAACAAGTTTACACCTATGACAAATTAACATATAATATAATAAACCTCCAAAATATACAAAATAATGAACAATGTATACTAAACCTATAATACACATAAAATTGCTGATTGTGCAACCAGTAGCTAAAGTGACAGTGTGTAAAGTGACTAGTGTGAGTGTGTCAACAGTGTATCAATAACCATATCAATGTTAATTCAGAAGCCTGATGGCCCTTGGAAAGAAACTGTAGTCCAGTCTGCGTGTGCGAGACCGAATGCTTCGGTATCGCCTGCCAGAAGCCAACGAGGTAAAACGATTGAAGGATGGGTGGTAACAGTCTCTTAGAATCCTGCCAGCTTTCCTGAGGCATCGTGTGTGGTAGGTGTCCTGTAGGGCTGGGAGCTTCCTGCCGATGATGAACTCAGCAGACCGGACTACACTACGTAGGGCCTTGCGGTCCCTGTCTGTGCAGCTCCCATACCACACTGTGATGCAACCAGTCAGTATGCTCTCTATAGTGCATCTGTAGAAATGAGTCCATGCTAAACTTCTTCTGTCTCCTCAAGCAATTTTTCTGGGCCGCTTTGACTACCTTGTCTGTGTGAGCAGACCAGGTGAGATCATTGCTGATGTTCACCCCAAGGAACCTGAAGCAGCTGACCTTTTCCACTTCGGATCCGTTGATGTATAGGGGTGCATGCTCCTCCTCCTGCCGCCTCCTATAGTCCACAATCATCTCCTTAGTCTTACTGACGTTGAGAGAGAGGTTATTGTCCTGACGCCATGATGTCAGGGTATCAACATCCTCTCTAAAGGCTGACTCATCACTGTCAGAGATGTGGCCCACAATGGTTGTGTCGTCAGCAAACTTAACAAGAAGGTTGGAACTGTGTGTTGCCGCACAGTTGTTCCGTGAACAAGGAGAGGGCTGAGCACACAGCCCTGGGGGGTGCCTGTGTTGGTGATCAGTGTGGATGAGGTGCGGTCACTGATTCTCACCACCTGTGGCCTCCCCGTCAGGAAGTTGAAGATCCACTTGCAGAGGGAGGTGCTTAGTCCCAGGTCCACAAGCTTGGTGACCAGTCTGGAGGGGATGACGATGTTGAATGCTGAGCTGTAGTCAATGAAGGGTTTGGTTTGAATCAATCGATTAATGTCGGTTTGTCATGAGGATTAATATGATTTAAATTGTTACTATCCATATTATTTTAAGCTTGAAATAAGTAATTTTGTTATATACAGTATGCATGCCAACACCTTTCCAGTTAACATTGCAGACAATATTTTGTGTGCTGTTTGCTTTAAGAAAAACCTCCATTAACATACATAGGGTGCATACATTCTATCAATTTCCAGATAATATCATAACCATCCCCACTCTATAAACAGAAGATAAATAAATGGCATTTCCCACTGGCCAGTCAGAGGATGTGAAACACAGCTGTAATTACCAGTCGAATTAGACTGAATGAATCATACAATTAAAAACAATTATGTGGTTGATTAACAAACCAGAGACAGAATGAAAGCCTGCGGCTTAATCAGAAGGCTAACCCTTTAGCTGGCAGCATGAGCCATGAGAGAGAAAAATAAATAAATTACAAGATCATTGAAGAAATGCGGCTAAAACAACCCAGGACACAGGCGCAGAAGCAGACCAACAGTGATTGGAGGCATGCAGAAACGATAATAATAATTGGGTATACAAGTGTGCTTTACAATCCAAAACCATCAGGTTTGATACCAATGAAGTGCAACCCTTTTTATTGAGCTAGTGCTACAGCTTTTGGTTGTAAACCTAACCCTGACCCTACAATAACCCCTAACCCCGACCTAACCCCAACCTTGATCGTATCCCCGTCCTAATCACCTGTTCCTACCCCAACTCTGGCCCTTGCCGAATACTGGCCTTAAGACAAACGTAACTATACATTGACCCTGATCCTAACTCTGACCAAATCGTGACACTAATTCTGACCCTTACCGTGGCCTTGATGTGAAATATCTCACTCTAACCCCACACCAACCTCAGAAGTAGAATACACATGATAAATTGGTGCTGAACTGAGAAGATGAATTCATCCTTGCTGAAGGATTTCTTATTTTAGTAAAGGATATGATTTTGATAGAAAAATACACATTATAATCAGACAGAAATTATAACCTGTTGTCAATTTGAGGAAAGTTGTATTTAATAGATGTACTAAGGAGAGTTTAATCTTCAAAATCCTTCCCTTTTCCAATCAGGAAAGATCTCTTTGTATGAGGTTTTAATTCCTGTTCCCTTTTCCTTCCTACAAGGCTTGGAGACAAAACAAAAACATATCTAATGGGATTCAAAGAGAAAAATTCCACAGTAATGGTATTGGTTTGCAGGTAATATTTGCTCTAAAAGTAAAACCAAGCAGAAAAGCTAATGGTTTCTGTTCATGGTGACCCTTAGGATAAACGACACACAAACCAGTCCTCATTACATGGGTTGACACAAGCCATTTTGTAGCTAAAGTTTCATTTAAAATGTACTACCACTGTAAAGGTGTTAATGAAGTAGTGTAATGTTTTGCATCAAAGCCATGATGTGATTTCAAGACTACTTCACGGTGTTAAAAGAGGGTTAATAACAATGTTTAAGTAACTGCTTTGATCCACAAGCAATATAGAGATTGAAAGTGGCCTGCATTAGCGTCAAACTATTTTTGTCAGTTATGGCATAATTTGTGTATAATAACTTTGACCTTTTCTCTTCCATCACGGTCCTACATTTGTATCCTCCCATGAAACATTAACCTAGAGCTTCAGTCCAAAACACTTTCAGAACCAAAACCTGTGGAGGCCAGCGCAGAGAATATGCTTTTGACGGCTCAGAAAATAGATGTTATTGTGGCATACCCTCAGACAGATGCGTAGAGGGATAGGCTGTGTTCTTTTGCCTACCAAACGACTGTCGGTTTCTCATCTTACTTTGTAGAAGTCCGAATGAGATGAGAACAGTGGATGACGCTAAGGGGCCGAGTGGAGACGAACGAATGATTCCCCGGTTCTATTTGTTCTCATTCCCTCTTGTCTTAGTTTCTCTGTTTGAGTTTTTTAATCATATTGATTTAGTTTCTAGGATGCTGAATGGTTCTTGGGCCTAGACACCAGAGACGGTTGAGAAACCATTTCTGTTCCTCAGTATCATGGGTTTAACTTCTCGGTATGTTGTTCACAAAGTATGTTGTGGATCTTTGAAACAGTCAATACCAAGTTTTGTATTTAATGTTTTTCCATCTAAAACATCACTTTTAAAATGGGGGAACCTACATAAGGTCCCTATTAAAATGAAAGGAATACTTTTTATATTGTGTTAAAAACTGCTGCCTTAAAGAATGGCAACCATACATAACACATGACCTTTTTGTGGTTGAAAGCTTGTCTACAGGTATGCATTGAGTATCAATACAGCTTGTCTGGAGTTCATCTTTCTATTGGGAGTCGTTATTAAAATAAGTACAGAATAGTTAAAGTGAAAGCTGGTTGAAGAAGCAAATACAGACTGCTGAATACCATGAATGGACAAAACAAAAAATAGTACATAAAATTATCTCACTCTAAAATCTAAGTCCTCTAAATGTGTTTTGTAGCGAGAGGTTTGCAGAGAATCCCAAGCCGAATCGATTTAGCTGAACTGCCATGCTGGCCGGTTTTCTCACCAAAGCTCCGGGATATTCTTTAGGGTCTATTTATGTAGCTTGTTCCACACTGGAGGACAAAAAGAAAAAACAGTAAGTCCAGACTTTTTTTTTACCTCGACTTAATTGGATGGATGAACTAAATATCTTGTAGCAATCAATGGGTATTGATCCGCCCCCTGCAATGCTTTCACTTCCCTCCTAGCATGAATGCACTTGAAGAGTGGTTGGTTGTAAAGTGCAACTGAGGAAGAAAAGTGGATATTATGTATTATTATTGAAGTCAGATTTTGTCAGATCAGATTTTGTATTCTGATCTGTCTCCGGAATGACCTCTGCACATACAGTAAGTTTAGATCTAGTTTAGATGTAGCCAAAATAGACTTCACTGTATACAGTATTATCTCACCCCCGTCCCTTGGCTCTATTGTGAAATATAACAACATGAGCTAACAGTTACAGTTTGACCTGTGCTTGAGGGCACCAGTTCAATGTCACTCCACTTTACCCGTATGTTATTTTAAACTTATTTTCATCTCAGTAGAGTATAGCTTCAAAGTTTTTGATGAGCAGAACATTTTGGGGCATAGAAGAGCAAAGAAACAGCCATACACCTGGTCTCAAATGACACAATACAGAAACATAAAGGCTGTCTTTGTTCTGTAATAGAAAGAGCGTTATTACGCCAACACACTTTAAGGCCATTCCATATAGAACCTACATGAAGCAACTTGGAGGCTGAGATATCAGATTAGGACCATGTCTGGAGGACGCAGCATGGTGAAACCACCATGAAATTAGATTTCAGTGGGGCGGGTCCGGTGAAATTGACTGGGTTTTGACACAAGGACCTCATATATTGTATCTGCATCTGTCACGCACTCTATAAGGAGGTCTGTGTCTTTCATGGGCCCCCTTGAACTATAGGCTATGGGCCGTAAATAACATTGAGGGTCATCTAAGTTCCACTACTACAACATCTGCAACATGTATGTGTGACAGCCTCAAACCTCTGTTATTTTAGAGAGAGTATCTCACTGTGGGAAAACGGCTAAGGTGGCGTTCAGTAGCGGACCCCTTAGGATTAGGAAGCACTACACAGAATGTGTGCAGTGCTTCCTGTGGAAGTCTGACATTTAATGCACTGGAGGCCATAGTCATATTTCACACTCAGCATTGGTATGTTGTTCCGAAATAATCTATTCATAACATTGGTCTTTTTTCTCAGTGTGGGACTGTAATATACAATGTCCTCGTTCAGCACTCGAAAAAAATGATTTTTAGAAAGGAAAAGGTTTGTAAATGTCAAACCTTTTCAGCCCGGCTGATGTCATGATGTTTTGTGGAAATGCACTGGTCCCGTACTCCATCAAGGTGAGTAGTAAGACTTTTCTAATAGCAGTGCTATTGTAGATTACCAGTCATTACTAGGTGGGTAGCCTCACCCCCAGGGACAGTGTAATAAAAACATAAAAAGCACACAGCATGTCCAATGATGACGGGGTTGCTCAGTGTTCATTTGATGCTTTGATTGTGACGTGGGGTCATTGGGTCATTGTCAACCACAGAGAAAGTAAATGGAAGACCTACCA
Source organism: Mallotus villosus (assembly GCA_903064625.1). Classification (NCBI taxonomy): domain Eukaryota; kingdom Metazoa; phylum Chordata; class Actinopteri; order Osmeriformes; family Salangidae; genus Mallotus; species Mallotus villosus. The sequence continues at coordinate 296,070 of CAEFZP010000509.1, read as the reverse complement.
AGGTAACGGTTTGGACCCAATCTCATACATGCTTACCAAGCAGAACTGGATTTTATGACACAGCTGCCTCATTTGTCTCTGTCGGGAAGACAATATTAAAGGTGCATTCTAGAACAATATTATCATTTGAGACTGTGGCACACTGTAACTGCCAAATATGACTAGTATTGCCTTAGACCTTGTTGAAATGTAATTTTCTCACAGAGAACCATATTGGAATCCATATGCATTACCTGGTACAACAAGTAAAAACAAACAGACAATGCACAGTTGTTTTTCTGTTGTACATTCTACCCAAATTGGACAGTATTAAATATTACATTGTCTATATAACAAATCTATTCATTCACATTTACATATACATTACATTTTTTCATTTGGCAGACACTTTTATCCAAAGCGACTTAGGTCAACTTGAGGTTGAATGCTAGGAAAGAAGAAAAGAGGCACTGGAAAAGCATATTATGTCAAACAATACACTTCTCACAGGTACAATCTTGCACAAATCAATTGCAAATCAATTTGGGGTCAAATAAAATAGAAACTGTTAGATCCTGAAGTGCTGTTTAAGCAAATTAATTATGCAATAACTATCAAAAGGCTGTCAAATGTAAACAGTTACACTCTATAAAATCAATTTGATGTTGTTTTAAGGTAATTGGGGTATTGACTAGTTCAATTTAATCGGCCCCTCACTGCAAACCTTCTTAGATGGTTAGCACACACAGACCATGCCAAAAAGATTGAGGTAACAACATCGATTTGTGTTTATTGTGTCAAGAGACAATCATTTTCAGCTACTTAATATTTTTGCTAAGTGAAACAAAAAAAAGAGCAGACTTGAAAGACAGAGCCTTAAAATGGAAACAAAAATCAACCAATTTCATGCATGTTGGCGGTAGGGGGTAATCAGATTTCACACTGTCTGCTTCCTGTGTTCTAGTCGTATTGCAGATCTAGAAAACGTATTTGTAAAACCTCAATCTCATGAGGTGTTTGCGTGTTCAACTGATGAGGGGACAAGGAACTTTTATTCTATCCGTTCACTTTCCATTAGTGCTCTTCGAAGCAGAAACACAATCAGAAATGGACGCGCTGAATTCTGTTTTGGCAAGAAGCTTCGTTGTCTCATCTTCCAATGGGCTCCCGTTCTTCAGAGTCACTTGTGTTTATTCGGTTATGAACTGTGGTTTCGTTTCAAACTCCATTTTTTTCTGTTTGATGTCATAAATATTAGTAGGCGTAGGTGGAGATGTGAGGAATGACTCACACAGGACTGTTTATTTGTAGAGCAGAATAAATATACATGTATTCATTCTACATTCATTTATTAATTAACCAAAGAATGTATTATTCCTTCTTATAACAGATTGCGGGAAAGACAAGTGTGCACCCTCCATTAGACGACTTAAGTTATTTGTTTCAATGCTAAACATGTTCAGCAACCACACACTGTTTTAGACTTTTGACATATTATTGTCAATTCAGTGCCTGGAAACAGATTTGAGGATCCAGATAGACCTTTAGGGAGTTGATGAATATAGCACAACCCGCCAGAGCCTGCGTATTTCAGGGACAGAGAAGCGAGGGGGGTAGAATATGAGACGGATTTGTAATCTGACTTCTCATCCAACGCCACGAGGAGATGGACTGTTTACTGCGGGAGCGGCGTGTCCGTGACCATGAAATCATTAAAGGAAGGAAGACGTCTCACAGCGAGATCCTCTGATTGGCCAATGGATCGATGAGAAGCATGCTTCACAAGAGAGGGAGGAGCCCCAGGGGTGTTAGTTTGCTCCCAAGGGGTGGTTAAATCAATGCTACACTGGCAACACCCCTCAGAATGCATGTAGCAGTGAGAGTCACAGTTGACGTTCATGTGTGGCAGTGCTTTAAGGCATGTTGAGCTGTCAGGTCCAAAAAGTGCTGTACCCCTTCAAAATGTCAGAGATTTAATCCTACCATGCCTGCCACGTTTGAGTCCCCTATAGAACAGAGAAACAGCAATGTCAACAAGTCAAATGGCAATTTTACAACCAACACACACATGCTACAGTCTCTGCTGTACTGTACATGTATTGTGTATTATAGATGCATATTGTATTATAGATACAAACAGCAGCTTTTCAGTTCTCAGTGCTGTCCCTGACTCTCATCATGGGCCCTGGACCACTTTAAGAAAGGGTTTACTCTCCCTCCGCCCGCCTCTGCCTTTAAAAACCCCTACACACCTCCCTAATAACAGCGATAGACTAATAATGGCTGTTGTGATCGGCAAAACAAATCGGATTCGGGCACAAAGAAGCCAGCAGAGCTTCTAAAACATTCAAATGGATTTGTGGCCTGTGAGTTACAATATGAGCTGTGGCTGTTGTTTTGTTTTCCTTGCGGCTGTAGCTTCAGCACTCAAGTTCACGCCAGTCACTGATTTTTTATGGCAGCTTGATTTTTTTTCCTCTCAATGAATGTAGCTTTACCTGCTGATTGGTGGATATTTTCCATCTCAGTGATTGGAGCTGGTACGTTGGCTCAGAGGGTGCCTCTACAAGGTCAGAATCGCACACCTGAGGCATTATGGGTAAAGCAAACACATTGGGTAATTGATTTAAGTGGGTTCAGGGAGGCTCAGACAGGCTTACTGAGCGTCATGTTTATCAGCATATCTGGGCGTTTTCCTCTCTGTCCTGCACTGATTAAACACACACGGAAAACACAGGGGAGCGATGGATGCATGGACATCACACATCCATGCACATGCAGAGGAACACACGCAAGCACACCCACACACAGACATAAGCACGTAAACGCACACATAGACACACGGAAGCATACACACATGCAAACACGCCCACAAACATACACATACAGTATACACTCACGCATGCACCCCTTTAGGTCCATGGCATCGCTCCAGTGACCTGTCACACTGTAAACTGTGATAAACTGGCCCTGTGGACAAAGCAGAGATGTGCATGGGGGAACTGTACAGTATGTTTAGAGAAGTGAAATGTGGGCGATATTTACACAAACACAGTGTTCTGCACACAAACACACCCACCCAGCCATACATACACACACACAAATGTCTTTTGACTCCAAGCAAAATAATGTGTATGCCACCACTGTGGACTCTTTCTCTGCTTCTCACACACACACACTCTGACTCAATAACACTCACAGCACACGCACAGATGTTTTCCACCCAGACTACCTTGCGGGAGAGTGGTCACTGGTTGGTCAAGAGCCCTGTGGGGAGTGTTGGTGGTTAAATGGCCGACCTAGAGCATTGCCTGCCTACCACGACACAAACAAACGCACACACACACACCCCGTCACACACACACACCTCTATGATCTTTGCTTTGCTTCCCCATGTTGGTGTCGCACCAGGCAGTGTCTGCAGACAACCTGCTGTATTGGCATTTGTGCTGCTCCTGTCGCCCACCCCCTGGGCCAAACCAAGCATCATAGATTTCCAGTCGTCTGGCATTAGCCTCTGACTCCCGCCTGCAACCTCTCCACCCGACTCCCCCACCGCGTTCTCATTCACGCTTATCTGAGCCCAGAGCTGTAGAGGAGAAGGAAGAGAGACACAGAGAGAGAGAGACAGAGAGAGGGTGTGAGAGACAGCAAGAGTAAGTAGGGAATCGGTAAGGAGGATGAGGAGAGAGAAAAAGAGGGAAAGAGATAGAGAGAGGTTGTGAGAATGAGGCATGAGTGGTGAGGAGGAGGAAGAGTAGGTAGAGGAAGAGATACAGACAGAGAGATAGAGTGAGCGATAGTGGGATAGGTGTGGAATGGGTGAGGAGGAGAAGGGAGAAAATGGGGAGGTAGAGGGGTGATGAAGGAGGTAGGGAGAATAAGCAGGAGCATGAGACCGAAAATAGTCGATAAGCAAAGTCTGGCTGGGTAAGGGGGAGGGGGGTAGGGAGAGGAGAGCACGTGAGTGGGTGGTAGTGAATGGGGAAACAGAAGGAGCAGAGGAGGAAGAGAGGGAGAAGAACAGGGAGGGAGATAGACAGAAGGAGAGAAAGGGAGGGAGGAAAAAAACAGAGAGAAAGAAGTGGGGTTATAAAATGGGGTTGAAGAGGTAAAATTGCGTAGGAGAAACATATGTTCAATGTAAGGGAAGGGAGACATTGTCATTGTATTTCATGTGAAAACATGGAGGCTGTTTCTATCATTGGCTTTGTTAATTTTAGTGAGGGACATATTGTGTGAGATGACTGCCAAATATTGCACAACACCCACCAAAGTAGGAGTGCAAAAAGCCACAAAGCCTTCATACTCATCAACAACAACTGTCTCTATGGTCAGCACAGACGCCAGTACACAGGAGCCAGAGCTCCCCCTATTGGGTTTTGACGGTTTTGCATAATAACACACTCCCCGCCCTCTCCTGTGGCATTGAGGCACAACAAAAGTGAGGAAGGAAAATGGGCTTACAGTGTTGATGTGTGTGAGAGCTGTGTGTTTTAATGTGCCCTTGTTTGCATTTTCCATGATAGTCCATGATGTTGGATAGTTATGCCAGTGTGTGTGCATCAAATCAAAATGTATTCACACAGCACTTAGTGTATGTATCATAAAGACCATATATATATATATATAGAGAGAGAGAGAAAGAGAGAGAGAGAGAGAGAGAGAGAGAGAGAGAGAGAGAGAGAGAGAGAGATAGATAGATAGATAGATAGATAGATAGATATATAGATAGATAGATATACTGTTTATATACTACACACTGCATAGTCATACTGTGGTGAGTGTTTAAATCTCAGAGAAAACAATGTGGCTGTATTTTTCTCTGATCTTCTTAGTGGTTGATTTGACGCCCTCTACTTCAATCTGTTAGAACACATGACCGCACCATGACAGATGACTCAGCCAATACAGATTCTCACGCTCCTGTATTGCTGCTCTTTCTGTGTGTGTGTTTGTGTGGGCACAGTGGGGAGGTGGCAGGGGGGGGGGTTTCTCAGCCCTACAGGCCTTCCTCAGGACGCTCCAGAACAGCACTCCAATTAAGCACAGAACTACGCCACACTAGAAGGTGGATAAGCAAAGAATACAAAACTGAAAGAAACAAGTTGGAATTGATAAGTGCCTGTTCAGACATTAAAGACTCACAGAACTTCATCGATGTTGTATACATTCATGCCAGATGGCACTTCATCATAATCACAAAATCAACAGATGACCTGGCTGTTACAGACGTTAATTTAAACACCAAACATTTTCAGGCACAGACGTTCATTCTCATACATGTGTGAATGTTGTCATATGCTCAATCAGCCATCATTCGCCTCCACGCCTTTCAGGCAGCTGCCTCCTCACGATACAAAAGTTGCGACAGGGCCTAAACACTAGAAATAGTTCCCACCAGGCAGGTGTTGCATGTGACATCTATCGTAAAATCCCCATTGGGCCTTTTCCTCTGATTCCGTGTCCAACCGTTGATGCTTGAGATTTAGACACATCCCTTCCTCTGATTAAAAAGATGTCTGTTTCATTCATTTATTCCACCTGTTTAGCCGCACTGCTAAATGCCAACGTCAACGATCTGGTAGAATGTGTGGTCTGCTTAACCCACCCCCTAAGGGAAGCTCATTTAAGACACATTGATTTTACATGGGAACAAATGAAAAGTCCATCAAAAAAACGATGTTAACAGGCCATTAGACAGTATATGTCAAACCATTTGCATGTATGCCATATTGCCATTGCATGGACACACTCTTTGAAAAATCCATTGAGGCATTAAAATAGATAACATCTTCAATAGATTTTGGAATTAGAAGAGAAGCTTATTTTCATACCTGAACATTCATAATGAATGTTTCATGCAACAACAAAAACGGTGTGACATTACCATGGTTTCACGCTCCTTTGTCTTATCACTGGAGAACAGGAGAAACACTCATGTTTGGTGTGCATCTGGATGGGAGCAAAAATCTATAAATGTTCTCTATAAAAGTGAATGTATACTATAATGGAATTCTACATTGTGTGTGTTGTGTTGCATTAGGAAATAAGCCAGAAGATCCTTGGTTTTAAAACTGCAGCCCAGCATAGCAACATAAATCAATAATCAGAGCAGAACAAATTACCATCACTTTGATGTTAAAAGACTAATAGGTCGGCATATGATTTGAGCATGTGGATGTGTGTGCCTGTTTAAAGAGGAATATTAGAACCCCCATCTCTAAAGCCAAAGACCACACACGTCACAAAGCACATCACCATTATTTCAGCGTGTAGGTGGTGGGCTTAAGGTCTTTGGGAGGTACGTGCTTCCCACTAGTTCTTCAACTGCCTGAAAACTCTTAATACACCTGTACTTGTTTGGCTATTTTTGTGGGGACCAGAAGTCCCCACGATAATATCAAAACAAGAAACATTTGAACTTGTGCATGACATTAGTTGATCATCACAAGTTCAAGTGCTTTTTATATTGGGTTTTAAGGGGGGGTTAGGCTTATATATATTATTAGGTGATAGGGGTAGTTTTAGGGTTAGCAGCTAGGGTTGGGTTTGGGGCTAAGGTTAGGTTTTTGGATATGGTGAGGGTGAAGCTTTGGGTTAAGGTTAGGGTTGGGGGGTGAGGTTAAACAGGATTTTCAATGGGACTTAAATGTGAGTCCCCACAAGAACAGCAAACGTGTGAGTGAGTGTGTGTGTGTATGTGTGTATGAATCTTCAGAGCTAATCCCCAAGACCCTATCTCATGAATTGAGTGTGTGTGTATGTGCATATGTGAGTGCATACGTGCGTGTGTGTGTGAGAGAGAGAGAAAAACCTAAAAAGCCAGTCAGCAGGTTCCTGTCTCCTTTCCGTTGTGTGTCTGGTAGAGGGAATGTAGTTGTTGTCAGTAATTACTACAAACACTCTTCTTACTAATGGTGTGAAAACAGTCCCACTACACAGAACAATCCACAGGATCCCCAACGGACTAACGTGGAGGCTACACAATTAACTCTGATCATGGACTACCAAAACCTCTCTATAATAAGACAACCCAGTCCCAGGCCAGGGTTAGCAGCTTGAGGGAACTCCCATGAATTAACTCATTGCATAAGCACAGTAAAAGCTCACACAGTGTATACCTGTACAGAATGTATACCAAGCCTTTATGGTCGTATAAATTCACGAGGGTTGGTGAGTCAAACAACAGTTTTCATTACAAGCTGCAATATTGTCCCCCACTTTGGGGGAGCAATATATGCAATGAGACAATGCCTTCTCAAGGTAATTAATGTAATAGCTGGAAATGACAGGGAAACATCTGGTGCTAGGGGAAGGGAGATGAAAACTGTTTGCCCAGCATCTGTAGTGCCTGACAGCCACCAGTCAGCGCCGATTTTTTATGAAAGAAAATGGCGGCAATTAAAAAGCTATTTTGTTCCAGAAAGTCAAGCTTTGTTTACATAACGGTCCATCAATGTGCTGAGGAACCCTGTAGGGCCAGGTTCACAGTGGGTAGCTTTAAAGAGTAAGCTACAATCTTTTTGTTTACAGTAATTTCCTCTTCCACAATTAACGGTTAGTGGGATCGTCCATCATCCCATTATGTAAATAATGTGTTATGTTTTTGTTGTGCTTAATGGTCGAAAGATTCTCACTGAAGCCCAAACGAGGTGTAAAAAGGTATTTCATCGTGTTCTGAACACCCGTGATGAACACACATAATTCACAATGGTTTTATGGCAGCCTGCAGGTTTGGGATGGTATCACTATTAGCACACTTCTTTGTCCATTGATGCCTCCTCTGATTAAACTAAAGTGATTCAACTCACCAGGAATGTTGTGGAATAGGATTATAAACAAGATAAGTACACACAATTACTCATACAGTGCCTGTTGATGGTGCCCATTGATGGCGCACAATAGTATAATGCCCATTCTCACGAGATCGATGGCTCCATCGCTTAGTGCAGCTCAGCATGGCCACAAACACGGTTTAATTTATTTGTCGGGGACCACTCATCCAAACAACTATAGTCCACACTGCATGTTCGGGGATCCTGAGCAACATACCCGCACAACTACAATTTCATACAATGTCAGGCTTTCTAAATAATTGAGACGCAGGCACACACACAGACAGGTATTGCTGCCTTCATAGTTAGATTCCAGCTGTCATAATAAGTTTAGTCAGAACGTGCCTGTGAGTATGAGTGAAAGCATGCAGGAGAGCAGGTGAGGAAGTGGTAAGTGGTGGGAGGAGGACAACTCCGGCTGCATTTAGCTGTCAAAAACAAAATACACCTTTTGGAAGCATACTTGTGGGCGATTTTTTTAAGTAAAAAGGGGGACAGTTTAATCTACTATGTTGAAAATCAACATCGTCAACACACAATTTGCTAATACACAATCCATTCAAAACAATCACAAGGAGTGTCCATCATTGATGTCTTCTCAGTCTAATAGCTGTCCTGCTGTACATCATGGTGCTTTGCACATGGATGGCATGCTATTTAAAATGTAGGAACAGCTACAGTAACTAAGCAGAAAATCCCCACAACCCTGCCTCAAAAAACTGAGGAGCCATTATCATCTAACCCTCTCATCTCACCATTGCACAAAACCCACTTTTCCACTGACCTCCATATGATTTCTGTCTCGGGGAAGATGAAAGCTCCTGTGTACTTCATGGGGTGCAGGAAGTGAGCATAGAAGAACAAGATAATCTGTGTGTCAGGAGAGGATCTCGGCTGTCCTCAGAATCATGGTTGTCTTCTCACTGATCAAATACAAATCACCTGCTATTCACCGTGCATCCATAAAAGTTTTTTTTTCTCTTTTTTGTCTTACCATCTTACCAAGGTCAAAGTTTAAAACGGGTAATGATTCTTGGTAATTCTGAGGGGAAATATATACTCTACTGCAAATAATACGTTTGTGAAAGGTGTGAGCTGGGGGAGACATGCTGAAGGAGTTGGTGCTTGGTGTTTCTCACACCTCATCGTGTGACCTCCTGTTAAGTTGGTAGCTATGAATGCTGATGAGTAAGGGTCCAGATGTGTTCTGATCAGTTTCATCAGTCACTTCTTCTACTCCTTGCACTCTTCTTCCTCTGAGACTCCTGTTATGGCCCAGGCGGGTGAAACATATTTAAAAAGGGGACACAGGAGGCCAGACAGTTACAAACTTGGTTTTATTCATTTTAGGACATTCGTTTGTTGCCAAGCAAAGGCGAGATATGTAAACAAAATATAAATGATCTACAAAGTACAGAGTACAAAGTACAAAGAAACAAGGAATCGAAGTATCCGAAAATAATTAGAATCGGAGAAAGGTGCACTGGCACCTAACACCTCATCTAGCCTTGGCCATTAGCTCTCGCTCTCTCTCTCTCGCTCTCTCTCTCTCTCTCTCTCTCTCTCTCTCTCTCTCTCTCTCTCTCTCTCTCTCTATAATCATGGTAAACCAGGTAACATTTAAAATAAATTGTAATTTTGTAAAAGGTTTGCCTTGTAATTGATTACATTAATTTGTAGTGTTATAAAATATAATTGAAATAGTTTAAATCACAGGAAGTTTATAGCTTACTGTATTGATGATGAACCAAGAGTCGTGGAACATGTAGCATATTTATCAGCACAATGAATTGATTGCCTCCCCAGGTGGACAGAATGTTTGGTTTGGTCTCCATGCAGTGCTGTACTGAGACAATAGCTTTTGGTTGTACACAACCCAAACATCGTGCAGCTGTTCAACCCCCCCTCCCCTCCCCCTGTCGCTCCTCCCCCATGTCCACATCACATCCCTCAGCCTCTCCACATAACTGTATCACTGAAATATTCCATCCTCTGAAGACCAACTCAATTCTCGATTGAGCTGGAAATGTCTGCAAACAGATGTACAGGACATGGTCCAGAGCAATGCCCATGATATCATATATTTAAAGTTTCATATTTTCATTCATACCCTCACACTTTTCCTTCACAAAACTCAACTTTGGCTGGAGGGTTACGCCTCGTTCTCCTTCCTGTTCTCCAGCTTCCTGTCTCCTCCCTCAGACTCCTGACCAGAGGCAGCCTCGGCCCTGGAACAGCTGTGCTTCACTTGTCTGCTGCGGGGATGGGCGGGGCCTCATAGCCCATTGGTGGAGCAGAAGAGATTCCATACTGGGAAATAACTTTACCAGAGGGAAGAGGGAAAGGGAGGGGGTGGAAGAGAAGTTGTCCAGTTCACGTGCAGACCACCCGGTTCTCACGCCAAGTAAAAAGTTGCAGGGTTTGAAGACAATATTGTGAGAGACGTTATTCCTGTCAACAAGAGAGAACAAGGCTTCCATAGCACTAGCTGCTCTGCTATTACTGCTCTGAATAACGTTCCTCTCAGGAGTGTGGACCAGGAGAGTTTAGGAGAGAGAGCAGGGGGTCTATCCAGTACCCAGACCCACAACTCACAGACACAAAGCTTGCAGTCCTGGATAATTGGTGAGTGTACCTTTTTAGGTCTTGAAAACTGTCTCTACAATTGTAGTGTGTTGAAGGAGAAGTCTTTCCCCTCAGTTTTGTTTAGTTTGATCCATGTGTTGAGACAGCTGGTGAGGCCTCCCATAACCAGTTGTCACAGGGGATATTCGCTAGGAGTATGGCTCCCAGAGTCACTTGATAAAAATACCATACCAACACTGTGTTGTCTTGAAAACTCATTTAGTTTACTAGTTTAATTTTAAGTATAGAAATTAATGAACAGGAGTCGTTTCTCTGACAGCTGACTCCCACGCCATCCTGGGACACTGGAGGGAGGTCACATTGTTTTAATCTAACTGACATATCAGGCTGACCTGTGTAAGCCTTCCTGTTGGACAGTTCTGGTAACACTTTGTAATTACTACACAAAATGAAGCCTTTGTAGATTATTTGATAATTGTTAGTTCATCAGGTCTGTAGTTTATTAAACATCATTGTGTTTTAACAATGTATTGATGATGTTTTGTGAATTATTCACTAACTATGAACAACTGCATTGTATTGTGTAACTATTAAAGTATTTTTATATGTATAAGAGATCAGTTATGTTCTGATCCATGCAGGAGTCTGTAAGTGTTGCCATGCTGTATAATTAAATTGGAATGACCTGCATGAATGCTGAACACAAGTAGCGTCAGTCAGCTCATGTGATCCAGTGGTTGTGAATGACATCTGTCTCGCTTGGTTGGTAATTCGACCCCAAACACAGAAAACCTTGTTTCGGGATTATTAGTATAAGACATAGGGGTTTATAGTTCATGCTGTGGCAGCACACAGGCCATGTCATCCACATACAGATTATACGAAACAAACTCACAATGCACAGTCAGAGGTTTTGTTTCCGATGGGTTAGGTGCCAGTGTTTTGAGTCACATAACTGTCTATCAAATTCATGTTAAATCCCAACAATCTACAATTTAAGAAACACTTGCACTTGTTTCTCAAATGCAGACTAACAATTCTAATGTGATCCACATAACAAGATCCTGTTTGACCTTTCTGTTTGCATAACAATCTTGGCAACACTTAACATTAAGTCAACTATCATGTAACTAAATACTGTACCAATACCCACGGCAACAACAGTATAGTTGCATATGTAACTGAACATATTAACTGATATGTAGTTACACTTCATTGTGGTTTTGTGGTACAAGTTGTAAGATGTGGCAGATGTTGGGATTTCTATGAATAATATAATAACAACAACAACATGGATCTTGTTTTGGTAACATAACCTTCAAATGCCCCTTTACAACATACCACTTACCCCTTATACCCCTCCCATCCTTCTTATTGGGACTTCTTTCATCTTTGTAATAACCTATACTGCTGACATTAAATACCATTCAATAATTTGGCAACTCCCATGTACCTTCAACATGGTTACTGTAGGTATTGCTATGTAGTTACAACCTCCATGTTCGGTGTTATGTGTAATGTCAAATCTCCATCACGTGATTTCTACAAGACCATGTAGGACCCATCTGCAGTGCTAGAGCTAGCCTGAGCAGACCACGGGCTTGAGCGGGTTGACTTGGCATGAGGGGGGAGGTCACTGTGGTATGGACAGAGATCCGGCTCTCCAGAGCGCCTATTTGAGTGTGTGTCTGTGATAAGAAACGGCCAGTCAAAGCCTCACTTCCTCTGTGTGTTGAAGCACTGAGGGGTCAGTGGATGCAGATGTCAGCCAGCAGGCGGAGGCAGGGCTTGTGGAGGACTCTCAGAGGGGAGGCAATAGTGACTCTCAGTATGAGCTTGTTTGCAGTTCTGCAGATATTGTAGTGTGTGTCCATTTCCCAATACTAGCATTTTCCTGGTCAGTTTGAAAACAGATCAACAGTAGCACTGGATTTCTCAGGCATCAATACATTGCCTTTGGGTGTCTACAGGAATTGGTCACCAGACGATTCACTTGATAGTGCTTTATCATGCTGTATCGTGTTGAATTGTATCCTGATGAATCTAACTTTGAATTACGTAAAGCAGACAGTATTTTCAGAGTACTGACATATATTATGTTATCTTTTTTGGTTTGTGTACATGCGTGTACAGTACTGTATCAGTAAGTGCATTAAGATCTGTGCTTTCCTATTTAACTGGACACACAGGGAGAGATTACTGCACCATATCCTCTCTTCCTTTTCCATGGAGACTAGGTAACCAAAGAGCCTTACTTCAACCCCCTCCCCTTCCCTCCTCCAGGAAAGCTCTTTAGGCCTTCTGCCTTCTCTCGCTCTTTCTCACCCTTACTTTCTCTCTCTCTCTCTCTCTACTTCCCTGTTTCTCTCTCCCTTTCTCTGTTCATCTGTCCTCAGCTGTCCCCCTCAATCCCATCTCCGGACATCCTAACATACTCTCAGCATGGAGAACTTCTCTGCTGCGCCATTTACCACCACTCCTCCTCCTGCCCTGGCGCAAACAGAGGCCACACCAACTGGTGAGTAGAAGATTAAACAACATTCACATGAACATGCACCTTGATGCTTTGTTTGTTCACACATGCAAACAAACACACATGAACACCTACACATGCACGAGCACACACACACGCACAAACACACTCACACAAATAGACCCATATCAACAACTTTTGCCGTCACTCTTCAACAAGTGTGTCTGGCATTCAGAAAACGCTGACTGCTATATCACCCTTTACTCCACTTTGACAGCTGGAGATATCGTTTGGAGTAGGTGAGCAAGGAGTTTATGGGAGTTGTAGTCCAACAACACATTCACTCTCAGATGAACTGGCAGGACTCATGCAGTGTAAATATATCTGCTGCTTATTTGAGGTCTTTAGAAAGCAGGGCTGGCAGCTGGGAGAGAGCAGCATGACAGGGTCAACACCGTCCCTCTTTCTCTGCAAACAAGATTGAAAGGAACAACAGCTAGCTCATTTTTTTCTATGCGCTCACAGCTACTTGTACTGTTGTACTGTGTTTGCTTATGTGTTCTGTCAGACTCGCTTGGGTGTTTGTTGTCAACAGTAGTCTGAGGAGACAGGAATCACAAAAACATGCAGTCCACCCAACCTCCCTTCAGCAGGGTGCTTTCTGGACATGGACAAACATAAAGGAGCATTCTTGTTCAGATGGACAACCAGCTGAGATACAGAAAGATTTAAGGCTTGTCGAGATAAAAATGCAATTATTTTTTCCCCCCAACAAAAACCTTCAATTTTGATGTGCGTTTGGATGAGTGTTTTGTTGTACGACGCTGGCAGGAGTGACTGCTTCCTCCAGGCCTGTGGCTCTAGGACCGACAGAGGGAAATGTGTCAGAGGAGCAGAATAAGTAGCACAGGACGCATGTGGCAACGTTGGCTCCAACAAACCTCTTCAGAATGCTGCTGAGCTCACATGTCACTCTTTCATTTCTGGTTTCTAAGTGGGAGAATTCATTACTTCTGGTTTCTGCGGGTGACTTCATTATCATCATCGTAACAGCATCGCCTGTGGGTTGAGGTAGTGATGAAACCGCCAACGTTATGTGTGGGAACCCTAATATCTATCGCTAGACCAAAGAGAAAATTCATTTTACAGCTGTAAGCAGGGCTGTCTGGTTATAAATGTGAGTATGAGTTAACAAACATGTAAGTTAATAACAATTAATTAAAATGTTCTCATTCAAAGAGGCATGGTGTCTTCTGGCATCACTAACATTACAGTTAAATCAGTCTTGGGGGGAAGGAGTAAATGTCAGGACAATACAAAAATATTGAGAGTTGTCTCTTAATTATTACGCATTTTCACAAACTTAAAAAAATAAATTCATTAGAGGCAGCAGACATCCTTCTCCTTCCTTATGTTCACCAAATGACCAGCATTTCATCTCACAAATCAAGTGAGCCTGAGGAGGGTATCATCTTCCATCATGGGCGCTTAAGGCTGGGCAGTCATTCGCTCCTGGGAACTATCAGATTTGTTTTACTTTTGTGGAAGTATAAAAGCATAGAAGATTGAAATTCTTTTATTTGGACTACATTCTAAAGAACTTTTTTTTAAATTCAGAGCACAGGGCTGACACAATATATTCAAGATCATAAAGAAACTCGCTTGTCACTCTTTCACAAAAATGAACTTGAAAGCTCCCCTTTATGTCACAGCAATGATTAAGCAAGCATAAAATTGGTCATAATGCTTGACTGCTGATGTCCATAAAGTGCTACACCATGGTGGAATTTGATTTTGATGTTAATTGACAATTACCTGCTATCATGCCTTCTGGCTGAGTTCTCCCCTGAATGGGACGAACCACAAATCCAGTTTCTTCTGTGAAAATCCCTGACTGCAAGTCACTATTGTAATATTGTAGACAATCGATACAGTTGTAGCATCAGGGAGGTGATACGACGTGTTGTCAGTGAAACCCTCTGAGATGTGTGGGTAGCACCAGCTCTTCACACAAACTGAAGAACTCAACAGTAATCCCACTCCAGAACACCATATTTAATCCCTTTAGATTGAACAATGTAACAGTTGTTCATACTCTGCTATTGTATTGACAATCAATAGGCAGTGGAGTATGAGTCATTCTAGTAAACATTGTCTGTTTATACAGTTATTCTTGCAGTCCTTGGGCTGACAAATCTCATTACAGTTCTACAACTCCTTAGCTAGAAATGTTACAGTCACAGGTGAGTGTATACCTGTGATGGGATTTGACAGAGCAGAATGCTGGATTTATATTGAGTCAGACATGCAGGTGTGCAGGGCACGGGGCTGCCAGCGTGTAGGTATGGTATTATCCCTGGCTTTTCCACACAACATTAATGAGGCCCAATTTAAAGGTGTGTTTAGTCGCAGTGTTAGATAATGATCTGTTATTTTAGGCCAGCTGTCCAGTGAGCCTGTCTGGGAGAACTGTTTGTGAATGTGTGTGCTGGAGATTGTGCTGGAGCTGTTTGCATAAAGGGATGCTTGGTGGTTGTCAGTCGGCAGGATCTCATTAAGGAGGTGAGCAGGGGAACAGAGGCTTTCTCTTCTTGTCATTAGCGCTATACTTTGTCAGCCTCTATGTAAAAGTTTCTATGGCAGGGCGCTTTTGTGTTTGTACACGCGCACATGCCTTTAAAATGTTTACAGTTAGCTTACACACACACACTCCAACACACTGCTACGCACACTAACAGACAAACACAATAAGCCCCAGTGTGCCTTCCACAGTTTCCTGGGACATGTTAATGACGTCTGAGACACATAATGATTCACAAAAGAAACCAAGGTGGCAACCTTTATCGAAAAAGGACTGGTGTTAGACAGCGGAGATGGGATGACAGCAGACCTGACCTGGGTGTGTCTGGGCTGCAGAGAACAGCGTCTTGGAAGTGTTCATCTGCAGGCAGAAGAGAAGGCAGACAGAATGGGCAGAACATTGAGGGCATTCTTTCTCTGACTGTCAGTGTTTTAAATCTTCTTTCAACAGCAGGACGGGGAGAGAGAGGATGAAAGGGAGAGAGGGGGAGAGAGGGAGAAATGGAGCGAGTGCAAAAGAGGTGTCGGGATGGAGGGATGGAGGAAGATAGAGAGACAGGCAGAGAGGGAGTGCAAGAGAGAGAGCAAAGCAAGCAGAATGACAGAGAGCAAGTAGGATGCAGAAAGAAAGCACTGCACATAGATGGAGAGAAGATAGGTCTGGAAAGTGAAACTGAAAAATCGATAAATAAAAAAATAGAGGAGCGGCAAGGAAAGTGTATGGGGGGCTGGAGGCGTGGAGGTGGTGGATCTGGCACAGGGAAGAAGCCTTCCCTTCTCCTTGGAACAGGATGTGTTAAATTGGAACCTGTAGGGGTTGGAGATGGTCCCTCATCTGGAAGAGAGGGGAGGAGGGGAATTGGGCACCAGGGTGTCTGTGTCAAGCCTTTGGGGGGGTCAGGGACAGACACTTTAAAGTCTGTTTATCTTCTTCCCCTCCAGTGTCCACCTCCCCACTAGCATCCACCAACATCCCCTCTTAGCCATGCTCCAGACGTTACTAACCAGATGTTCTGTATCCCCTCTTATTCCTCCATCCGTCCCTCTCTCCTTTCTTCTCCCTCCCTCCCTCTCTCCTATCCTCTCTTCTCCCTCTATCCATCCCTCTCTCCTATCTTCACCCTCCATCCCTGACTCTCTACTCCTTCCATCCCTGTCTCTTCTCTCTTCTCCTTCCATCCCTCCCTCCATCCTTCTCTCCTCTTTTCCTCCTCCATCTGTCTCTTTCTTCTCTTCTTCCTCCATCCCTGTCTCTACTCTCTTCTCCCTCCATCCCTCCATCCTTTCTTCTCCCTCATCCCTCTCTCTCTAAGGCCCAACAGGATCCTTTCAGTAGGAGCTAACAGTGGACTGTTTAGTTTGGTTCATGACGAATATATTGAAAAACATTAATCACCCAATTAATTATTGCAGTAAACGGAGTCAGAGTAACGTGATCAGGTTTAGCCGAAACATTGTTTGTGTTGTGAAGAGTGAATTTACCATTTACATAATGAACACACTAATATGCGTTTCACATTCTTAAGGTTTGCACTCTTAATAACCCAAAGTGATCCAATCAGCCTGGCTTCAGAATACAGAGCAAAACATGAACCCTGTGCTCAGCATGTCATGGTCCTGGAGGGTCTTGTTTGTTTGTGCTTCTCTCTGATTCACTGGTCTCAATTTGTCTGTCTACAATGGGCCAGCACCAGCAGAGAAAAGGGGCTTTCTGCTCTTCCCCATAGGCTTTCCGCCAAGGCACTGAAACAGCAGGGAGCACAAGACACTGAACCATCTGTCCCCAGTCAGCCTCCTCCAAGTCGGCAGCCAGTCATCTGATCCCCTCATAAGATTTCAGAGCCATTAAGCAACGTGCCCTGGAGAAATTGTTCATCCCTCTACCCAGTTAGCACTGAGGCAGTTGGATCTTTTACTGTACAAGAGTGGCAACAAGGATGTAAAAACACAGGAAGTGCCATTATGTCCCCTGGTGTCCTAAGACATATGTTTGGAGGAGATATGGAGAGAGTAACTTCACTCTCCGTCCCTCTGGCTGATGCTGCAGGACCCAAGACAGCCAGTTAGAGAAAGGGATGAGTGCTTTCCAAACGGAGGGGGATAAAGAATGGTATGTTTGTGTGGGTGTGTCTGTTTGTGTGTGTGTGTTAGTGTGTGTGTGTTTATGTGAATGTTTTTGTGCAAACAATTGCAGTAGGTCACTGAAAGTTATGTGAGTGTATGAAAGTGTGCGTATGTCCGTTTGTGTGTGTGTGTGATGTGATTGTAAACAGTGTCAGAGTTTAACCCCAGCTGAAAGCATTCCCCTAAGGAAGTCCTACTTCACACAGGAAGTCCATAAGTACCACTGATAACATTGTTCAGCCTGCATTAACAAATATTGTTCACAGAGTTCAGCGGTAAGGCACAGATAATGAACTTCATGAAGTAAGGATAGTCACAGTATATAGAAAAAAGTTTTGGTTCAACTAAAAATGTGTGTTCATCAGTTGTTAACGCAAGCGAACACTGACCTGAGATCCAATCAGGATACAAAAAGTAGTAGTGTTAGCATTAGCATTACTATAACAAGTACCGTATTTTTCAGAAATAAATCTGCGGTTTATACACCCATTTTAAATGTTTCTTGTGGTGGTGCGGTTTATATTTTCAAGCGGCTTATAGAACGTTTTTATAACATAAAAACAGTCAAGACACTCTATTCGTGAATGCTATTAAACCCGTTAAGGAGTAGCGTCGCACATCATCGTGATCGTTCAAATGCACATCTCACAGTGCAACGTCACATATATGAGATTTAGAACATTCCAACTGAATATTTTCCGATGGACAAAAACTATGCCACAAACGCTTTAGTATGGCTTTAAGATTTACTAATGAGAAGGCTTATAAGTCACACTAGCATTGTAGTAGCATTGCTAAGAGTATTATGCTAGCTAACTTCGCCCAGAAGCTAAGTAAAGCTAGCTAGCTACAGTTTCTGAAAAATGACTTACATTTTGGGGACCATCGGAAATAATATACTTTTGTTTTCCAAGTGTGTTACTGTTACACAACGGCATGCTGTAAGATCACCTATTGTGCATTGCTTGGTATCATTGTTCCTGTATCAAGTGCGGCATATGTTCCAGTGCGGTTTATACTTAGATTTACAAACACAAAGCTCCCATTCTGGTGGGGTGCGGTTTATAGAAAATGGGGCTTATTTTCCCAAAAATACGGTAGTAGTTATACTAGTTGTAGCAATATCGATAGTTGTAATGGTTTTACAAGTAATTGCAGTAGTAGTATTAGCATTAGCAGAGGCTGTGTGATTGTTCATCCAAACTTCAAACATCTCACTCTAAATCAGGAGTTCTCTTGGTAAGACATACGAATCACCATGATCCATGTTAGCTCTCACCTCCAATTACCCCGGCTACTTTTGTGAGTCCATAACATGATTAGCCCTGAGCCTCCCGCTGAACCGCCAGAGAGCAGAGCACACCTAATTGAACGGATCTGAGGGTGGAAGTGATTTAATATCTCAAATAACAATTCCCTTGAAACTACCCTGCAGCTACCTGCACCCCTTCCCTCATTCTCCCCATCCCCCCAATCCCTTCTTCTTCACACTTGGTGACACTCTTTTAACATGTCTAATGACTGTAAAGGGATGTAAAGATAAGTCAATGTCCTGATACCTAGAGCTGGCAAGGATGTGGCTTGCTCAGGGACCTTTCCGGATTACTCTTAAAATCATTGTGGTCATTGTCATGTTAATTGCCTTGTTTTATTCAAGGTTGACATTTAACACTAGCATTTTAAGGCTTTTCCACATTTTCCTCTTTTTAATATTATGTTTTTGTCTGAAAAATTATAACAAAAGTATTATACGAAAAACAAATCCAACAGGCCAAAGAAAAGGTGACATTGAAGGGAAGATTGGGAATGGGTGCTTTCGCTTTATATATATAGTCCTCCAGAATAGGCGTGATTCTCCTTCAGGCCATCTTCAATCAGTTTTTTTCTCCACACAATCGCTCCAACACCCTTGGGCTATCTCCAACCCACAATCGCTGAAAACCAACTTGGCCTCCTCCTCTTCCGGCTTTATTTACCAATATAATATTTCTCTCTGAGTTTCTAAATAACTGCAGATGTGACCTAGTGGCCAATAGGTCATTTACAATTTCTCGGATGTCAACCATCTTAGAAATGCATTATCCATCTCTCAATATTGCACCACCTGAAATATTGTATGTGTTGGTTTTATTTTTGTTTTGTTTTTGATTACTGTAGTTTTTTTATTTTATTATACTGCAACTTGACCTTAAAGCTGAGTTATGCAAGTTTTGCGAAGCTAGCTATTTTAGCTTCCATTTGACATGATTCAAACCAAAATATCCCACCCCGCCCTTCAAAGCCGCTCCCTGCAAAACTACAGTAATGTGCATTGAGTGCAGGGGCAGAGTGCACGCAGGTAGATAGGTTGATAGACAGGTAGCCCGTCCAATCATTAGTCAGGGTACAGCCTAATTATTTGTTGTTTATTATAGTCTTGCGATGCTTACAGATATAGGATTGATTTCATATTACCATTAAACCTTTATATGTATTGGTTGCTATCAAGATGTGAAGTTTATTAAGGCAAATATGTCAAAAAGTGCTTCTCAAACATAGGTCCCCAGCCTTTAACTTCAATACCTTACAGTAACTAAAAGTGAATAGGTAATTGTGCTTGTACACATGTGCCATCAGCTCCATCAGGGCCAACATCAGTTTTTTCTACCTCATGAGTTTTGAAGTCAAGTTTGGTCCCTACTGATTTAAAAAAAAACTTTTTATTGTGAATGAGATACAGTCTAGACTGTAATTGTTCAAAACAAAATACATAACACACAGATTATCCTCAATTTGTGTGAAATATAATCTATAAAAAAATATGACTCGATAGGTAGAAATAGGATGACACTGCTGTCTTTATCACTGGAAAACATCAACGCATAATGCTGGGCCTCACCCTGGCAACATAAAACATATATACTGACAGAGGAAACAGGTGTATCGACAATGTATGTATGTTGCTTCCTTTATTTATAAAGTTTCATCCCTAGAAACCCCACAGAGGTATCTTTAACAAGGAGGCCTCCAATGAACATAAGCAGTATAACATGAAAACAACAATAAGAATAGAAGAATAGGGATTTGCTATTTGTGTTGTGTGGCAGAAGATGTGTGCTGTGTGGTACGACTGGGTCTTGTACCAACACATTAACTCAGAACACATGAAACCAGGTTCAGGTTTAGTCTCAGTATGTCTCTGTTCCTCGAGGTGGTGGCCCAAATTCAGTTCAGACTGGTTGTGTGGCAAATTCTGGTAACACGCACTGATGGGGATTAGGGACTGCCTGATACATCGAGTATGTCTGCTCAGCGATAAATAAGCAAAGCAACAAGTGGTGAAGAAAGAGAATTAGTTTTGTTGTAATCAAGGCTGGGAACATCATCTGGAGAAGCCATGTTTTTGGAGGGCGCTCCTCATGTTGGCATCCTAAATAACCAGTTGCCAGTCTGGGCTTTCTCAGTGGGTTAATCATTCTTCGAGTGCGCCGTGAAAGGCCAATGATAGATAACATTGTTATTGATCATCCTGGAAGTGCTTTGATTTAGCAGCAAAACAAGCATGGAGAGCTCTGGAGAGGCTGAGAGGGAGGGAGATATAGAGAGTAAAGAGAGATGGAGGGAGGGGGGGGGAGAGGTAGGGAGGGAGCCGCTGAATAAGCCAGATACAGAGAGGGAGCAGGGAAGGAATGTGTGTGTGTGTGTGTGTGTGGTGTAGGTGCTAAATGAGAAACTGGGAGTGATGCCAAAAATGTGTGGTATAATGGAGTGGGGGAATGTCTGTTTGTGTGTGTGTGTGTATGCGAGTGGTTGTGTGTTTGTACAAGCATGTGTGCATGTGTGCTTGTGGTGTACATGTGTGTGTGAGAGATGGTTGGTGTGTTGACAGGGCCGGCCCGACCCAATAAACAAATGTAACATTTGTACAAATAAAAAATAAAGTATTTTTGTTAAGGGTCCCCAAAACCCTAGGCCCGGCCCTGTGTGTCGGGGTGTGTGTGCATGTGTGTCCAGATATGTCGCGTTGCGGGGAAAGGTGGATATGACTCACAAGTTTTTTCACCACAACAGGAAAATATTTGAGAGGTGAGCCAATAGGAGGCTACATTAGTAACCTAGCTATTATGATGTAGTGGCAGCCACGCACACACGTTAGCTAGCACTTACTTCTCACGCTTCATGAAACTCTCTAGTATCTGACATTGCCCGCAGTGCCAATAACAAACAATGGGCTGATATCTCCTAAAAACATTCAGTTATGAAATAATTGGTGTACAGATAGTTGCTTTATAAAACCGGTGTACATCGGTTAGACGCACTCAAGCACTAGCACCAGAGAGTCACTTGCTTTTCGTTAGCTTAATTGGTAGTAGTTTTGCTTGAGATGTCAAAGTTGACATGTTCGATCCCGGATGCGGGCGAACGTCGGTTGTAAATGTCATTATATTATTTGTTAGTACATTAATTTGACTGACTTTGACTGTGTCTGCGGGTGTTTATGTGTGTATTTGTGTGTGCCTGTACGTGTGTGAGGGTAAATGGTTGTACTTTCCTCACGGCTTATTATAGCCCCTCCTGACGATGAACAAGGGAGCTAGCCAAGGTATAATTGCTTTGGTGCCAGTCGGAGATCTCTCCACCACTTCCTCTTACTCTCAGTCTGACTCATTTTACCATCATTTTTTATCCTCCTCTCAGCCCTTACTGTCTATCTCCCTCAATTGTATCTGTTTCTAACCTTGCTCTCCATCTTTCTCCTTCAATTCCACTCGTCCACTCAGGGCCTCCTTTCCAAGGCTTTGTCTGGTGTTTCAGCCCCATCCCTCCATCCTCCTCTCCTCCATGTCTACTCTCCTTTTTTCCTCCATGTCTCCTCAATCTCCTTCTCGGTCCTCATCTCTCTCTCTCCTCCTTCTTGTTTCACTCCAGGCTCCCTGCCAGCAGAACAGCCTTCTTAAGAGTCATGATTGAAATGTTTTCATTGACAACTCAGAGATGGTCTAAATTATGCCTCCCTGTCAGAGAGAGGGGAAGACAGAGAGAAAGAGAGAGTTGTTGTTAGGCAACGGCAAAGAGAAAGTAGTCAGGGTATCTCCAGGAAAGCTCATTCATCATAGGGGTTCTGGGATCATGTGCCGAAGCATGTACATGGTTAACTTGTTAAAACACAACATCAACTCTGATAAACGCACCCCGGTCCCCAAAAACTGTCCCTCTAGGACCAATCTTCTGATAACATCTCTCGTACAATCACGCCCGAGGCCAGAAGAATTACACAGTCCACTTTTCACCAGGTTGATAGAGGCCAAATTGTAAAAAAAAATAATCTTGACACAAAAAATACAGGTTTGTGAAGCCTTGGTCTTTTTTTACAAAGAATTGTTGCTCTGACAGGCATTAAATGTAACCTCCCTCACACACACACCATGCCAATAACTGAAAAATATGTTGGTCTTTATCTCACTCAAGGTCATATGGCCAGCCAACAACAGTTATTTCTCACAAAAAGAAAAATATGTGTTTCAACTTTAACACTTGAAGGATAACTAGAGAGGGTACCATTTCTGGGGAAATTGTGAGGTGTGCTTTTATCAGTTACAGCTGGGGCATGTATTTAATTAAATGTTTTACTATATCACCTCCAAACATTTGGAGCCATCCAGAACATGATCTCACTGGGAAATATCAGCTTGTATTTACTGTACAGGCCATGTTACTGATGCATGACGTTGTGACGTTTCTGACTTTGGCTAGCTGGTTAGCAACAACTAGCTGCACTTTTCTACACAAAAACATATATTCTGCCTAAACCATACAACAGAACCTTCGAGGGAATACAAGCGATGCAATAGGGACCAAGACGAACATTTTGACACTGACACTGTCTATGTAGTGCAACAATTGAGGGACTACTTAGGGTGGGAATAATAATAATAAATAATATATGAAAGAGAATATAGGTTGAGCCTTTCCAAAGGCAGACACACCCAATAAACCAACCTACATACAGTATATTTGTGATTACATCATGGGACTTATAGGTAAATAGAAGTAATGTATTAGAGTAAAAACCAATATGTGGATGGTATTTCCTGTATCTGTCTGACCTGATGTTAAGTCGTTTTGTGTGTTTCAAAAGAGTCATCATGAGTCTCCTTTTCTGGTGAATGTGTGGGTGTCTGTGTTTCTGTATGTTTGCACAGGGCTGTTTTGCAGAACCATCATACAGCGTTATTTGATGTTTTAACAAAAAAAGAACGAAACTCATTAGAATACGTAGATTACCCAGTGGGCCGTTAGCAGATATAGAACTTTATTAAAAAGTGAAGTCATTTTCCATCCCTCTGACTATAATTTAGTTCCATTACTCTAACTGCAGCTGATGACCAACCTGTATCCCTGCTGTTGAGAGAGCCTCTCCAGGGCTGAACTGGGAGTCTGCATCTTCAGCACTATCTCTTTTAGCTCGCTCTCCCTGGGAAACCTCTAAACACACCAGGGCTTTCTCCCGCCAGACCGTTTATCAGTTAGAGCAATTTCAACATCTATCCTTGAGCGTGGTACATGCACACTTTGCAAAATAAGCTGGCAGTAGAGTGAAAATATGTACAGGCACCCTGCCTATTAGAGATGTGTGTTAAGCTAATGAACTCGTACAGACGAGTCAAAGCTGGCTGTGAGGGTTCCCCACTGACTGATAAGAGAGCTCCCCTAGCAACCTAGCTTTCTGTTTCCTTATCAGAAGGTGGTTTGGAGGTCAGCATACAAGCACGGCTCTGTGTGTGAGGAAATTAGCATGGCATGAAACAGGAAGGAGGAGGACGCTCTGGTCAGCTTAAACTAAAAAGATTCAGGATTAGCAGGGGAAGTGGATGGTTTACTTAGGCCGTGGTGAACTGGACGAAGGATAAGAGATATGAGATTGTACAGTATCCCATTATAAATGTGCTGAACGCTTCTGAAGACACCCCTTGATTGAAAAGTCTAAAGTCTTAACAGACGTGAAGTACAGTATTTCCATTTACCATACTGATGACGGTAGAGTCATAGTCGAGGATGAACTGCTGAACTTTATTGTGATCAAAATGCGAACACTAAGCCAAGATGATATTGTGGCGGTTGTGACGAGCAGTTTCAGCTCCGAGCGGATTGAGTCCTCAAAGGCAGTTTTAGCAGAGCTCTTTCCACACAACAAACGCTGGATCTCCTTCAGGGGACAGAAAAAGGATATTAACAATGTCAAAATGTGCATGCAAGTGCTTAATGAGTGCGGTGAAGAGGCTCCAAGATTTGTGTCGCACTTTTTGGATGAATTACCCCCTGTATCATTTAATCACATTGATGTGTCTGCGCTCCTCGGGAAAATGCAGCAAATCAATGCTGACATTGACTACCTAAAAAGAACTATGGGAACTCAGGTAGATGCCTGTGAAACTATGCGGGAGGTTGCTGAAAAACTTGACAGCCGGCTGACTTCTGTGGAGGGGCACCGTGCCCCGGACGCTACGTTTCCGACTGCCTGCTTCTCTGTTGTGGAGATACAACCCGGCCCTGCGCTTTCCTCGAATGTGATGGAGAAGCCGCCGGGCCCTGATGCTGCCCCCGCTGGTGTTAATGGATTGCTGACAATATCGCCTGGCAGGAACGGCGGCTGTCAACCAGCCCCGTATGTAGATCCAGCCCTGGGACGTACGCAGGACCCCCCATGGAGCATGGTGGTAAAGGATGGGCGCCGACTGAAGCAACGACTGAAGCAGGTAGGCCTACCTGAGAACTCTGCACATCGAAGCCCTATACCTTGCAATGTAAAAACTCCGGCAGCAAGGAATGTGAGAAAGAAAACCGGCATAATCGGGACTGGTGTGGATAGCAATATACTGGCTGTCAAAACAAAGATAGTTAAGGTATTTGCTACAAAGTTTGATCTCAGTTTGGAAGCCAACACTCTCAGTGAGTACCTAAAAACTAAGTTGGATCGGGAAGTGACATGTAGAAAAATTGAGTCTTCACAGAGTAGATTTAGTTCCTTCTGTGTCACCGCTGAATGTAATGATGTGGCGGAGCTTTACGACCCGCTGCTTTGGCCCGCTGGTTCTTTTGTCCGACGCTACTATGAGCCCCGTCGCCCTAAAGGAGCAGACGGACGCCCGCCTGGACCAGAGGATGCCCCTCGCTCCCTGGGCGAGGGGCTGCTGCACGGAAACGGGGCTGGGGTGCCTGTTGCATTGGTGGATGAAGACGAGGTGAAGGCCAGCTGCTCCGCAGGGAGCGACAACACACATTAAATGCGTGTTGTTTCATACAACACTCGCGGGTTGCGGGTAGGACATTCTGCTACTGACAGATCAAGACGTCTGGTGGTGGATACACTACTGGATGAATGTGACATTATGTGCCTGCAAGAAACCTGGCTGGCGAAACAAGATCTGGATAAATTGAACACTCTGCACGTGAACTTTCATGGGGCTGGAGAGTCTACTACTGACCTCAGTACGAGGCTGGTTCGAGGTAGGATAGCTGGTGGTGTTGCTATACTGTGGAACATTAAATATGACTCAATGGTGAAGGTGATGCGTCTAAATGTTGACTGGGCCATAGGGCTAGAGTGTAATTTTAATGAAAAGAAATTTACCATTTTAAATGTGTATACACCGTATGAATCGTATGAGCATGAGGATGAATTTCTGAATAGGTTAGCTTTTATTCAGTCCTTCATAGAGGAAAACAGCTCAACTTGTGTTTATGTCATGGGTGATTTTAATGCTGACATGTCTGATAGCAAATCTTTATTTGCAGCACACCTGCAGCAGTTTTGCAATGAGTCCAAATTATTTCTATCGAGTAAAGCTCTGTTGCCTGACACAAGTTTTACCTATGTTAGTGAAGCGTGGCACACAACTTCTTGGTTAGATCATATTGTGACCACAGCTGATGCTCATGCCTCGCTGGTAAATGTGGAGGTTTGTTATGAACTTGCCACCTCTGATCACATACCTATTGCTGCACTGCTAAATGTTGAGAATGTTCCTCTGCTGTCCAGAAATAATAATGCTGCTTCCTCAAGTAAACTGGACTGGTTAAAGCTGAGCAGAGAGGATGTGGCTGGATACTCACTGCGTACTGACAAGCAGTTAAATAATATTGCTCTGCCTCATGAGGCCCTAATGTGCTCTGATATGAATTGTAAGGACGTACAGCATGCTGAAAAACTCTGTGCCATGTATGATACTATTGTGAAATGTCTCAATGCCTCCAGTGAACCTTTTAATAAAGGTAAATGTAAGGTACGCAACATCAGACCTGGGTGGAATGAGTTTGTAGCTGAGCAGCACGCTGAGGCAAGAGAGGCCTTTAGACTCTGGTCAGAGGCAGGTAGGCCTAGACATGGGCTTTTGCTAGATATGAAAAAACGTACAAATGCTAGAGTTAAGTATGCACTCCGGTTTATTAAGAAAAATGAAAACACAATGAGAGCGGACTCGCTTGCCAGAAATTTACAGAACAATAACCCAACTGACTTTTGGAAAGAGGTCAAAGTAATGAACAATAACAAAACACCTCTTCCGTCTGACATTGAAGGTGTTAGTAGCCCAGAAAAAATTGCTGAGCTTTGGCGTGAGCACTACTGTAACCTTTTTAATTGTGTTAAAAGTAATCCAGTTAGGATCAATCATGAACATAGTGATATCTCACCAGATATGATAGTCAGGGCAGCAGATATCTATGATGCCATTAACATGTTGGATAACAACAAAGCCTGCGGTATGGATCGTATATCTGCAGAACACCTCAAGTATGCCAGCCATAAGCTCTGCCCTTTGCTTTCCATGTGTTTTAATGGTTGTCTGGTTCATGGTGTCCTGCCAAATGCTATTATGTCTGTAATATTAGTGCCTGTGCTTAAAGACAAGGCTGGTAAGCTCAACAGTATTGACAATTATCGACCTATTGCATTAGCCAGTATCTTGTCTAAAGTACTGGAGAGAATACTGTTGAATAAGCTAGAAATGTATATTCTTACTACTGACAATCAGTTTGGGTTCAAAAGAAAACATGGCACTGACCTGTGTATCTATGCTCTTAAAGAGATTGTGTTCAGGTACACTAGCCTGAACACATCTGTATTTCTATGTTTTATTGATGCATCAAAGGCATTTGACAGAATAAATCATGAAAAATTGTTTGTAAAACTGTTAGATAGAGGTGCCCCTAAATTTCTAGTAAGAATTTTAGTGTTTTGGTATGCCCATCAAACTTTTTGCGTTAAATGGGACAATGTTTTTATCTGCTCCTTTTTGTGTAAGCAATGGTGTGCGGCAAGGAGGAATTCTGTCTCCTATGTTATTTAATGTTTATATGGATGACCTCTCTAAGCAACTTCAAGAGTGTAAGACTGGGTGTGTGGTGGGAGAGAGTATTATCAACCACCTCATCTATGCTGATGATTTGGTCATCATGTCGCCATATAGTGCCGGGCTACAGCAACTGCTTCAAGTGTGCTCTAGTTACGGCATCCAATATGACATTAAGTTCAATCCAAAGAAGAGTGTTATTATGATTGTTAAAACTAAGGAGGATCAGAAGCTAACGTTTCCTTCATTCTCACTGTCAGACTGTACTCTACAGGTGGTTAGAAAGGTACGTTATTTAGGTCACATCATCACTGATGATCTTTGTGATGATGATGATGTCCAGCGCCAGTGCTGTAAACTCTATGCACAGGCCAATATGTTGGCACGCAAATTTCATATGTGCACAGAAGATGTGAAAGTTAGTCTCTTCAGAGCTTACTGTACCCCTTTTTACACAGCTCACCTCTGGTGTAAATATAGAACAGCTAAACTGAGGAAGCTGCAGGTAGCGTATAATGATGCCTTTAGGATCCTCCTTAAGCTTCCAAGGTGGACTAGTGCTAGCTCCTTGTTTGTGACAAGTAATGTCCCCACCTTTCATGCTGTGTTGAGGAATTTAATGTATACATTTATGTGTCGACTTCTTGAGTCAAAAAACAAAGTAATAATTGCACTCACTGACACTAAACAGAGTGATACAAGGTACTCCTCTGGGCTGTGGAAACATTGGAATCGATGCTTGTATGTATTTTAATCTGTGTTGACTTGTATTTGTATTGTATTTGTATTGTCTTTTTATATGGAACTTTGAGTCCGAAATAAAGTATTCATATTTCCATCTATGCTGTTTTTCAGACAGAGCTATGGTTCACAGTCATTTATGTGTACATGAGTATTTATATACTGATCATTTTTAGGATGACGAGTGCTTTTATTTTTAAATGATTATTAGGTACATTTTCTGCAGTTGACGAGGGAAATCGAAGGGATTGTCCGTGATACCTGTGATGTACCCTGCAGAAAGGTAGGGTTCAGACAAAGGTTCAGGACAAAACGTTCTGAAGTCGAATACGTTTTGGAAGCAGGAAGTCATAGAGAATGAATGAAGTGAGAATGACTGCATGATAAAACAACTCCAAAAGGTCATGACTCATGACACTTCAATCTCTCTATTTAAAATATTCACCATTTGACTATGCGGAAATGAAAAGATCACTTCATAGATCATCACAACGTAGAATGAGTAGGTTCAGTAGATTTTTGGTAAACAGTGGTGAAGCCTCATAGTTGTTTAGGTATGTGTGCTGAGGTGTGTGCTGAGGTCATAATCAAATACACATTCTGTTTGTCCACTCCCACAATCCTTTAATATGACAGTTAACCCCAGTAAATCCTATCCTTCACATACCTGCATATCACTTTAAAGGGCAACCCATGCCTCCTTGTACTCGAGCCTCAGCACCAGCTGCCCCTTGTGCCTTAAATAATCCACGACAAGCATCCATCTCTCTGGAACCAACCAAAGGAATAAGAGTGGAAAGAAGGAGATGGAAGAGGGAGAGGGAGGAAGGGATGGATGGATGGAGAAATAGAGGGAGAAAGAGAGGGTTAAGAGAAAGATGAGTGAGCGAGACAGGGAAATGAAGAACGAGAAAGTGGGTGGAAGCAAAGAGAAAGGAGGGGAAAAAAGAAGTGGAGATACAGTGAGAAAAAAAGCAAGATAGATGGGGGGAGAGTGTTTAGCCAGGCGTTCAGAGTATTTTCACCCTCAGTTACACACAGGCAGTGTGGCCTAGCTGGTGTGTTTGTTGACAGGAATCGGGAGTGTAGCCTATTCACAAGGCAGCAGAAGCTTCTAGGGAGAGGCAGCCTTCCGCCTTCCCCTGGCCAGCCATTTCAGCATGGAGATTCACTGAGACTGTGAAAGCAGTCACTTTCAACCTTGAACTGTTAAAGGGGTGATTGACTGGGTTTTTTGAGTATTTTACACTGTTCCTTAAGGTCTCCGAATAGGGTATGTAACATTGTTTTGGCTGAAAATGGCCCGGGTGCTGTTCTATGCCCTCTTTTACATCCAGCATTTTTTTCCCGGGAAAAAACGCTAGCTTTTCCCCTTATATCATTGTTATTTAGATGAGCTGTGCGCTGATTGGTTGGTTTACAACGAGCGAAGCTGCGGAGCAAAGACGGCCAACAGCACTCACTGAAACAAGAAGGTGGCGACTTGAAATAAAAACGTACAAATAAATCTATTGTGTCTACACAACACTGTTTTCAACAGATTGACTAGATATCATTTGAAATGATTACGGTAGTTTCCACGTCTGTTGTCGAAGCAAACAGAATCGCCTTAGGTGGGTAACGTTAGCACTACAGCTTAGCATACAAACTATCGTGATTCAACACAGCTTCAGTTAGCTCTAGCTATCTTACTGAAAAATAGATCTGGACAAACATGCATCTGAATTGTAGATTTACATAACAACACGGGTTATTTATTTGAATGAAACATAGTCAGGAACATGAAATAACGTAAATCCAATTGCCAATAAACTAGGCTAAATCATAACACATTCATGCTCTTGCGTTAGCAAGCTAAACTGGTTTACATGCCTACAGTATAGGTGTTTTCGCTATCTAGCTGTTCTTACATTCCTTGCAAATCACCGATGAAAAACAGATGAGCTTGAGTCTAGTTAACATTGACTACTAGACGGTTATGGCTGATGTTTGTTTATACCGTAGCATTGAAGATCTCTGTGCAGTTGCGCGAACCATTTCACCAAGGACGGTTTTAAAAACCTGGGAATATGTAAAGCAGGATTTGCTATGAAGCTGTTGCTAAAAAGAGGTGCGTTCCGACCTTAGTTATGTTCATCAGAACCGCAAACTGTAGTATGATTTTGTCAGTAACAGTTATTAGCAATGCTAACGTATCCTGTATCTAGCACAGCCTTTCTCCAGTTATTTCGAATAGATAATCTAGACAGGCGTCAGCAAAAGGCTAGACTGCTTTCGTTTTCGGGCTATTTTTTTGGAAGCTTGCCTTCTAATGCCGACTACAGCTATAGCTAGTCATTTGCTAAGTAAGGTATGTTGATGTGTTTAGAAACGTAGCGTCGCTACCTCGGACTGGGCAAGAACACCAGTGAGTGGGCTGGTCTGCATGTACATTTTGGGGCGTGACAAAGACACAGACCAGAGCCAATTGAATGCGCGATACCCTCCCGACGTCAGTAGGGTGGATTTTTCCAAAAGCTACCGTTCTACAGCTAGATTTTTTCTTTTTGAGATTTGCATGGGAAATAAGTGTCAATGGACTTTGAGGTTCACTGTATGTACATTTTACCCACCGAACTTTCGTTATTCAACTATGACAAGGTAAAAACGGTTTTGCAGTCAGTGACCCCTTTAAAGCTGTATTAAAGTGTGAGTTTCCTTTGTTATTTCTCTTGCAGCAGATACACCTCTGATCCATCGTATGTAGGCCACACTGATCAGCCAAGTAGACAACCAACCGTGTGTTTTTCTTGATATGGCCCTATTCTATGGACGTTAGCTGATAATTTCTCTGGACTAACCCTGGACTCTTGCTGCTAAATCGACTGTATTAGAGTTGCCCCATTAAGAACAGGTTAGTGACAAGGGGAAATTAAAAATACCGCGGTGGCAGATGATGGGAAACATCACGTCGTTGTGACAGCATGGATTGCCTTAAGTCTGTTTTTTTCTACCTTTTTTGAGCAACGGCACATGTTTTACAATGGAAAAATCTTGCGGCACACCGCCGACCAAAAATGTCACTGTAGCCTAATACAGTATATATAATTGGAGTGGGGGAATGTCTGTTTGTGTGTGTTACGTTTTTGTGGGAAAAAGTGCCTTGTGTGCACAAAGGGAACTCAGTGCTAGCCTAACGTCACAACGTCATCACACGTTAGCAACGACGCATAGGTATGACGTTCTAGTAGGACATACAGCGATATCAGCGAGCCCTCAGCATTAGTACCGTAGCTAAAAGTCTAGCCTACTCACCCAGCGTCATTGAGCTGACCAGCTAAACACTTATTTGGCACTAGTGTTGCTACCTGCATATACCTACAGCTGGCAGCTGTGTTCCGTTTAGCTCCTGGATTCAGACCCCGGTAAATTGTAGAACTAGCTAACTACTACACTTCTGCTGTGTGTTTGCTTTCTTCCTTTTTTTAAACTTCTCCATCACCACGACCTGTCACATGAGTCATCAATTCTCTTGTCTCTTAGAAGGAACAAGGCAATTAGCTACCTGCTGCCACCCGGACAAATATTACATTACTCTGCCAGTCACTATATTACAGACACTCGACAATGGCATATTATTTGCAGATAATAGATAATAAATGTATACATTTTTTAATACTAAGTGAAATTGGATAATTTATCATGGCACACCTGACAATCTCTCACGGCACACTAGTTTGCCACGGCACAGTGGTTGAACCACTGTCAAGACCAGGACTGTTTTTGTTGTGGTTGACGACAGCAAAACTCTTAACACATCAGAAACTCGTTAATTACAAAACCCATGCTGGCAAGCCTAGGGAAGGCCAGGGAAAATGACTTATCTGTCCACTATACCAAATAACAGTGGAGAGACCTCTTAGAGTGCACAAACTCTGTCTGCACAAAGTGATAACATTTCCATTAAGATTGCCCATGTGGCATGAAGCAAGATGGCAGACCATCTAACATTCAATGGATATCATCCACTCTCCAAAAGATGGACACCAAATTGGCCCGTATTTAGGGACACGGCGGAGAGAGTTAGATTGCGGCCAAGCTTTAGCATATATTTACTTCCTGTGAATATGATATCAGCACAGTGTCAGCCGTAGCACTACAGGGTGGAATTAATTTGGCTTCCAGTTTCCCCTTCCTTCCTACCGGGAGACACTTACCAGGCCTGCTTCAGAGCCGGCTTTGGGTCGAGATTAACGCCACATTTGGGAATGCGATGAAAGCATCGAATCTTGCTCCCGGGGCAAACTATTCCGCGGATGTGTCGTCGAAAATGTGTGGAAGCAAAGAGGCGGGGAGGCATGGTGGTGGTTTAATTCTCGGTGGCATCCGAAACCGCAGTATTCTAAGTCCTCCCCATCCCATGTTTTTCCGCTGCTTGCCTGCCTGTCTCTCTGTATGGTTGTCTGTCTGGCCCCCTGGGTTCAGAAGTAGGGAGAGCGAAGTGCCCTTGGATGTGGCTTAGTGATCCCCGTCGGGGCGGAGCAGATGTCCCACTCTCCGTGTCGCGGCGGCGAGCGGATCCTGCTAACGAGGCTAACGAGGAGGCACCTCCAGGCGAGACAGGCCCCCCGTGTTCGCTTGGCAAATTTATCAGGGATTTGAGCTCTCTCCTCGGATACCAGATACTCTGCTGCCCTGATTAGGAGAGACCATATATATTATGCTTAACCCATTCCTCTATTGTAGACACGATTCCTTTGCAAATAGGCCGTCTTTGCAATTTCCCTGTCTTAGAAGAGGCAAACTATTGACCTGCATTATCTGATGCTAAATCCAACCCGAAGCTGATTCTATTTTCGTTATGTGTTGGGTTACTTTAGGGTCTTTGTATCTCAAGTAGAACATTCTCAAGTAGACATAATAAAAATAAATATTTGCACAACAGATTAACATAATACATAACTTTGTGATGCTTATGTGTTAAAATAGCCCCGTGAAGATATCAGAAATAAACAGAAAATAGATTGCTGCCATAAATGTTTGTTCCTGTGTAGAATGGAGGTCACATCAAACGGCTTCCTATCTGATCATCTAAGTCCACACAACACTCTACAAAAACAGAGTTACTACAAAACATTTAGATAAGAGACAATTTGGCCAGGCCAATGGCAGACTCTTATTCTTGCCTGTTAAATGAATGTTGAATTCCAAACAGGAACTCCTGTTAGGAGTCCCTTTGATCATTACTTGAGAGGGAGCGGACAGGGTGTGTGAGTGTGCATTTAAAACATCTAATCACATTCACACTGACCACTAATGAAGTTTTAGCAATTCATCCAGGCATATGGTTAAGGGGCCCTAGGAAGGTGCGGTACCATTGACGCAGGGAAGTACACTTCAAAAGACAAAGAATGTTTGTTTGCTTAGTCTGTGCACGAAGATATTAAACTCCTGATGTGGTTCACATTCTTGTGAGACCCAAAGACATGGTGAGGTGTCCAGCGGTTCCGTCATTATGCACCTTAGTTGAATCCTGTTTCTGAGGACACTAAGATAAACTATACTGATTCTTTTCACTCGCTTCCACTCCCAAATGAACAAGTCTTGTAATTCTCCTTTAATTGCTCAGAACGTGTCCGCATTGTAAACAATGCAATGAGATGAGAATTTAATGAGTGGGCGAACACCTCAATGTTTCGGGTGATTAGGCATTAATGAGCCTGCCTTTTAATTGCATACTTTGGGGTCTCCATTAACAATGTTCTGTCGTTTTTTTAGTTTTTTGCTTTATCTCTCTCTCTGACTCTCTCTCTCTCTCGTCCCTCTTAGCACCTCACTGAGCTTGTAGGATCGATCTTGTTTTCAGATTTCCCTTTGTGTACAAATGGCACACATTCAGGCTTGGCCTGCCTCTGTCCTTCAGAGAAAGTCAAGTCGAGGCGGGCAGATGTTGCCTGTGCAATAATTCATGATTACCTTTAATCACTTTCTTTAATGAGCATTTCGTCCCCCTGTGACGGATACAAAGAAGCCGTCTCCACACACCAGGGAGACAGCTGTCTATAAAAAAAACAAATGCTCATGAAAAATTTACATTTGTTAAAATAACAAAGTCAAAGTCTGGGGAAAATAAATATTAATGTGGGTAGAGATGCATGGCATGTGATGAAGGTTAGTTGCTTAGACTTGCAATCTAACATTTGATGTGCTGGTTTTGTTTTTAAATGATATTGTTGCATCTAAAATCCTTTATTTTCTATGTCCCTGTAGTTACCACCGTGGACGACGGCTATTTTGATCCCATCCTAGGAGGTGAGAGGAAACCCACCCAACAGGCCCCAAGCACTCGAAGCCTTACATGTTTTATTATTCCCCAATAAAAATAACAAATGTCAATCTACCAAATGGATTGAGGTTGGAAACAGACATGCTCCTTGGTTCAATGATGGCCAGGGAAGGAAAAACGACTTTGCTTTCTCTCAGAAAAATACTGCTAAATGTTTTGGAACCGAGCTGTTTAAAGTCATTTGGAAGTCAGTCAGGCAAGGGAGTGAGTTCTAAATGTAATGTGTCGTTGCAGCTATTTTTATAGCTCATAACATTGTCCTTGTCTGCCAACAGCTGTATATGGCATGGCATGCCCCAAAAAATACTATTTTCTGTATGTCTAAGTGTTTAATTCTTGAATTTGCCATAAAACTTTTAAGTCTTAAAGGACTAATATTCAATGAGGAAGTGAATAGTGAGACACGAAACATCTTTAAAGTTCGTGATTTAGGCCAAGGCAGATGCATTTAAAGGGTCAGGGTTGGTTAATAGGTCTCTGCTTCAACTTTTTACTTTCAGTAGCCAATTTTGTGGAAATGTTGTCATTGTGTATTACAATTATAATGTGACCATTCTACCTTATTTGGGGTAAAGAAAAAAAGAGCACCCCTGTCCTAATGTCTGTCTTACAATACATAGTCCATGTTTGATCCCCCTATCGTTCCATCTACCTACCTACCTACCTTTAAGTCTTTCTATCTGTGTACCTTCCTTCCTTCTCTTGCAGCTGTGATTGCTGCGGTTGTGCTGGTGCTCCTGTGCTTGGCAGTGGTGGTGCTTCGCTACATGTACCGACACAAGGGCACCTACCACACCAACGAAGCCAAGGGTACAGAGTTTGCCGATACAGCGGACGCTGCGCTGCGCGGTGACCCCGCGCTGCAGGGCACCGTGGACCAGAGCAGGAAAGAGTACTTCATCTGAGAGGTTACGCCCTCACGCTGCATCTAATGGACTGCTCTCTCTGAACGTGTTAAATGTTACAGGGGTGGAGGGTCCAAGCTGAAAGAGGGAGGACCCAGGGTCCTTGGTGTGTCTAGGTGAAGAATAACCTTCATCTTAAGAGCATCTGCTCTGAATGTTTCCTTGTGACTAAGTGACTAACCTGAAAATTATTTGCCCAAACACAGTTACCAGTGGGAGACATGTTCAAATGCTAAATGTGCCTGTGTCTTACTCTTGTACAGTATGCTTTACCATATGTTGTACTGTAAAATACTATATAACTTAGGAATTGCTCCATATTAGCCTGGTTGTAGGAAGCTGTGCTTGTTATGTCTACAGTCTCTCATGTTTCAGAGTGAATATCTTCAGATCCAGGATCTAAACACCTACAGACACCTCTTATCTTCCGATAACAGGAATATGCCTGGAACAGAGACACACATATAACAATAGAATCCTAAATTCACAAAACATATATATGCAAAGACATGTCTGTGATGATAGTTCTAAAAAAGGAATTGATGGTTTACTGTACATTTTCATCACACTTACAAAGTCTGTTCGGAAGTGAACACAGCAAGTTAAAAAAATGAATGTACTCCATACAATCAGCCTTCTCTGAAAGGATCAAATGTTGAAGAGAGTTTAGAAGAAAAGTCCCAGAAGAAAAAATAGGCATACATTTATCATGCCCGAGGAGGCATTTCATACAATGCCACTATGCAACATTGTGCATTTATAATAAAAATATAAATCAATAGTCTTGTAGCCACACTGTCACTGTGTTTGTAAATTACCATTTGTGTTTTATATGTAATATGGTATGTTTGGGTGAAGGACAAAGAGATGAACGAGGGAACATCTTCTAGAGGATTATTGAGGGGTGATGATCTGATCTTATTGGAATAGCAGTGAATTGTCAAGTAAACTGTGCTTACGTGTTTGGCAGCTGGTCAACCTCACTAGTGGTGAAGAGCTCTAAACATGCTGGGCTTTCATGCTGCTGGTCGACCACACAGCATATCAAATCATATTACAACAGGAGTTGCATGTTTTTATGACTCCAGTATCTGATAATGGTTTGAAATTAGTCTTGCTTATTCCTGCACTTAGCATTTTGGGATTTTTTTGTATCATTTAATACTTTTTTTGACAGAGCCTGAGGGTTCTGGGGAAAAGTCTTGTGATGGGTTTATTTATTAGCCAAGGCCAGAATCTGAATTGCAGTTACATCTTGAAATGTGCTAATAGTGTGTATTTGTTTTGCTAGTATCTTATACAGACTGATTGAATTAAATCAAGTTGCCATTTATAATGGATAACTGCCTGGACTCATGGGGCAATGACAACAACAATTATTTGACTATGTGCGTTCCTTCTCAAACAATACCAAGCCAACTGTGAGTACCTTGTTATTATCTGTATCATTAACGTAATGGTGGAATAAATGGACAGTGAAACTGAAAGCCTCAGAGCTCCAAATTACATCTGTAACTACCAATCTCTGTAACCACCCTCAGTCACCACAGAGGAATGTGAAGACTTTGAGAGCTTTGCTTTTTATCTTTAGGGTTGCTCGA
The DNA here is from genome assembly GCA_903064625.1 of Mallotus villosus. NCBI lineage: Eukaryota > Metazoa > Chordata > Actinopteri > Osmeriformes > Salangidae > Mallotus > Mallotus villosus. Next base: position 258,587 of record CAEFZP010000509.1, on the reverse strand, counting down.
GAACATGGAAGAGATACAACATATGCGCTGTGGATTCAAACCAAGCCTGAGCAAAACAAAAACAGCTCCGCTGCTTTGATAACAGGTGCTGACAAAGTGATGAACTGTGCATTTTCAGATCACACGTAAAGTAAAGGCTCATACACATCCTCCTCAATATATTGCAGTTCTTGTTTTTCTTTCTCCTTCCCTGGAGGAAGACAGAAAGACTTATCTCTATCTTTGTACCACTCTTCAGTTCATAATGTAAGTATTATCAGCAGTGACACTACACCGAAAAAATTAAGATTGTACACCATTTTTTTTACAAATTGATTTAGTTTAATCAGTTTGTTTTCTGCAGTTTTTAATTTTCAGTCTTGCGTACTCTGAACAATTATAGTAGCTTTCAAAAACAGAACTCTGATGTAACGGTTGTCTGTCTCTGAACTTAGAGGAAACAAGTAACATTAAGAAACAGAGCGGAAAGAAGGTAGTCAGTCTCAGCTAGAGAGAAATCAAACTTTACTCTGTGTGTCTCTTCTACCCAGGGACAACTGGATTCAAGTGAGAACTATTCACTCCTTAAGTCCCACTCCACTCTGAATGTAGTCTTGACTGGTGAAATATTCATGCTTACGTATTATTTTGAAGCTCCAATGTTTTATTTATTTCCATGAGGTAAATCCAACTAAAAGCAAATAAAAGGCATTCCAAGTCAAACATGTACTATTTCCAAGTTTTGAAAATGACATAAAAATGTATTCAGAACTGAAAAGTGCTACTCTGGGTTCAGACGCATTCTTCATGACTGGAGAAGTGACTTCCATTTAAACTGCAGAGAGCAGTGAGTTCTGTTTGTCAATATCTCTGATGAGCTCACTGTAAAGAGGGACAGCTTGGGAATTTATCAAGCATGTCTGCCAGAGCAAAGAGGATTTAGTTTTGAGCTGTGAAAACTCCTAAAAATTGCTTCCAAGTAAGGCATCAGAATCTCTTTTCTCCAACAGGATTTTAGGAAAATAATCGAATTATGGCCCAGTGAGAGTGAGAAGAATAGCTAAACTATAATATGCATAATGTTTACCATATTTACGTTAGAAACATTATGCAGAACTGTTGATAGTTATTCAAGTTATAACTTGAATATAATATGCTACAAAACATGTATGAATGCTACAAAAGTCTAAATACGTAGCTACACATAGGTCACAAAATGTGACAAACTCTACAGCACTCGTTTTTCATACAAATCTTTTCTATCCTGCGGTGTCGTTTTATTTATTTTTACCGCAAGAACTGTACAAAATACAAACGGATATTTGACAGGTGTAAAGGGCTACTGTGCTCGGTGTCTGATTTACGCCATCAAGGCTATCTTCTCTCTCAGTCCGCAACGCAGACACACGAAAAAGGCAGTTCGAGTCCGTCAGACCTGAGACAGGAGTTACAGTTTATGACTCGGCCAAGATTGATTTCCATCTTCACTCCCTGGCAAAGGCAGGAGCGCAGTCAATTATTCACCCAGTGGTCGAACTGACGAGGCCAACGGACACTTTTGTTCCGATCAGTGTCCCAACGCTCATTTAAAGTCTTTAAAGTCTGTTTCTTTTAAACATGCGGATCACGTTGTTTTGGAACACAACTGATAAATGCAGCAAGCTGAGCTCCGAGCCAAGCAATGGGAAAGGCAGGTTTTTATGAGGTTCTACACTATCACACCAGCAGCCTGGGCATTCCATTTCGATAAGACGCCCCATCGCCTACCCTGGTCCCCAGTAAGCATCTTGTGTGTTGAGATTTACACAGACTCCACAGATTGGTGTATAGTCTCCCTGCATCCTCTCTCTGCACTCTGGAGGCAGCGTTTTGAATGTCTACCTTGCAGACAAATTGCTTTCTTGAAGTTTATTTCAGTATTCTGTAGAACTCCAAAGGCTTGCCGCTCTAAGAGTAAGCAAGATAAGGTGGAGAGAAATGCATAAGTGTTCTCCTTTGTGATGAAAGCTTATGTACTGTTTGATTTGTGCTTTGTGGCACTGTGTGGTGACATGGTGTGCTGGGAATTGTCATATCAAAGTCAAGTTCCACCAATGTTTAAGCTAGTCTTCAGGAGAACGTTTGTATCACCAGCAAAGCTCAAGTTGTTTTGTGCTGTTTGTTACGCAAAGCTTTTGTTTGGAAGTTGACCTTGCTTTACAATTTCTCTCCCAGGTAGTGAGTGCTTCATGTTCAGAAAAAAGTGTTAGTTAATCCCTTGTTTGGCTATATTTCCTATTCTCTTCAGTGTGTTCCTGGTAGTCTGGATCTTTCATAAGCTTTTATTATACTTCCATTAACAATATAGGGTTTACCAGTATTTTAAGTTTTAGGTGAGCTACAATGCTAACTGCAGTCCTATCTGCATGCAGGTTTCCAAGCAACAGTAAGTATTCCCAACTGCACTATAATGAGATGGTTCTCGGTATTAAATATTATAATTCTTCATCTAATATGAATGCAGTGTAACCAGATAATTATGAATAATAGAAATGCAATAAGACATTTTAACGAGGTGCGCCACACGCAAAGCTGTAGTTGGAAGCAAAAATGTTACGACCTAACTGTGCATCAGAGAGGCTCTGAACAGAACAGATGAATTCAGCATAGAGATTGTGGAGAAATGAAGATCATTTCTACAGTCTATGCATCCATAACGTCTTATCACATAACGTAGATCAAACAGAATTCCAATTTTCCTGCTTTGTTTTTGACAAGACACTTCTTATACACTGCCCGCAAATATGTACTGCAGGTCATTCAGGAGACACAGCAGGTTAGTCCTTGGTCTGTCCTTTCGCTTGTCATTAAAAAAATCTACATGTAACTCTATTTGGAGTTTTGGAGCATTGGGGAGTATGGACGGTGCCCGTTTTAGAGGTTGAATAGCAGGATGGAGGCTTACTTTGAGGGGTCATATCTGGAGACTGTCCTCTCCCCTACTGAAGCGGGGACATCTGTCCTCACAGGAGGGAACACTCACCGCTTCTGCTCAGGTGCTGCTCGGGGTATTTTTAGACATGGTGATGAGATGAGCTGCCTAGCTGGAAGAGCTGAGCGATGGCTGGCCACAGCAGCAACACAGGGGGACAGGGTTGCAGACACACGGAAGGATTTATAGATTAGATCCCAAAAACAACGTGACACACAGCACTCTGAAACCCCTTTGCTTTAGATTTCAGGACTTGCATTTTAAGATGCAAACCATGAGGAGGTTTTTGGATGCTCACTTTTCTCTCTAGGGTGTAAGTCAGAGCATGAGTTTACTCAGCGTGAACTCACATAGAAAGATGGGCTGTTGTGAAAAGTATTGTGGATTTTTAATCACCTAACATTAATGCCACCCACTGAGCCTCATAATGTGATGCTTTCTTAGTTGTATGTGTTAAAACAACGTAATAAACCTGGTCATAAGTTTTCGAAGGCAATGTTAGTACTCACCACAACAATACTGCATCCACGTTGCATCCATCATCTTAAGAGTCTTCCCCGGAATAATCAAGCCCGGTGCCTCTGTGGAGATGCACCACTGAACATATTGTCCATTTATTAGGAGGGAGAACATCTTTTCAGAAGGGCAATTCAACAGAAAATGCTTATGTGGCAGGATTTTATAATGTATGCCTGAGACATTGTGGGAGGCAAATTATTCTGAAATGACAGCTATTTACCTGGGACATCTTCAAAGGCGGTACTTTTATATCTCATAGGATTTTTTGTCATTACTTCACAGCTTTCAAGGCCCCGAGACTAATGCATTCATTTCATTACAATGGATCACAGTGTATGCTAACCACTTCCAAATTCTCTGTCTGACAGACATTGAGGTTGAGGCCCTGTTTTTCACTTCTTTCTGTAACGCTGTGCCCAGTGTGCCCTCATATTGAATAGAGAAAAATGGGACTTTAAAAAGATCATTGAATATACCAGGCAAACCTATTTAGACAGGACCAGTAACTGTGTTTCCGCTTGGGGGTAATCAAAACTCAAAAAGGAAAAAATAGATGAATAGAGTCCTTTCTGTCATGTGTTGTTCCCCCGCCATGTGTATTATGCGTGGTGAGTAGCGATCCTATTTGTCATTCCTGGTATCATGAGCTTGGAGGCTCGTCCAACATCCTAAACATCCTTCCTCTCCTCATGTGTGCTGCCAGAATGTATTTCCATTTAAACACAAAGCAAATTTAACCATGATATCGCATCATGTTAGCGTCTTACATTTGTCTATTTCAATTTACAACAGGACTGTCACTGGTGCCAAATATGTACAGAGATTTATCATGAGGGACAGTCAAACAATGTGCAATTTGTGTAAGACTCCCTAACAGTGTTTCCCTGCCTGGGGTAGTGAGTTGGGCCAGGCCCTACAGGGGCCCCCTGGGTCTGTCTGTGCTGACTCAGTTGAGATCCAGCCCTAATCACTGGGTTTCAGGGCCCAATTATCCACAAAGCAACAAATCCCCTAAAGGCTCTGTTATCAGTAGAAAGAGCAGTGTTAAAGTCATTTATCTAGCAATGGATATTCAGCGATGTGAGCTCATTTTAGCACTTGTTATTCCCGGTCACGTGGGGGAACGGATGAAAGAAGGACTAGAAATATGATTAGTGACAAGATCTCTGTTGCTTGTGAGATATGGTGCAACTATATACCCCTGTGCTCTGAGACACCACTCTGAGAACACACATCCTTAATCACTTCAAGATAAATAAATAAATAAAAAAGAATCTGCAGGGTTTATTCCACACAACGTTATGGTTAATTGCTTTGTCAGCCATGACACACGCATGTCAATGGAGCACAACCTATTTGCACAGCCTCAGGTGCAGCCCCTGGCGAGAGGCAGTGGAAGCTGTTAGCCTTAAAGTGAGAAGTGGAAGCAAGCTGAGTTACCTAACTGGACTCTACCTGCCTCCGGGCACAGGAGCCCTGCTGTAGCCAATTCCATACACCAGGGGGCCAGTCATGAAAACAAACAGGGTGAGAAGGAAGAGCAGGAGAGAGAGAGCAAGAGAGATAGAGCAAGAGAAAGAGATGAGAGAGAGAGAGAGAGAGAGAGAGAGAGAGAGAGAGAGAGAGAGAGAGAGAGAAGAAGGATCATGGAATTAAATGACAAGGAAGTTTGCCCAACTCTTATCACTTTAAAATGAATCACTTCCAGGCACTGCCACGGTAATCAATGAAGATGAAAAGGCAGAGAGAGGGCTCGTTCAAAGACAGAGATAGTCTGAAGACATGGAGTCTGTAGACATTATGAGTCATGCAACAGACGCCACCTAAGGGGATCAGGCCGTATCTGAGCCTCACACATCAAACACCAGGTCTCATTAGCATTCCACACTGGGACCTAATTGGCTGAGAGGAGGTGAAGGCAAGGAGGGTGAAGGCAGAGGGGGGGGGGAGGGGGGTGCAGCCAGTTCTGGGGCCATTAGCCAAAATGAATTAGCATGGTTGCTCATCCTGCTAGGGATGTCATAGGGGACGACATGCTGCTTACACGGGCAAAAAGCAGCTTCCTGATTCTACTAAGATCATTATCAGGGATCATCTCTCTGTCCTTCCCACAGGCATGCTGGGGTCTGGGGTGTCTAAGAGGACACGAGGAGGAAGTGCTGAATGAAGAAATGTGAGATGTCTTATCAGGCCCGCCAAGTGATGTCCAGAAAACCAGCAATAGGAGGGGTGGGGAAATATTCCGAACGGTAACCATTTTTACAGTGCAACTGAATCAACTGTACAAAAATACTAAGAGTGAATGGCACAACTGGGAAGTGAGAAACCACCATCTATTTATTCATTGGTTATATGTGAGTTGTGGGAGAATGCCAGTGTTCCCTTCCTGGTCTCTGATCAACCCACACACACACACCAACATGAAGCGGGGGGGAGAGAGAGACCCGGCAGGAAATTGAGGCTTGTTACAAGCACTGCAAACCACAGCAGATGGAACCCACTCCTGCTTCCTCAATTTGAACTTGTTTATCGCAGTGACACTCTTCTTCAAGTGAGCAGCAGTGAATGTACCAGTGCAGGGAGGTGTTGCTGGGTCTCGTAAAACAGTTTACACTGGCGGGGGAAACACCTGGCACCAACCCTTGCGAAAGGGTAGGGGTTTGACTTTGTGGTGTAAACACAGTTGCAGGGCAGTATGGGCAACGCCTCAGGCACACACACACACACACCACACACCACACCAAGGCGCTCTCAGGAACACAAACACACACCGAGGCGCTCACAGGACACACACACACAGACAGGAGCAAGTACCCACACAGCAGCACACACACACAGAGGCACACACATGAACACACACACACACAGGAACATACACACACTCAGGAGCACACACACAAAGGCACTCACAGAAGCTCACACACAGTGGCCGTTTATCAATGCACGTTATTCTCCGTTCTTGTGAACTCGTTTGACGTCATCTTTCAAGTAAGGTTCCAATCCAAAGAACACAAGTCACCAAGAACGCCAACAATACCCGGAAGTGTTCTTGATCCGCCTCTTTTATCGAGGATGCATTGGATGGTGACTTGGCCAGCGAGAACGCATCTGATTTCCCAGAAGTCAGTGCTTGAACACACTCATCTCAAATTGTTCTCCTTCCTCGCTTTCTTGGCAAGAAAGTTCTTCTCAAGAATGCAAGTACGTTCTTAGCGTTCTTCAGATTGATAAACAGTCAGAGACACCCACACACACAGATAAATATACACAGGAACACATGCACAGAGACACACATACTGTACATACGCGGGAACACACATACACAGACACACCGAGGTGCAGACACGCACATGCATGGGCACAAACAGACAAGGATTACTGTAAAGCCAAACAGCGTTTCACAAACACACACAAAAAGACATGCACACACAGACGCAATAATTGACCCTGACCTATATCCATGCTGCCCCACTTCAGAAATGACTGAGGCGTTGAGTATGTCATTCAGGGTTGTGAAAAGAGGTGACATTTCAAAAACAGGGACATTCGGAAGGTGGTGAGAGATTAGAGGTGATGAGCAACGCTCTTCAGATAGAAGAGAGCTTCTGCCACTTCATGACTAAGTGTGGAATCACCGCCGCTGGGTTGGGCTGTGAATAGCAAGGATTTTATTTCATTTCGTTCCTTAATGTCCGTCTTCCGAGGTAAACAAGAGGAGACAGGATCCAGGAGGGGAAGCTTTTTGTTTCTGTTCATGAAGGATCCGCTTCACTCTTATCAGCAGAGCTACCTTTCAGGTGCACCATTGTCCGCGAAGACGAATGGGTCTTTACACTGACGACCCCTCATTTGTTTAAGACAAAGTCATGTAATTAAAATCTAATCAGAGACGAGGCCAGAGTGCCAGAGAACACATGAATATTTAAATCTGTTTTTCTTTCGAATCTTAATGAAATGGTAATTTATGAAAGCTCTGGGCTTAATTTTGGCCAGGGAGCAAATTAACTGGATTTCAAGAGATTCCCTGAAGTCATTTTCTCATCCTTTTTTCTCAATGTGTATTACACATGGAACATCGGAATAAAAACTTCTATTTAAAGCTTGCTCCCACTGCTTATCCAACAAACCCAGGCTTTTCTCTCTTTTTCCATTTTCAGAAATATCAGCGTCTGTTCTGGAAAAAAGACATTTTCAGAGTAGGGATTTAAGATTATAGCCAGAAGCTTCAAATCACGTTTGAGGCAATGCCGATTCTCCACCCTTGGGCGAGTGCCTTAATCTGCATTGACAGTGTGTGTGGCTCTATAAACGGAGGAGTTAAAAGTGCTAAGTTATGTAAGTATCTAAGGGCAAGGGCCCTCTGCCTCTCTGGTAAATAATAGAATATGTTAACGCTGGCGGGCGGTACCGCCTTCACGCCGTCGGCTCAGCCTTGCCTGGTTTCCTCGGCAATGAGTCACATCGTGAGTCCAGCTTCGTGTCGCAGCTGTTGAAAACTGTGTGTTGTTGTGGATACTGAGCAGATAAACCGTACCGCGCCTGACCTCGGGGACATCTCCAGAAGTCTCAACACCTGAACAGTTTTTAAGGAGTGGGGTTGTGGGTCGGTGGTGTGCTGTGAAAAGTCATTTTGACAACACGCTTCTCTTCAGTGAGGGAGTATTCAACAACCGTTCCATTGATTTGTTTTTTATTTTTTAGGCTACCTTGCCCTGGAGGCACATGTTTACACACAGGGGTTAAATTGGGATTTTCTATGTGGGGGGGCTCTGACCGAGGGGCAAATTTCACAAATCTTTCGTGGATTATGCAGTAAATAACAGGCATGAAAACGGGTCAGGGGTGAAAAAGGTGAGAAGGATTACCCCTCTAAGGGGGTCCGGGTGCATGCTCCCCCATTAGAAAAATTAAATATTCCATATTTTAAAGCATCAATCTGAAGCATTTTGAGATACTTCTTTTGCCAACCTGGGGGAAAACTGGAGAAACGTAACTTCAGCCATGAGTCATGCGGCTATTTAGAGACTTCCATGCTTAATGCGAGCGCGCATAGCGCGAAAAATAGTTTTTGGAGCTTGATGTAAAACAAACAAACATCCGTTTGTCCACTTGGTAAAACATTGTCTAGTGAAGGTAATACGTTTACGTTTCTTAGCCTGGCTTTCAATCTTTATATTGTCTCTATAGCTAGCTTTCCATCTGTCAGTCACTGTCGTGTGTAAAAAATCTACCTCTTCAAAGACGGTAGCGTAAATGTATAATTTTCGTGCGCGATATGCCTACTTCTCAAACTTGCTCCAGATGTCTAGGCCAGCCTATCCCTACCATTATTTAGAATTGTGTTTTAAAACAACATAGATTTGCAATGGAAAAGTTGTAAATATAAGACAACATTGCTCGTGATGGACTAGGCAGACTGCCAAAATCGGCTGGAGAACTCCAGACCCGGCCGCTTATGTGCCGGGGCTCCGCCCCGGACAGCCCCGGCCCAATTTAACCTCTGTTTACACATGATGTTGAACCAAGATGTTGCACTTTGTAGGTCAGATAAAATAGCTTATTGTTAGGTGAAACAATTAGAAAATGTGGGCAATTTGATTGATAATTAACACACAATGTACACCTCTGCAGCATTTACAGTGAGTGCTTTAGTTAAATGTACAGGACGTTATACACTGGAATAAATAGTCCACTTAGCTTAGTCCACAACTGTAACACCAGAATAAAAAAGTCTTCAGCAATTGTTAGGGACTGAACATAAATTGACCTTTCCATTAGGAGTCTCACAACTGATGTCCTACTATGCAGACACACATAGAAAAATATTTAGTACATTAGAATAACTGGATCTCAACCACCAAACATGGTACTCTGTTCTGAAGTTGTCATTTGTACATTCATATTTTGATGGACATCACCCACCCTGATGTCGGCACTGCTCATTCCACTGCTCATTGCTCAATCTGCTGCTCATTCCGCCCTGACTCTGATGGAAGGACGCACAGCCTTGGGAGCCATTTTTGTTATTCTTTTTAAATGACACAATTTCCTGTAGGGTGATAATAGAGTTGTGACACAAAGAGGGAAATAGTAGACAATGTGATAAATAAATGAGTTCTGGAGTGGTAAATGACATGGTGTTGGACATGATTGCGTTCAAAAGACGGCCTTACACTGTGCAAACACGCCTCACTGGAACCCAGCACTCTCAGAAGCCTTTTCTGCCAGCGTTCAGGGGTAGGCACTCTATTTATCGTGAGAAGTCCAACATTTTTTTGCAGGGCACTTTCTCTCTCCAGATGTGGCTTTCAGAAGAGATTACAGCCGAGTACGGTGGCATTCAGTCATATGACGGAATATTTTCACTAGGTAGAAATATTGCTTGTCACTCTTGAAGTGCATTTCCACACACACTTTCTTACGAGACACAATTTCCCAATATTGATGAATGAGATCACCTCTCTGCGAGAACTGGCATTTATAGTGAGTGGGAGGAAGCAGAATCAAATCCATACCCCTCGGTACTGAGAGACTAGTGTGTCTGCGCGTGAGTGTGCTTGTGTGCACCGTTGAGGCATTTCCAGAACAACTTCAGGTTCATGATGTTGAACCTAGTTGAATATCACTACATTACAGTTCTGGAGTTCATTCATTTAAAACCTAACACATGCAAGTTCCTGTGTTTCTATTTCGGTTGGAGAAAAAATAAGGAACAAGGTTTTCATGTCTCAACAACATTTATCAGTGAAAACAAGTCCTTTGGGTCGCATTGATGTGAGGTGTTGATGGAAAGATGTCAACAAGCAAGGTGATATCTTACTGTAAGAGCTATGGTGTTGTAATAATTTTTATAGTGCCTTTATTACGGTGATCTTTTTAGCATGTAATGTTAAGAGGTGTATGTATGTGTTGTGTTCTGAGATATGTGCAATACTGTTATGTAACTGTTGATGCCGTTATGGCTGAGGATGTATTGTTTGTTGTCATTGTGACTGTCAAGGCATTCATGACGTACCGCAGAGTCCAAGAAAAATTTCCCTGAGCGGGACAATAAAGTTAATCGTATCGTATGGTAACAGCAACAATTATACTGATGTCAGGTTGGTCAAAGAATGACCAAACAAGTCAAGTGTGAATGTCATGCACTAGGCTGCTACTAATACATTAACGTACAGTAGACCATCATAGCTACAGTTCTGTATACGTTGTGTGCTGGATACCTTTTCCATTTTCAAAAAAATATCTCTTGGTTAAAAAATGTGGGTTATGAGATTAGGTTGATGAAACTTCATAGAAGGTAGAGTGCCGTAAAGAAAAAAAATTGTGTCATAGTGTTGGAAAAACTCAACTTATCACACAATATTACAATGTGGCACATAGAAATATTACATGTAGAATCTTCAACAACGTTAGTATTTTCATTTGAAAAGGCTGGTGGTAAAACTCAAACTTGTCTATTGCAGCTAATTAAAATCAAATCAAAACTATGAATAGGGAGTGGAAAGAATGTTTCAGTGAATGAACATGAGGCCTTTGGGCACATGAACATTTCAAGCATCATTAAACATTAAGCATATCAACATTCTCATTGCCCTAGGGTTGCTGTATCCGCAAGGTGACGAAATGATCAGAAACCAGAACTAGAAACCCCCAAAACAGTAAAACAATCAAATGTCTTTGGTAAGACATTTGGTCTTTTGGCATGAATATAACAACCAGTCTTATTCTGCGTCATATTCAAATGTTTTACAATAATATTTCAGAGATGAAGTTCTACAGTAGCTCAGATGCTACATCTCCGTATGTACGGTTCTAAAAAGATGACTTAATGGGGATACATTAATTCTTTGTGTTTGCATGTAAATATGCTGTACACACCAGTCTACCAAGTCTCCTGATTCCCTGTAATGAGAGCCTGAGGTTTTCAGTCCCTTTCTGTCACCGAGGAGGGAACATGTCATGTGGAATATGGAGTGGTCCCTGATTGACTTGTCAGCGAGACCTCCCATGTCCCACGCCCCCTGTCTTCCAGCTGCTCATCTCATTCACATTTAAACAGCCCCGCTCCTTTGACATCCTCCTACACCGTCGTGTCAGGCTCCTTGATCTTCTCATTATGTTCTTCAACCTCTGGTGGCTGCCATCTTCCCCCGGTCCTCCTTCTTCCCGACATGCCACCTGTTGTGGAGGGTGGTCCTCTCGGAGCCCCTGGAGGAGGACTCACGTGCGGAACCATTTGGATCCAAGTCAACATTGAGGAACCGTGTCAGAGATTGGCCTGGAGTTCTCATGTGAGATGATTGTGTTTATGACTTATTATAGTATTGTCTGCAAAATGTTGGCAAATACTTTTTTGTTTTGATTGACTCTTATTTTAAGAGTTGTGATGTGATTGTTGGTGAGTGTTATGAAATGCATTTTCAACCATAATGACTTGTATGTCCCAATACCCATACTATTTAGTAGGCCTGTGGAATATACAATATATGTGTTTACCATATAGTTAGTGAGGTGAGTATTGGGACACACACATTCTCTTTTTCGTGCATACATTTAGATGTGTCTCGATCTCAAAGGAAAAAGTATCAGGTGTATTCATCTTTAAACTAAATAGGAAAGTGAGGATGAATTTGATGAATTCCTATGAACTTAAGTGAAGTTTTGATGAATTAATGTGCTCAATAAAGTGTTTTGGACAGATGTCTAACTTCTGGTTGGAATTAGCTTTTGATTAATGATGTTGTTTTGAGTTAATGAATTAGCAACTTCTTTTCATCAGCTGTGACTCCACTGAAAGCTCCTTGTACCAGACCCATGCCAGCAGGCTTAGTAATCTCCGCAAACTGAGACCTAACATCTGATGCTACTGATGCTGCAACTGCATGAGTATTCTCTGACATAAAAAATGTATACTCCTAAAACGCTGATGTCAAAACAGAAGCTTCTTAACATCCACCGCACCCCAGACAAAAGCACACACCACAGCATGCATATCAATCTGGGGGAACAAAAACATATATTTGAATAAACTGAAATATTGACGCTAAGTTACAATGGTGCAATAGTGCCCCCTTTTGAAACTGAGATCTTCAGCTTCAGTCCCGTCTATTGGAAAATTACTTGACAGTGCCATTCTGTGTGTTATCACAAATCTTTAGAAACACTGAAGCTACACAAAACCTTGACTCAGCACAGAGGGTTGTGAGTTATGACCGCACATGTTTTGGCCAGAGCTGTCAATAAAGAGCCGTTTAGGAGAGAGAATCAAGTCCAGCTGAAGGGAGCTATCTTCATAAGGATCTTTGAGCAGGAAGGGTGTAATTGGAGTATCCTCTTTTAGTCTCACATGCATACTCAGCTATAAAGGCCTCTGAGTACAACAGCTCTGACAATCAAGGCTTGATTAAAGCACAGAACCGACTACAGACCACAAAAGAAAAGGAATGAATCGCTTCTCTCAAGCTCTTAGCTAAGCTATTTGTGGAGGTTTGGTCGCTAAATTATGTCTCAGCCAAGGAACTGAGAAACAGAAATAGAGAAGGTAAAGATAGCATCTCTTGGCAAGCTATGAGTGCAAACCTATAAAAAACTATACTCAATTTAAAAAAGTTAACCTATTTTTTGTGATAACATTGTTTAACTTTGATAACATTCTCTGTTGATGTAAAGGGACTTCAGGCCTAGTTTCCACCTACATTTAAAACCTTTTTCAATGTGTTCTGGTCTGTGTAAGGGCCCCTGCTGTGGCCTCTTACAGTTAGATATGCCTTTTGTGCAGCAAACACGCTCATCACACTCAAAGGCGATTCCAGTCTTTATAACAACCGAAGCTATAATGTAATTAGCTTGCCGTCATGCAGAGAAGATAAAAGGTGATAATCAGATCAACTCAATCTTGTAATGGGATACTTGAATTAACTTTAGGATCAATAAAGTGAATTGAATGTCATTTAATGGACAAAACTATTCTTGTGTTCATATACAGTAGCGAAAATATATAATCTTTAAAATTTAAGTTACAATGACTTTTACCGGTTTTACACCAACATTTCCTTTGGGTTCAATCTACTGAGACCTAAATATTTTATACTTTTAAAAAGACACCCTGTGAACACAAGCAACAGTTTAATTATAATTCTAATCTTCTTAGAGGAGTTCAGACACCATACTCATATAACACCCCACAGGAAACAAGGACTCGTTATAGCTGGCCCTGAAAGGGATTCTGGGAGGACACTGTTGAAACACTAAAAGCTGCAAGTGGGACATAAATTGAACCAATCTTGTGTGTTTGGTGCTGCTTCGCAGAACTGTACTGCCTGGCAATAATGGAGGGTCAAAGATAAGCTGTGGATCTCTCTGCTGTTTAATCTAAGTGCTCTATCCTTTAGTGCAGGGGTGTCAAACCCTGGTCCTCGAGGGCCGCTGTCCTGCATGTTTTAGAGTAGATGTTTCCCTGCTCCAACACACCTGATTCAATTAAAAGGGTTGTTATAACGACCATTCATTCGAAACAGGTGAGCTGGATCAGGGAAACATCTAAAACATGCAGGACAGCGGCCCTCGAGGACCAGGGTTTGACACCCCTGCTTTAGTGGGTCTAGGTGTTATGTTTGGATAGATATGCATGTACTTAAGTTTGTCAGTTTTCAGGCACAGGTAAAACTACAGCATTTAGTCTATGCATAATTCTTTGGTGACACTCACAGTCTTTACTCCACCTCCTTTTATGCACTTCTTCATGTGTATTCCATCAGTATATTACAGACTATATCAGATACAGAGTATAAGAGATACAAAAGAAGAAAGGCATACTGAATAGTTTTAAATTAAATTTGTTTTATTACATACACGTTATACAGGACATAAAACCTCTCCCAGATAGACGCTGTCAGTTCACCGACTACAAGCTGCTGATTGGATGAGCCCATCAAAGACTCCTCCCCCACAGGGAAGCTGGAGCAAGGGAGGAAGGCTGGGAGGAGGAGGTGAGTCACCAGCCAGGCTTCCCCTACACCATTCCCTCATTCACTTCAACCAGATGTTCCTGTCACCTACGTCAGCATTAAACCCGGGTGCGTACTTCTTTCCAGGAAGCTGCAGAGGGAAGAAACAGTAACAAAGGCCAATTAAAACAGAGAAGGAGAGATCCCTCATGCCCACACACAGGCCGTGGTGTCGGCCAATCAGGGGAAAGTATAAACAGGGGTCACTGTCACCACGGTCCGGTCTGCATTAACTAGACGTCAGTAATAGTTAATGAAAGCTCCCCGATGCAACGGTCGTCTGATGTTAGGCTCCGGGGTCTGTCTCTGCACTTGAAGCTTTAAGGGAGGAGCTGGTCTGAACCCATCCATCCTCAGGTGAGGGCTGACAGTTGAGACTAATGACATAGCAAAGTGCCATGTCACCGAGGGCGACACTGCAGTCCATCACCCCGAGCCTTGCCAACATCCTGTTATGAGCTGTTGCTAACCTGAAGCCTCGCCGGTGACTGAGTGACAGACAGGGGGGCAGCTCTGCCTCCAGCTCTTTGCCATGTCGTTAGTTTCACAGCGCTAACGCTGCCACCCACTTCGCAATTAGCCGAGCAGGCAGGGAACAGCCGTTAAGACAACAGGTCAACGCAACATTGGTCAGGATTGTGAAAGTGGCATGCATTTCTTAACAAATGTACAAGAAACCATTGTTTTCCACGACCACTGTCACATATTTGTCTTCTGCCCTGGATCTGCTCCAAGCAGCTACCCAACAGGCACGGAAGAGGTGACCCCTAGTTGAATTTCTCCTCCCAAGGTCAAAATGTTTCTCAGCCTGCTTGTGAAAGTTTATGGAGATTTGAGTTTAGCTGAGGGGTATTACTATGCACTTTTGGTGTTCTTGTGAAGCCCTTGATGACAATGTATGTTTAAAGAGGTTATCCAACAACAAATGTATTGGATTTTAATCTGATGGTACTATGCCATTATGAACACAGCGTTTTGTGTCCATGACAAGTACATTCAAGAGGCGACTAAGTCAACAGCAGGGCAGCAGGAGAACTGCATACAGCCTTATCCACACTGAGACAGGGTCCAACTCGGAGCTAAATGCCAGCTCAAAGACCCCTGGAGCACATTACCAAGCCCCAATTCCTGGTGCCAGGGAGACAAAACCAGTCTCCAGTCAATAAACTAGAAAGGTCAGAGCCAAATGTTTTCCTGCAAGACTGATGACTTGGAGAATATTCTGCATGTGGCATTTTCACCGCTTTCATTTCTCATGTCGATATTTCGAAGGAAACCAGTTCTTCATCACGTTGCGGGCAAGGCCCTCGCTGTTGACGAACGCGGCACCAACACGGCCCGGGGAAAATGCAATTCATTATGGAGTATATGAAAAATAATGGCGTAAAGCGCAAAGAGCAGGGAGATGCCCGAGCATTCAGAGCACATATGAAATGTTGAGATATATTTCCCCACATACCGATTTGTATTCATAGTAATTGGCATCAAACTCGTGGGCTCCGATGGTGACCTCAGGCAGGAAGCGGGGTATGCAGGCCAGGTCTCCCACCAGCTGCTTGTCCTCCACCCTGGGGGAAGGCAGGAGGGGAAATGGCACGCATGAGAGAACGGCAGGCCGCCACAGCTAAACTGCAGACGCTCGGAGGCTGGGATTAGCAGGGGAAGTCTAGCGTTTGCTTACCGCTATCCATACAGCATGAATGAAGTAATGACCCATTGGTAAGATTCTAATCCGAAATAACACTGTCGAAAGTTAGTTCTTAGCCCTGCAGGTCATTGGATATTTACTGGGGGCAATGTGACATTCTCCACAGAAGGGAACTCTAATACTGAATCATGGAACAAGGACATCACTTCAGATGACAGCTAGTTAGTCCAATGTACTGTGCAAAACTCCCCTCGGTTAACAGAGAGATGCTCAACAAGCAACTTCCCTGAGATAAACATGCTGGTATTCCAGGTGTGGAAACAAAGATGAACAGACTCACAGCATCCTGGTGTAGTGGAAAGTGACGTCGTCCTGCTCCATCCATGGTCCTTTATCAAACTTTAAGACGTCAATGTCTTCTGCTACCTATAGAAGAAGAAGGCCTTATCAGTGAGGTGACTGATTTGTATACAGCAGAGAGACATGGATACTTCTTCAAACGAAGGTTGGTTGTTAAATCATGCATGCAGTAGAAGCACCAGTAGACACTATAATCATGTGATTTGTGTGTGTTCTTTGGAGTACCGTCACTGTGTTTAACATGCCTCGTATCGTTCCTCCCGCTTTACTTACCCTCTCAATGTCTTGGATCTGGGTCGTGTCATATGCAAGCAGCTCTGCACTCTCACTGAAACATCAGACACAAACACAACCAAGCGGTGTAGTCACAGATGGGACTTCTGTCTCCTGTTCCCAGGTCAACAGCCCAGGGGCTGACCAAGCTGCAGGGAAGCAAGGCTGTTCAGGTTCACACTCACCTCATCTTAGGAAGGAAGGTCTTCTTGTAAGCATCCTCGATGCTCTTCAGATAGGCCAATGGTACATCTTGAAGATATGACTGGAAAATAAACAAATATTTACTACTTGGTTCCTAGTCCTCTAATCAAACAACAAATATCTTTGAAAGTCTTTATTTTTATTGTGGTACAAAGTATTTTTGTATTTTACTTCATAACCAGAAACAGGTTTCTTTCTCGGTAGGTTTATAAAGCTTTTTCTGATACTGAGGTTTAACAGCCCTGCCGCCCCTAAACTGTCAATTTGGGCTTAAAATAGATTTTAACTAACGCTCTAATGTATAAATCAAACAGCAGTAATCATAATCAAAGTTTTGAACACATCAAGCTGAAAACGACCGTCTTTTCTGCCAAGAGGGCCCAATGTTTGACTCAGTTCACACTAGCATTCCTCCAGGCCCCTGTGATTATCTTTAAAGAGCGGATTATTTCTGGGACCACTATTTGCACACTGCTAATTACAACCAGGCTTTGTGAGGGTTTGCCTGTCTGCCAAATTTGAGTGGTCTTTAATGGGTAGCGTGTGCAGAAGTTACAACTCATTTTTGCAGTTGTGACGCATTGCATGGAGGCATTTGGCTGGGGAAAAGGTTCCAATTATGCCTCTTTTTTCCCTTTTCTACAAGGAATCATAGTGCCTCTTTCGATATCTGAACTACGGGACTATGGCATTTGTTCGAGGATTTGCAGAGGTTTCCAAGATCCTCCAACTGAGGATCATTTGCATAATCAGCACAGAAGCAATCACGTCCTTTAGACTCAAGCTGCCTACAGTACTAAACCACAGAGAGCACATAAATATGATTAAAAAATGAGCCTTCAGAACAGTCTATATGGAGTATTAAGAATTACAAATTAATCAGAAAAAGACTTCTGATAACAGATGGACAGTTGGCTGTAGATAGAGACACAAAGACAAACTGGCAGATGGACAGGAAGTAGGACAGGAAGTGGTACATGCTGCCAGCTGGTGCTGCCGTCTCCTCACCTTGCCTGACTCTTTCAGCTTCTTCTGCACTTCCTCTGCTGGCGAGTCCACGTAGATGACCAGGTGAGGAGGCAGGAACTCACAGATGCTGATCCCTTTGATCTCGTTGTAATGTTCCACACCTGCGTTCCAGATCATAGGGGAATCAATCACTGATCACTAGTGATGGACCGCTCGGTGCTACGGTGTCGATACTGTCCCGACACATTCGACACTCACTGCATCGGACGTGACAAAGTGTTTCGAAACGTTTTGTGACGTGATCTTGAACGGAACCTGTGTCGCACTTGCCAAAAGGCTCTGATGCGTCGGGTATAAAATGAGGCGGGAAAAACTAAAGTTTCGAATGCATGAGACCTTGGTTGAGAGAATTGTGAGAGATTAAGAAAGTTAGAGATCGTCAGAGAAAGTCAGTTGCTTGTGTTCCATTAGCAAAATCCTGTTTGATCATTTGCCTGCCACTTCAAGATGTATATAAATTAGTGCTGTCACTTAATCGCGTTATTAACGGCGTTAACGTAAACCCATTTTAAGGGCGTACATTTTTTTTGCGCCTAGCAAACTTTGTCGTTTTTTTCACAAGTTGTTGCAACAACTAGCGACGCTAGAAAAACTACAACACCACACCGGATCTAGCTAGACCAGAAATAAAACAACACGCCGCACACACTTGTTTGGGCTTGTGAGCCGGCTAAATAGTAGAGCTATCATCGCAGCACGTCCAGTCTGAAATACCACTTGATGGCCAAGCACACAGCTGATGCGAATTGTCCGCCCCCTCGTCAAAGCCAGGCGATTGCAATGTTGTTTTCAATAAATAAATAAAAAACTTTTGCACAACGCAAGCCGATCCACTTTTCCATGTTGATAAGAGCATTAAAATTAGAAAAACAATAATGGGACAAAAATAAAATCTATGGACATTTAGAATGGATAAAAATGTGCGATTAATTGCAAGTTAACTATGAAATTAATGCGATTAATCAGGATTAAATATTTTAATAGTTTGACAGCACTAATATGAATATGTAACAACTTTATACTAAGTTTGTCGTCTCAAACTGTTCGAAAATCATGATTTGACCCTTTTGTTGTTAAATGAAAACCATCGCTCCCGTATTCGTTACCACACAATATGCTTTGCAAGATGGCAATAATTCCATTCAACCACAAGGACCATTACAAATACTTTGTGGAATTAACCATAAGAATATTGAGTATGGCATAGTCAAAGCTGCCAGCAGATGTCACTGTTGAATAAAAGTTGAGCACGTTTCCAAAGGCCCCGACTCAAATGTTTCAATTGTCTCTGTGTTTCGGAAAGCCTCGGTTTGCCTATCCATACTGATCACTCTCAAAGGTTTGTCCAGGCATAGATGGACAGCAGTTTCTCTACCAGCATCACCCAGACTTTATATTCTAAAGAGCAAGACTGTGTGTATTGCATAAATACAAATGCTGGGTTGGTGGAGCACAGGGATGGATCCAAACAAAGGCTCTATAGCCTCTCTTTATAGCATATTTCATGCATTCAACTGTTCTTAAACATGAATGAAATGTGACAATATGTATCCTGTATGATGGACTCTTGTACTCACACTGCTTTCTGATGTAGCCCTGCTTGAACATGGCTTCCACAAACACCATGTCACTGAAGGGAGAACGTTCCAGAACCACTCCCTGGCCTAGAACAGAAAGAACCTGGCATTAAAACATTGAACAAATGTTTAAAAACAATGACATCATCAAAACGCTCAGCTGAGACTTAGTCTAAAGGCACAGGGAGGGCTCACAGCACAGCATCGCTGTCCTATAAAGATGTCCTACCATACCCTTCTACCCACAACCTCCCATCCTCCTATCAGGGCTTTGCCCCAGAGTTTCTAAAACGCTGCTCTACATCGCCAGCAGGATGGGCTGAGGCCTCTGTACCGGTGGTGATGAGGTGCTCCAAAGCATTGGAGTACTGCAGCAGCCTCATGACGTACATCCAGTACTGCAGACGGTAGGAATTCCCGTCTGAGGCTTTGGGGTCCAGGTAGAACTTTTCCAGGCTGCAGCTGCCGTTGAACCGCGAAGGAAGAGACACCTTCTCTTCTGTCATCTTGTCCAAGTAGTGGGTGTCGGGCTCGGGCATGTACAACATCCCTACAAACGCCACAAGGATATTTATTCAATTTCTGCTGTCATTTTCATTTCTTCTCGTTAAGCCTCAGAAATGAGTTTAATCAAACAGCCATTCAGCAAGTAACCAAATTCCACTGCATTCACACACATACAGTATATATCATATAAATACTATGGAAGACAGTTGTATATTACCAAGTTTGTCTGCCAGCTTCTCTGCCAGTGCACTCTTTCCTGATGCCAGGTTGCCATCAATGGAAATGATCTTGCTGTTCTCCTTGAGTCTAGGGGTTGTCCTCTCACCCAGAGCATACGCCCACCAGCCATACCGCAGGTTCTTCACCGAGCCTGTGTGGATCCCAGCCTACGTGTGGAAAATATGTTCTATTCAAACAAATGTAAATACCGACATTGTAGTTTTCTAGCTAGCTGAGTGAGTGAGTGAGTGATTGAGTGAGTGAGCGAGCGAGGGAGTAAGGGAAGGGAGAGAAGGGAGTGAATATTGAACACACAAACGATGTGTTGTTTACGACTGGCATCTAGAGGAAACCAGTGAATATAAAGTTAGGTGACATGTATGTCTTGGTAAACTTACTTAGGCTAACATATATATATATATGTTATGATATCGACAATTATCGATTAACTCGGGAAACAGATGTCTCGCTAAAGAGTTATCTGAAAAATCTTAAATTAAACCTGTCTTGGTCCCTGCGCTATATATAATGTCTAGCTAGCGAGAATGGTTAGCTATCTCTCTGGCAAGCACCAGGCATTTTGCGGACGGTGTCCTTGTACGGTGTCATGTGAACTTGATGTTTGTCCTCAACCAGTTAGTACGGTATATTTGATTATCTCACCGTCTGTACAGTAGTCCCGGCGTGGTAAATAGCAGCACCCTCTGGGATGACCAGCCGCATCACCCGTAAAGCCATTTTTATTCTCCACCAAAACCTAAACCTGAACCAAAAGTCGCCCAATCGCCCTGTGTTATTGAGGCGCGAAACTAATACGTCAGAGGGCCGTTTACTTCTTGCGCTAAAATTTGACGTCAGAATTGGGCCTCAACCACTGCCTGAATACTTTATCGTACTTTCCATCAAATTAACTTGTGTATGGAATATTTTAATGCTTCAACGTACACAGTGTATTGTGCGCTTTTAAACGTAGGTAAAACAGCACAAACAGTTACACAAACAGAATAATAATTTATAAAATCGTTTTTTGTGTGTGTTATATGATTAAAATTGCATGTATGTTGTATTTTCCAAAAAACGTAATGTTTTGAAATAACTCTGGGTTTGCTTCGTTGAGATACAAAAATACGATTCAATTAAAATTCTGCAACAACAAAGAACTCGTTTATGTGATGTATTTTATGCAGGTCTGCCTACAAACCACTAGATGGTGCTAAGTGAGTAGCATGGAGTAAACCTAGTTTGTCACTGTGATGCGGCTGTCAAATCCTGCAGCACCCTGAGCTCTTGCCGTAAAGGATTGGGAATGGGATGGGTTTTTTCTGAACATAATGGAAGTAGAAAGCTACTAAATCCTATTTTAAAGAGAAAAGGGGTATGTATAAACACAGAAGGAGAGGGAGAGAGAGAGAGAGAGAGAGAGAGAGAGAGAGAGAGAGAGAGAGAGAGAGAGAGAGAAGAGAGAGAGAGAGAGAGAGAGAGAGAGAGACCAACAGAAAGACAGAGAGAAATAACAAATACATGTACCTTTTCCAATCCAGTGATTACCTGACTCAACGCCTGCTGCATCCACTCAGCTGATGCGACATGGCGTGTCAGAAAACCAGATGCAACAGGATACTCAACAGGATACTGACTAAGACTTCAAAATCAGATCCAGTAGGTGCATTCTTCTTTTTACAGAGATCACATGTGTCAGAAGTGTCATTGTCTGACAGACACCAGCTTACAGAGCCAGTACTGCCTGGAAGCAGTAACATACATGTCCAGACCGTGCAGTTGTTTTCATCTCAAGATGATTGCCAAGTTTCTGTTCGTCCTAACAAGCCTTTAAAGCTGTTTTTCATGAGACATTTGCCCCTTTGATTTTGTTTACACTTCTATATATATAATATGTTATAATGCATATAGAAAGTACAGCAGAAAAATCAAGGATCAGCAGTGCATACTTCTAACAATCAATGGTAAGGGCCAGGGTTGTTAGGTTCACTATGACCTAATACTAACTAAGCCAATGATCAGCTCAGGCCAAGGCAAAGCCATGTATGGTTGCAGAGTGCTGGTTCAGAAACAGCAGAGAACACACAGGAACACCTGTGTCTCTGACCAATTGCAGTTCATCTGCATTGCTCAGTGCTTAACACTGAAGGTACATTTGCTGAGCTTGGTTACTTTCCCCTACAGCCTGTACACTGCCTGTAGGACACCTGTAACTCTCCTTGCAGAACACTTCCAGCTTGTCAGATCATGAGCTGGGCTTTGTCTGTTTCCCTCGTAGTCCAGGAAACCTTGGATGTAAACAAGGCCAACTGTCAATCATAGAATTATATGGTATGTCATTACTCAGACTACAATACCACACATTCATCACCTATTTTCCTAACCGAAAAAAAAACCCTCAAAGTTAAATATACTGTGTATAAATGTTGTTCAGATCGTGATAGGAATTGGATGGATAACAGAGCTACACTTCAAGGAATACCCATGTTGATCAAAGATCCTTCACACATACACCAACAGTGAACTTCGGTTGGAATGCTATTTAGGGAAATGAACATAATGGGAAAGATACAATACAACATGATTTTCAATGTTCATCACAGGTCTGTTTAATGGTATTCACACAACCACTGCTTTGTGAACATTGCAAGGCAAGACAGACAAAACTGTCCAGGCATGCAAAAACACACACAAGCACAGCAGCACACACACAGAGAGACAGAGAAATGCACACAGATGTCTGCCAGAATTTGATTGCAAACACACACACACCCACACACACGCCCTCATGCCCCCACACACACGAGTGCATACACACATACAGGAACCAAGGTAATTAGTAAATCAAGTACAGTGCCGTAAAACAACAATACCGTACATTCGGGTCTCTGGATGAAGCCTTGGGAGGCCAGAGTAGGGATTTGACGGTGTATTCCTGCCAAATTTCCCTTGGTTTTATGGCAGGTTTTATTTCACTTTTCTGTAGCTCAGAGTAGCTTTAACAGTGCCAATGGGGAGGCAATTTGCCTGCATTGTTTATCATTAAAACAACTGGACAGCCATGGCAACACAAATAGCTGGGTTTTAATACCTTAACTCATACCTTCAAAGAAAAAATAAAACTATGCATTATATCATTTTTATCTTACAAATGAAAACCTCATACGTCATGACTTGTCTTGACTGGGTGCATTGGGTCTGTTGGGTCCAACAGACTGTACAACAACAACAATCCCCTGATCTCAATCTAAGGCTGCAATCAAGCAGAGAGTGGTGACACCAAAATCAGTTTTCCTTCCCAGAGAATAGGAAGACTTGGCTGGAAGACAAAGGAGAACAAGGAAAAAAAAACAGGGGCAGCAATGATGGCACCCCTCCGCCCCCACACCCCCCTACTCCTTTTCCTGAAAGTCATTGTGGTTTCTCCCTCCTCAACACACAGAAGCATGTGCCATTGTTAACTAATAAACGAATAACATCACCTTCTCCAACTCGACCGCTGCAGTTCAGCAAGAACCATGACACTCCCTGGACACATTATATGACCTGATGGAGCAACTGTTTTACAGTCCATAACATGGCTGAGTCACATATTAAAGTGTTATAAATGCATTCCCATCCTTCACACGCTACTGCCTTCCCACAAAGCAAACATCTTGCACTTTCTCAGACCTCCTGGGTCTGAGAGCTAGACTTTATAGGTCTGCACTTGACTGGGACTGGAAGAAAGGTTGAGTGGAATAGCAGAATGTGAGCATAGCATTGACTTTGTAAAACAAATGACGGGTGAATGTGTTAGGTCATGACATCACCCTTCAGCATGGCCATGTTTTTCAGTTGATAAAATGCAGAAAAATACAATTAATAACGGGCAGGATATGAACTACTCATGGCAAACAGAGGTTTCTGGGTTAAATATGGAGATATGTGTGGTTGAAGCTTTTGCTCATAAAAGACCAACAACCCCATAGTGGAACCCTGGTTTAATTATCAAACAAGTGACACAGACACACCCACACTGTGATTCTGTGGCCACTTCTCCAGATGTTCAATATTTCATCAGTACAAACAGTAATTCATACATCTGACTCTGTCACAAACAACAACAACAACAGCGAAAAGGGTTGTGTTGGGTCTGCTAGCACAGAGGCAAGCAGTGTAACGGGACGTGTGAAGTTGTCTGCATGTCCACAACAGCCCTGCCAGGATGAATTAAACCTTAGCTTTGCCCCAGACTGAACACGCAAATAAAGACCTTGCACCACGGTGTGGAAGGCTGTGCACCGGTGGCTGTCACACAGGAATGTACCGTGGCCACATAAACAAACACACGTAATGAATCTTGCCCATGAGAACAGCTGCGCAGGGCTCTCGCCAAAACCACTCGCAGAGTTTTGTGGCAGAACAGAGACCGTGTTCTCAGCCCTTGCTGTCTGAGGAGCGAGATGGGTTATTTTGATACACGTGTGCAAACTGCCATTGCTATCGGCCTGTCGGGCAACATGTTCCACCCAGCAATGCACTGGCAATATGAACGGGACAAAGATGAAGGGATTAGCGTACACATGAATACTGAGACTCAATCATGTGGAAACATCATGACCATCTCCCAGGATTATTGCCATCAATAGGCTTCATTTGTGATGTGTTTAGATGGTGTTTACATAGGAGGGTGGTGGAGGGGAAGGTGTCAAACCAGAAGAACGGGTGATAGTTAAACGGCACATCATTGAGAATGTTCACGGATGTTTTGTCTCTCTTACTATTAATTTGGTTGTTAGGGTGTTGATTTGTATAACCTAAGGGCTAAAGATATCCTTTAAGATTGACAGACATGGCAAGGGATCTATTTATTCAGAGTAACTCTGTCCTCAATAAAACCAATTCCTAAGTTACAGATCATGTGTGCTAATAGGTCTCTGTCTCCCTGAGTATTTTCTGCCAGTCTATGGTGAAATGCAAGATGGGTCCTTTATTCAAGCCAGACATCACTTTTTCCATGACTTGCATACTTTGTGCAGGGGACAGGAACACTATGATTGACAGTCGCTATGAGGAAGTTTCACAGGATGCTTAAGAAATACAGATGTTTATAGAATGGAGAAGTAAATGTTGGAAGTATAAACCATTCTTTCAAGTTCTGTACACCTTCCAGGCTGTCACTGATGTGTGGTGAGGTGTGGACATGGTCCATGGTCTGCCCGGGAATCCAGCCAACCACGCTAAGATTCTATTCAATTCGCCCTATTATTCCAAAAGAAAATTCCAGGTTCAGGTAACACAAAAAACAACAACAACAAAGACAGATAACACACACACCATAGAATACACTTAATGAAAGCAAATAAATATATGCTATCGACATGATTGAACAACCCCAAGGTTGAAACACCAAAGTTTGAACTACAGTAGGCCTACTGCGCTATGTAACCTACTTTAAGTTAATGTCCGGTCATAAACGTCATATTATTTAAGTTTTACAGGTCATAAATAAATGAGAGGTCAGGCTTGTGTCATATTAACAGCTATCAAAGGCACCTTGTCGTTGCAGATCAAGATCTCTTTTAATTATCGTGGCTATATAGGCTACTTCATTAAGCGAAGTTTCAACAGCCACTGTTTGAAGTTTCTATCAGGATGATTTTTTCATAAATCCAAAATAACTTTTTAAATAAACTCTTACTTTCAGAGAA
Source organism: Mallotus villosus (assembly GCA_903064625.1). Classification (NCBI taxonomy): domain Eukaryota; kingdom Metazoa; phylum Chordata; class Actinopteri; order Osmeriformes; family Salangidae; genus Mallotus; species Mallotus villosus. Next base: position 232,602 of record CAEFZP010000509.1, on the reverse strand, counting down.
TGATGCAGTGGTTTTGCTACTGTGTAAACGTAGCCAAGTAGATGTAACTCTGAACAATACAAATTAATGTATTCACAGCTTGACCTCTCTGGGTGGTAGTTCGGGTTCGCCTGGCCACAGTGTAGCCTAATACGCTGCAATCAAAAACATGACGTCCGAAACTTTTTTAATGGTTTTAACACACGCGACGAAACGGAGAAAGTCAGTCCATACACAGAATAATGTAACGAATAACCCCGCCTCTCTTTTCTGTTTTCGCCAGTCCACCTTAAGAGACTCTCTTACATAGCGTATATGATTTCCTGAAAACGCCCCATGCCAAAAACGATAGGCCAATTTTACCTGCTCCGAATTCAGCTTCGATAGTGTAGCCTACTGATCGGTTTTGATCCACAATTGACAGTATAATATTTCGTGTGTGTTTTGGGGTCGAAAGAGCTGACTTTTCAGGAAAAGGAAGACGCAAGGAGATCACAGGCCACATACTTTGTTGAAAAGAGGAACTTTCCAAAACGATTGATCCCTCGAGAGCTTCTTTTAGCCGCACATCGGTCGCGGTTGGTTCGGATCGCTCGAATCTGTCAATGTCGCACGGCCGTGGATCATCAGTGCAGCGAGCGCTCTATATTTAAAGGCTTCTGCTTGTGCTTGGATAATAAAAAACGTCCCTTGCCTCATCTAGAAGTGCATGAACGGAAAATAGTGGATGTTGTGTTCTTGTTTTCGAGCTTTTACACATCAGAAGTGTCACTATGCTCGGTAACGCTGGAATCTATGCTGTCAAGAAGAGGAAGAAGCCTGTTCAGAAACCGTAAGAATGAAATCTTAACCTCTGACATGCTTTAGGCCTAGGCTACATAGGCTACTACAGTAAAGTCTGATGGGCCTTTCAAGTTTACCACCGTAGAAGGCGGCGTTGAGCTGTATAGGCTATTGTTGGTAGTTTCTGTCCCATAGCCTTCAGTAGGCTATACAAAATACAGCGTATCGTATAATCTTCTAATGTATGTCATCGATCATAACAGTAAAAGCAACTAATAGTCTTTAGGTTTGCGAGACTGACTGCTTGCTTATGGTCGAGATTAATCTACAGAATGCAATATTGACTTAAACCATTGACAATAAAGTAAATACTGGTTCTAAAAGTTCTGGCTGGGCTTACTCTGGGCTTCAGTAAAAAGCCAGTGTTATATTATTTTGATCTTCATATTCTACCTCTTAAAAACTCTTACGCATAGGCAGAATAATTCCCATACAGAAGTTATGAAAGTGAAGTAAAGCGTGTGTCTTTGTTTTGAAAATATATGTGCGCTCCTGGCCAGACCCGTGCTTCTTGGACTTTGCAGGGTTACCTTAAGAATCTCTCATCGTGTATAGTTTTGGTCTGGCATGGAAATAGTACTCTTGCATTAATCACAATCAAGTTTGAGAGTCGGCTGCGCTCTCACGCGATGCTTACACGAGGGCGGGGGAACTGGGGTTCGTTGGCCTGAGTGTGTTATTGTAATCTGATATAGCTACGGTTTCTTCTCATTATGGGACAACACTTGCGTCTTTCCAATTTTTTGTCTCCATTTTAAACATATTTTGTGGCAAGCAATCGAGACAATTGATGCCATCGATTTATAAAAGACAAGTTTTGTAGGCCAAGTTCTGAAAAGAGTTTCTTATTTAAATTGGAGTCTACCGTAAATATGCAGTGCAGCTGTATTGAAGTTTAAGACTATCGCGCACAAACTTTACCCAGTTCTTAGGTTTTGTTTTAGGGCGAAATGCGAAGGGAAAGTAACTATGTCACGAAATCATTTGAATCTTAAAAGATTGTGTCTGTCTGTGAACTCGTATAGCTAGGTTACGCTGTAAGGTTGTACGGGCGCTCAAACTATTCTAGACAGCCCAAACCTGCATGTTGTTGCCGTGTGTGTCCTATGTCTCGAATATACCCCTCAACCCCCCACCAAAATAAGGAGGTGGCCTGTGCAGACGTCTCTGTGTTCATGGAGATCAGGGCCAGTGCTGAGAGGGCTGAGGTTTTCTGGACTCCCATCTGGGTTTGGCAGCACAAAGGCACCATTGAGACTGACTGTAAAAAAAGCTGTGGTCACTTCATAGTGGCATTCCAAAATACTTTTGCCCATCTAGTCTCTGCATCTCCCTCCTCCCCTTCCCTCTCTGTTCCCTCAATGCAGCCGGCCTGCTTTCTTAGCTTTCAGAAACAATGCTGATTTGCTGTGGATTAAGCATGTTCATAAGCACCTAAACATTGCTTATTATCATGTTAATCCACATGCATGGGTTAATGTGGGTTTGTTTGGTGCTTACGTCTCGTAAGACAATTTAACATCACATAGAGCCAGTTACACAGTAGTGCATAGTAATTGTGTTATAAAACGTCCTACCTGCAGTCCAGGGTTGGATATCTATGTTAGGCGTTTCTGCAGCTTGTTGTGATTACTGCCCAAGACCACTGTGTGAAAATATGGCTTCATTATTTCCTAAGGCTCATTAAAGTCCCTGTGGGAAGGGAAATTGTGGTGTGTGTGAGTGTGTGTGTGTGTGCAACACAGTGGGGGCCTTGGCACAGTCAACACTCTGTTTAAGCGGATTTTCAATTGCAGCATTTGTACAATATTACAGTTCTTAATGTATTTCAGAAGGCAACAAAAATCACATTATGAGAGTACTGGTGTCAACGTTTTTGGGGGCCAACTGCTGTGTGAAGGGATTAATGTTTTCCAACAGCCTACAAAGAGGATAGGTGTGTGTGTATGTTTGTAGGAGAGAGAGTCAAACACTTGCATGCGCACACACACACAGACTAACTGATAGAGCCGGGGCAGGAAGCCAAAATAAACTGACTGCACATTAACATAGTGGCCCATTGTTCTACTACAGTTTCTTGTCTACAAGGAGGACACCACACCAGCATCAACTTAAACATCGACTTCTTTGAAGATGAATCCTGTTTGAAGCTCTATAAACAAGCTCTTTCAAAGTTACATTTAGCTGCCTCATCTCTACCAGAAGCAGAGCCTTGGGCCTAATAAACCATGGCTTCTATTATAACTGTAACTATCATGCACAGCACATTACAAGCACATTAGGAGTGTATAGGTTCATCTCATGAGTGGACCTATATAAACACTCAGATGAACACTCCCCTAGGGCTAAAACCTGCCATACATATCATTCTACATGGTGGCGTGAGTAGAAAGGAAAATGCTCCATACGCAACGATTTATAAACATGGCATAAATGACAAGAATGCATTTCCAACAGGTTTCCAATCGTAAATCAGAAACAATCCTATAATCTTTCCAACGTAATCAAGCATCGTGCTCCGCACCTTTTACGCTTTCAATTAGCAACAAATGGTAATTATCAACGCCCTAAACTAACTGTACACACACTTTGAAGGATATCTGGGCGTCTGCCATGTACCCCGAAAATGTTATTGTAGATCAACTGTCGTCTATGTGTCATTTAAGAACAGGGTACAGTATCATGTAGAACACATATTCTCTTCTTATACAACTAATGTTGAGTCATGTACCCAACAGAGAGTTCATCACGTACAGTCTCCATTGGCTACATTTGTCAGCACCATTTGTGCATTACATTAATTAAAAAAATAATCACCTCCACCCTGTACCCATGCAAAGTAGGGCTTTTCAAGCCAAGCCACATACCGGTAGGTCAGATCCACTGGACAATACTTGAAAATATCAGTACAGAAACCCACTTCCTTGAAATTTACAAGAAGTGCAAATGGATTGAGTGATTTCTTGTTCTTTCACAGCAATGGTATGAATATGGCAGTTTATTTTATAATGGATGTTCTACAATGATGTTAATAGATTTGTACTTCAAATTAATGAAGTGATGTGGTCCGGATTTGAAGAAAATGTACAAGAAGAGGGAATAACGTGCAGGGGTGCTCGGAACAAATATAATTGTGTTTTGTCGTTCGGACAAAGAGTGTTTCTATTAGATTTTTTCTCATGAGAGTGTGCGTACGCAAGGTCTAGAGCTGCCATGGGAATGGATGTTGTTTTGTGCACAAGCACACTTTATAAATGAGGCCTTTGGCATTAAATTAACACTTTGAAGTTTGCTGTGTAGGGTTCCCTGACCAAGACAACTTTCAGCCTCTTAGTCAGCCTCCTCTGCTCAGTTGCAGCGTGCCTGATTGCTGGTGCAGGGTAGGAGCTACAGACGAAGAGCCTGTCGGGGAGGAAGGGAGGATTAGGGGGAGGGAGGGGAGGTAGGGTTATCACCTCCACTCTCCCTCCCTGGGTGCGGCAGAGGGGTCCGGGCGGGGGTTCGGGGAGATCCGTAGCCCAGTGGTACAATGCAGCGGAGGAAGCGGACAAATCCATTTGCGTCCGTGACTAAGAGAGCTCAGGTGGAAGGAATGCTCGGGTTCACCTCAGGACATGCACCAGGAGAAAGACATCTGAGAGCGGATATTGTGAAATAAAGCAGCTTTGCTTTTTAGCGTACTGACAAGGCTGGTGTGTGTGTACTGACTTATGTACCGTGTTGTTGAGGAAGTGGTTTCAAGGTCTATAGTAATGGTTGGGTGTAGACGCCTACCATGGACTAATATGCCAGATTCCAAATTAATTATCCTATTCCTGTGTTTTTTTTAATGTAAAAGTTTATTAAGACCGTTAGACAGTAAGTCACCTATACACATTACACAGTTAATGACAACCACGCCAGTCACTTTGAGTAGACAAAAGCATAGCAGTGTCATTGTAACATCTTGAATGCAAGATGAGCCTCTTAGAATGAGAGTCAGGGGTCACTGTCGTCTGTAAATCAGCCATCCCAAAGAGAGATGACGTAAAGCAGCTCATCTAACAGTGATTCCCCCAATACTTGTTCAGTCCCATGATGCATTGCAGTGCACGGTGGAGGGGAATGAGGCAGGTGGGGGGGAGGGGTAGTTCAAATACTGGCTTTTGTCTTGGCAGGCATTTTTAGAAAGTGAGGTCATTTTTGCCCTATTTCTGGGAAGGTACCTCTTGGATCTAAGGCCTGGAATTGAGTTATGGACAAATTATTTGGGGGGAATTCAATAGGGAGTCGGAAAATATGCAATATCATTTTGACCACAAATACTGTAACTCTCTGTTTTGATAAAGGAAGCAAACAAATTATGGAAATTGGAATGGAACAAAGTAAAAAAAAATGACAGCCGACCTTTCATCCTATAGAGATCTGAGGAAAGAGGTGGAGCCCCGTTTGCGGTTTGAATCAAGAAGATATTGAACTGCCAGAGAAATCTGGTGCTTTCAGTGATTTTAGACCTCGGCTTCAGCAGCTGGTGTAGAAGACCTGCATTGAAAGCTACAGATCATAAAGAGACAGTTATCCCAGACCAAGACTGAGCCTGCCCTGGGCACAGGCTTGACTGTACTGGGTTAGTACAGTTAAGAGGGTCTCAGTCTTTATGAACTAGTAAACACTTAAACTGAATGGTGTGGAGAGCATTTACTGTACAGAGTAGATCACATTTAAGTGAAGTTATTAGTGAAGTAGAGAACATATGTATTGCACCCACTAAATACCCTCCATCGGATCTTGAGCCCTCCAGGGAACCCCCGTCAGATCTGGTGCCCTCCTGGGACCCTCCATCAGACCTGTTCCCCTCTGTCAGACCTGGGACCCTCTCGACCAGGCTCAGACCTATCCTCTTCTCCAGCAGTTCGGACCACGTGTGTCTGATTTGCAGTTAATGACATGTGTCCCCTAAACCTGACCCTGGCTTACAACAAGGGTGGTCTGTGACCTGCTCACCCCTCGTTACCCCTGCAGTCAAATACCACTGTGAGCTCAGCACTGCAAACACACGCTCCTGAGCAGCCATTTACACGGTAGCAAACATTTCTGATGCTGTGAGAAAAGAGCAGTGACATGTAGTGAGTTGTAGGACCACTGTGTCCATCATTCCAATGAGGGGCAAGCAAACGTCAAGGCTCATTCATGTTCATCCTTCACAAAGCTCATTTATTTTCTTGTGATCTGTGCCAAAGGTAATCTCTGCAGCACAATCATATTAATGTTACCTTAAGATTTCAATCTGAAGGGATGAACTTGTTCCGTTGTGTGTTCTGGTGCAGGACAGTCTGTTAACTGTCACAGTGTATCCTCCATCCACCCTCACATTGTCCTCACGAGTGAAGGCTGTCCTTCCTCTGGTGAATGGGCTTAATGAACGACAGTTGCTTCACTAATAGCTCTCTCTGCTCTGCTGTTTGATCGGAGGCCCTTGTCTGTTTCCCCCGGGCGTTCTCACTGTCTGGTCCGACTTGTATCTCAGTCAGCTAACGATGAGACACAGGCTCTGGTGTTTACGAGTCGTGTTTATTAAGGGCTTCGTCCTTCCTGCGTCGGGTCTGGAGCCAGAGCACCGCCATGCCGCTGCTCGGTCTGGACTCTCTCTGGTTTACGAGCGCGTCGCACGCCCCTCACAGAAGGGCGCCGTTCTCGGAGGGGAAAGGCTCGGTGGCCGAGCCCGGCTGATAGGATTCAGTCATGTTTCATATCTTTTGAAACACTCGTTATCCATTTCCCTTTATAAAGCACGAGGAAGCGTCTCTCCATTGTTACGTGCTTCATGCCTCTTTTGTTACTGCACAGGAAGCTTTTTAGTGCATGTGATCGTTGCCAAGCATTACAAGCTTGTGAAGTATAGGATGTGAATCTTCCATTCTCACTGTTCAGCTAACTGACTGCTCCCCCGCTATCACACACATCGATTGCCCTCTAGGAGATCCAGTATAATGAGATCTCAGTTCAGCTGAAGGCTGGTGTAGTTGTTGTCGAGACGTGGTACTGTGTACATGAATTATATTCTTGGCTTCAAAACCCATAAGCTTTTGGAGTGTCATTTCCATCGCAACAGTAAAATGTGGTACTATTATATAATATCAGCATCATCTTTTCCTGTGATCCGACAAGCGACCATATCTCTGTGTCTCATTGGCTGTGCAGGAAGAAGACCCCAGGCTCAGATGGCAGCAAGTCCAACCCCTCCAAGCGACATCGGGATCGTCTTAACGGGGAACTGGACCGTCTGACGGGCCTGCTTCCCTTCCCCGAGGATGTGCACACCCGCCTGGACAAGCTGTCCGTGTTGCGACTCAGTGTGGGATACCTGAAGGTCAAGAGCTTCTTCAAAGGTGAGTCTCGGAGAAAGTCCACGTCAGTTCAGCCCAACGAACAAAAGAGAAACGGTTGTAGAATGAATCAGTCAACACTGGCATTTATGGGGGTTTTTTCTCATAAAACAGCACACAACAGCTCAGACGGTGATAGACCTTTATGTTTGGATCTGCCGTAAACAATAACTAAATTCTGCTCATTTCCCTAAACAAGAACATGTGTGTAAACACATCTGAAAGGTCTGTCTGGCCTTTCCTTGTTATGAAGCTATTTTAACATCTGTGGGTTGGCCAACATTAATAAATAGTTGCAACTATAACTTTAAACAGGCCCACACCCAGCCCGTTAGTTTAACCTGAGTCACCGAAATGTTTTAGGCTCTGGAGACATTTGTCTGTTCATAACTAGACAACAAGAACAAGCCCGTCCACTAATTTGTGGGTTTTATCAACTATCTTTAGCCATTAATTGAATAGGATTGTTGGTGAATTATGGCAGTTTGGAAATATAACTTCTGAAACTCAGTTATCTTTTTTCCAGCCCATACTGTGTGTGCCATAAGTCACCTCAGTCCATCAATGTCCTCCCATGTTGTTACTGTAGTGCAGTGACAGATGAACGTTTGGGAGCAGGTTTAGGGCAGGTCTGTGAGTCTGTTCGTGAAAGAAGGCTCTGGAACGCCAGGCATGCTGGGAATCTGATTTTAGGAAAAGGGCACATCCTCAAGAGTGTGTGATCGACTCCGCCTTTTACCGGATTCCTTAGCCAAATCACAAGTAGTAATCACAACTGATTTAATTAAGAAAACCTTTTCTTTTCATGAAATGAAAAGGTATAACTTTTGACCTTTTAGAATAGGAACCATCTTGATTTTGGGGTTTTTTGTAACCATGACATACTCTCGACAGCTGATCACATCCTTTATATCTCAGGACAGTCATGAGGCTAAATACAGGGTTCCAACAACAGAGTTGAAACTAATGATGACTCATTTGACTCAGAGTCATGACTCATCCCTGTGAAATATCACAAACACCCACAACACGTCCAGCATGGAAGGGTTGCAAACACATCAAAGCCCTGTTGTTGGAAGAAGACCAGCTGAGTCAGTTCTCAAGGCGCCTTTGGCTTTGCTATCAAGTCCTATGAGTCTGGGAGTACTTCTTCCTCAGTCTGTACAAGGTACAGCACACAGCCGCCCATCGGTCACCATGGAAATACAGCCTAGAACTGTTGAAGAACATAAATGGTTTTTCCACTTTACAAAAAAATCCCCATTCATTCACTTCTGTGTTAAAGTAACTCTTATTGCCATGGGCGAATGCAAGGTGCTGAAAGGGACTGTGAGGGGGGTTGTGGGCAGGGACGACCAAATAGATTTATGAGCTGTTAGAACAGTTTATTTAAAGCGTAGCTCTCTGCAGTGTCTGATGGGTGCTCAGGTGACCGTGTGCTAGAGCTGCTGCTTTTAAGAATGAACGGGTGGTGTCACCAACCCCGGAAGAGGTTATTCAGCCCTTCTCAAACTCAGCAGAGAAGGCATTCATAAAATGTCTCAACTCCTCCCATCTCCGCCACACCCTCTCACCTGAATATTTCGAACTCTACAAAAACGAGTTTCTGTCGCCCTTCTCAAGGCAAGCGATTTGATTGTGGTGTTACAAACTGATGGTAAGTTGTGTTGGAGTGTGTTGATGCTGGAGACTTCAAGTCTGTTTAAATGAATAGTAGATGGGGGGGGTGGTGAAGACCTCACCTTAGACCTCTGGCTCTGTGGCGTGAGCTGCTCCCCAGACATCTGTGTGGAACCTGTAAATCCAGCAATGTCAAGGCTGTCCTGCCAGTTAAAAACATCACGCCCCTCTCAGCCATGGTTGGAGGGAGACACATTCCCGTTCCTCTTGAACACATAGGGGTCAGTATCCTGCTGCTGTCTTCGGCATGCAGGCATGTGTAGAGTTTATTTTTCTTATCTGGATATACACTACTGGTCGAAAGTTTTAGAACATCCCCATTTTTTAAATTGTTATTAAAATGTAAGCAGTTCAAGTCCAGTGAATAACCTGAAATGGTACAAAGGTAAGCGGTAAACTGGCAGAGGAAAAAAAAATAGTTTAGGTATTTCAATTAACAAAGGAAGACAGACAGACCATTACTTTAGATAGAAATTGCCAAGAAAGCCATGGTGTCAGTGAGTACAGTTTCCTACACCATCAAAAAACACTTGGAAACTGTAGGAAACTGACAGGAAGAGGTCCGGCAGACCCAAAGCCACAACAGAATCAGAAGACAAGTTTCTGAAAGTCAACAGCCTGCGTGATAGGCGGCTCACAGGACAACAGCTTCAAGCATACCTTGAACCCTTAATTGAAACACTTAATTGAAAAACCTAAACAATTTTTTTTAACCTCTGGCAGTTTACCGCTTACCTTTGTACCATTTCAGGTTATTCACACTTCTTAAATTTCAATTACAATTTGAAAAATGGTTCTGTTCTAAAACTTATGACCGATAGACCGGTACATTATATAGATATATATACAGTATATATATATAATGTATTTCTTAAACGCCTATATTACTGAAATAATCAAATGTCAGGAGGCTGTTTGAAGAAGCCCAAGACGACCATGCAGGTGTTGTGAATATTTGATGTTTTTATGAAGGGTTGTGCTAGATGCTTGGTGTAAGACAGAGACATGACTGAAAACGTAGTGTTTATAAAGAACAACCATAACAAAGGGGGCCCTTCTAATCCCTATATCGTGTTGCGTCTCTGTCCCCCTCTCTTCCCAACACCCGGTCAGGTGACACAACACAAGGTCAAGGGTCAGAGCCCAAGGTTCAAAGACTTTGTGGAGATGTTCCAAACTGTCTCCACATCCAGGGAGGCTGTGCTCTCTTCTTCCTCTCACTCATAGCTTTCAGGTCAAAGTTCAAGTTCTCCGCAGGAAAAAACACGACTTACCAGTTTTGTGAGAAGCACACGCACAAAAACTGTGGGAAAGTTCATCTGATGGCTGTATTTGCAGCTCTTGTCAGTGGCAACAACCTCCACAACCACCTCTGTCCCCCACCACCACCCCTACCACTCCTGTCATCACCCCCACCCACACCACCAACCCTATACCAACACCCCTGCCTCCCCCCAGAGAAGTCACCGTGGAGTTGAACCAGCATCCAGGCGTCCATAGCAGCCAGGCCTAACAGTGCCTCTCGCATGCCATGAGGCCCACCCTCTGAGCTTTGAACCCAAACTCAAAGAAGCTGGAACTCATACAGTTGCCATGGTTCATTCTTTGTTTCATGGAACAGAACAATTGCGGGCAGATAGCATGCATAGCAACACTTAGAAACTGGAACCAGTGGAATCATCAAACATGATTTCCTCAGCTCCCCCATGGTGATGGTAAGAGTCTTTGATCAGTCAGTGTGATGCTGGTCATTGTGCCTGCTCAATTTGGAGAATACTTAGTTCCGATGTTAAAAACATGAGGCTTGTGACCTGAGAAGACATCGGTCTCCCAAAACAAACTGTGTTTCCAGCCACTTGTGTGTACCTGTGCTTGTACAGAAGCTCCAGGACTGGGTTGGGCTGTTTGACTGGAACCCTCTGATTAGCTGAACCGGGATGAAATGAGCAGGCCTGTACGGCTGGTCGTGTCATTGCAGTGTTTAGAGACATGTTGTGAATAGATGGTCTGGATCGCACAGTCCAAGCCTCTGCACTCTGCACAGGTTATATCTGGGGCAGCAAGATGGTATCAGCCAGGTCAACGTTTCAGGGTTTCCAACAGTCAAAACAAACGTACCCAGCTCTCATGTGGAGACAAGCTCAGGAGAAGGATAAACAATTCTGTTATGGAGATTAATGAACAGCCAGGTTTTCTGGGGATGCTGTAACCATTTAGCAAAGCTTGTTTGTGTGGGTCAGAAAGAGACAAGACACGGTTGATTGAAGCAGTTGTGTGCCCTATTCAACTGATCTGATTAGCAACTTGAGTGTGACTTGGAAACCTAGTCCTTAGATTTTCTAGCTAGTTCGAAGATTATCTAGCTAGTTCGTCGATTCTCTAGAATGATAGTTCTTCGATTTTCAGTTTGTTACCAAAAAAAGGACAGGGAAAAAAAACGATGCCTTTTCAAGTTCTTTGAGAACATCCTTGGCCTTTTAGTCTATTGTGGTGCCAGTGATGTTTGGAAATGAATGTATGTTGATACCTTTGACACACACACAGATGACACATACACAAAGACACGCACACAGTGCCTCAACGTTGGCAGAGGGTGTCACTCTGCATCTGTCTCAGAGACATCCGCTCTCGTTTGTTATTGAACGACGCTTAACTGATCATCGGTGTGTTGTCCTTGAAGGACGTGATGTTTTGCTTTTAAGACTGGATAAATCTCTATGTAATTCACCTGTCAACTCAATATCAACATCTCAGAGGAAAGAAGGACATTTCACTGAGGTGACAGGTTTTATTATCGTTGAAGTATTGCCTGTTGGCTCTGGGAGCATGGCTCGCCTTTCAGAATATCGTGAGAAGGCAAACGACCACTGGGAAGCGGTTTTAATGATGTTTTCATTTCTGCAGACTTGAGTTTGGTGGAAGGCTCATGTTTTTGGTTTCTCTGGCCCACGCCAGTACTTCTCCACTTTTCTTCATATTTTAACTTCTTGCTTTAGTTGGCAGCTGTTGGCCCACTGGGTTTACTGTGACATTTAGTAACTTCCACAATGGATCAGGGTGTTTATCGAAAGCCGTAATTAACAGACCTATGTCTGAAAGTTTGAGGAGCACTGTGAGACTATCATAAGGGGGGGGGGAGGTCTATGTGTAAGTGTGGTGGGTGAGTCACTTATCTTTCAGGGCCTTGAGGAATCTGGAAATATCAACAGCAAAATGTCAGACAGGACAGATGACACAGTTTCCCGTACATGATCAAAACATTTTTCATGAAAACAATCGAAATAGTTTAGCGTTAATTAACTTGATGCAGACTTTTCTACACTTTGGGTGATGTTATGCTTTGTCTATTGCAGCCAGAGGTCATATGAAAGTAAAAGGTTTTATACTTCATTTGTCTTTGAAGAGATGGATAGATTTGTGAAGTCACAAAAGAATACACACCTTAATCATTAACTTTTATCAAACCGGCAGTGTTTTGTTTTGGTCTTCCTTGAAACCAAAGATAAAGGAGGCTAAAATTAACAGGAGATACAGGATCAACATCAAAGATGTTTGTCTCCAAACTATTCCCGTACAACCACAATCCACAAATCTTTTATTTTCCCCTCAAGATCTGTGGTCAACTCGCTGGCAAGTCAGAAAGATCTGCACAGATACCCAGAGCTGGACAGATGACTGAATACACTGATGCACATCTCTGTTTATGAGATTTGAGTTCAAGTCGTGGTTTTCCCTCATAAATCCCTTGACATTGAAACGTTAGTTTCAAGAAGACTTGTAGCATAGGAATGGCTTGGTTAGCAGCAGTATTATTGTTGAGCCTGCTATCTCTGGTGCCAGTTGCCTCCTGTTTCTGGTTCTAGGAATACATGGACACCCAATGAATTGGTTTGCTCAAACCTGATGAACAATCCAATCAAAGTAATTTCCTTTCCTGTAAATACCTAGATTGCACTCCTAGCTGATATGAAACAAGCTGGGGATCTTTCCTCTCCCTCCGGACAAGGAAGTAATGGGGACATAAATCAGCTTGAGTGACAGGAGGATGATCCTATGGCTGTTGTGGCCCTACTGATTGGCTCTTGTTTAATTGTTAGCCCCACCCTTTCCTGCACATCTGCGTGAGAACAGAGATCTGTGTACTGGATCTGCTGGAACTACATGTTTTCAAATCAAGATAATATCCCCCTATGCATAGCTGGCATGCTTTCATTTCTTCCCTCTCTCTCTCTTTCTCTCTCTCTTTCTCTCTGTCTTTCTCTCTCTCTCTCTCTCTCTCTCTCTCTCTCTCTCTCTCTCTCCCCTCCCTTTTTCCCCCTAAACTTACTTCACCTCACACTTAATCTTTCTGGCCTGCATTCAATCTCTCTCTCTCTCTCTCTCTCTCTCTCTCTCTCTCTCTCTCTCTCTCTCTCTCTACTCTCTCTCTCTCTCTCTCTCTCTCTCTCTCTGTCTGTCTGTCTGTCTGTCTGTCTGTCTGTCTGTCTGTCTGTCTGTCTGTCTGTCTGTCTGTCTCACTCTGTCTGTCTTTCTGTCCATCTGTCTTTCACTCGCACTCACTCTATGTCTACATGTCAGTCTCTCTTTCTCTGTGTCTTTCATCAGTTTTTTTCTTGCATCCTCAGCTAACGTGTATATTCAATTATGAGTGATTCAACCATGAATCGTCTGTTCCGTAGTGTGATATACCAGTGTTAGGTAGCACTCCTGGTATGCAACATACTCCATAGTTTGTCCTTACCAGTCAAAGCCCATTGTAGATGCACCCCCCATCCCCCCATTTGGTCTTTGGGTTTCATCTAATTGCATACTGTTGAAAAGATGACAAACCATTCTCGGGACTGGCAGGGCTTTGTTATGCGAATGACGGGCATGTTCGCCTGGAGTAAAGCGAAGATGCAAACATCAAAAAAGACATCTACATTTGGGGAGTCCTATAAAAGTCTGTTTGAGACTGAGCGGGCCACAGTTAACATGTTGGATATGGGCTGCAAAAACAGTGTCAGATTTCATGAGCACTCTGAAAAGCAGTTTCACGGACAATCGGCTGTTGAACTGTAGAGGCCGACATGTTTGGCTTTCTTGCACTAGGGTTATCAAACATCAACTTATCTTTTAGTTGTTCCCAGAGCTTTTTCAGGGAATCATTAGGTTTTACAGAAGGCTTATACATAGCTGAATTAAATCATCCTTAATACACTAACAGTGTTAGTGTTACTAGAAACTTCGATTTGTGTGCTAGGTGCTCTGAAATGAACTGTGTAGTGTGATCGTCCCTGAATCCTGACTACATTAATCAAATATATACTCTGCTAACTGACATGGGACACTGTTCTGTCTGTTGACAAGTCTTTAAAATAATGCTGTTTTCACCAAGGTGGTGGCAGAATGCTGTTTCTGTCCTGTTGATGATAATGGAGTCTCGTTCTGACTGATGTTGAGCGGTCAGCTGTAGCTCCGGTTTGGGTTTTACATTTACGAATATCATAACTTGCAAGTTTTCATGACATGAAAGAAAAGGAGTAGGGGTATTAAGAGAAGACATTTGAATTGTCATTTGAACACTTATGGAGAAAGCGGAGGGAATGTGTGTTTCGCATGGATTTTGTATCCTAGTGATGAACCTAAGTTAGAGCCAGGAATCCCATGGACAGTCGGGGTTGCGGGAGGTGCATCTGGAAACAGCTGGAGGACTGCCAGAGGTTCTGCTCTGTTCATGTGAGACCACACAAACTAACGCTTGCAAAAACAGCCCAGCCGACTGTCTGGCTGTGAGGAGTGTTGATTGTGTTCAATCTTGGTTTCGTGCCAAAAGACAGGTTTTCTCATTGCTATGGGACTGATCTGGCTGACTGCATACGCACACACATACAGTATATACACATACAGGAACACACACAGAAAACACTCCCTCCTCCCCCACGGGCCCCTAGGGCTTTTGTAAGCAATACCGACAAGAGCGCTTCCCTTATCTGAGCTGCCGCCGCAGGAAAACCCCAGGATGTGGCCTCTCCCTCCCTCCCTCTCCCGAGCCCGTCCGTCCACTCTTGTCACGCAAGTTTTTTAGGGGGCAGGGGGCCCCTAACCGCCCCTCCCTCCTCCTCCATCCATCCTCCCTCCCTCCCTCCTACTCCTCTTGGCAAGAGCTCACACAGGACTTACACAAACACTCAGCAGACACACACACCCAGGCACACATCCTCACACACATACATGCACACGCACGGACACACACACAGTCAGACCCACAGGCTCACTCACTGAGAGAATGTAAACACACTTGCACAAAGTCAAGCACATTTACCAAAAATAATTAACATGCGCGTACACACACATGCAAGCGTGTGCACATGGATACACGTGCACACACACACACACACACACACATACACACACATACACACATCCAGAATAGACTACAGACAACAGACAGACAACATACACACATTCAGACAGACTACAGACAGACATATATATAGTCTTTATATATTTTTCTCTCTCGTTGCCCTTCTTGTAAATCCTGTAAACTCTACATGCAAATCAAGCCCATATTTGGATAGTCCAGCACATCCCCCGAAATGTTTTTTTCTTTCTGTTCAATGTTCGCGTGAGTGAGTAGGCCCCTTAGTGGCGTTTTGCTTGTTTTCATTCTGCTTTACTCTACCCATGGTGAATTGTGCATTGTGTTCTTCTCTCTCTGTAGTTTTTTTTAATTATTCCTTCTTTCCGCTGTTAACAGCCAGCATTTATTGCACATTATGTGTTGCCATACGGTAGGGTTACAGCTCTCCTGTTGGCTGCCTGCGTGCCCACCACGAGACGCACACTGCCAAGGTCAAGGGAGTTCCTGAGGCTCCAGGGGAAAG
This sequence comes from Mallotus villosus, assembly GCA_903064625.1. Taxonomy (NCBI): domain Eukaryota; kingdom Metazoa; phylum Chordata; class Actinopteri; order Osmeriformes; family Salangidae; genus Mallotus; species Mallotus villosus. Next base: position 216,869 of record CAEFZP010000509.1, on the reverse strand, counting down.
GGCCAAGCAGGTCTCACGACCCCAGCATACTAGCCCGCTGCTGGGTCGTCTGAGTGGGAAGGAGGGGGTCAAGGAGAAGGGATGTCCAGACCTCTATGAGGGTCCCTGTCAGTGCTCTGCCAGATGTTCACCATATATAAATGGTCTCTCTCTCTCTCTCTCTCTCTCTCTCTCTCTCTGTATATACATACATTTAATTATTTATTTATTTAATGGATGATATTCAATTCCTCTCTGTCGAGTCTGCCTTTCTTTCTCTCTCTTCTCTCTAATATCTCCTTCTCTTTAGTCTCTCACTAGTCTCCCTCCCTCCCTCCCTCTCTCTCTGTCTGGGTGAAGCTGTTCAGCAGGTCAGAACCTGCTCTGCAACTGAAGACGCACCACTGCTCAGACATGAGGGAAACAAAAGCTCTATTCAACTGGGAGGATTTACTCTCTTTGAACTTGCACAGATTGGGTGGGCTCAGGTGGGCTTGAGTGGGTGTGTGTGTGTGTCAGTAAAACGTTGTAGATTCCAAAGTGGAACCCCCTACTGGGGAATAGTGTTGTCACGGTTCCAACATTTCAGTAGTCTGTACCAATATCAGGGAGATTTCACGGTACTCAATACAATTTTTGATACCAAAGCACAAAACTAAAATAGCTTACTGAACAATACTCATTTGTTGACAGTAACAGTCACCTACAATATCTAAGGCTGTACTTATGACTACAACAGAACATTAATACAATCACAATGTATGTAGGCCTAAAGGCAAAAGGGAGTGGATTCAACACGCTTCATGGGGCTCTGATGACAATGTCATCTAAAAGCCTCTGTAAAAATGTGTTCATTATTAATATTAGGTATTGCATTTGCAGTTTGCTGCAAACCATGAAGTACATGAACTGTGATGTGCAAATTGTTTTCTGGTGATCAACGATGTTCTCATTGTCATCTGCCTCAAACCCAATGAATTTCCATACGTGGCTCTTCCACCTTCCTTCAACTTTTAGTGGAGCCCCTACAGCAGTAGCTGCGTGTCACGATGCCGGCATCTCATGATTGTCCAATGTTGTCAATTTAACGATTTTGTGGATAGATTTAGCAAATTTTCGCCCTCCCTAGCGACAAAAGGTCTCATCTAGCGATAAACCTAGCAACTTTTAACAACTTTTTAGAGGGCCACCAGTGACTTCTGGTGAGATTTCTTTGGCAACACTGTGCTTGTCAGCGTCCAATTCTGCATGGGTACTCAGTAGGCCTACTACTGTAACTTTCGCGTCAGGGTGCTGTTCGCCCTGTTCTATACATTATCCCTTACGTGTATTATGTGTACCACTCTTAATACTGAACGTGAAGTCCACAGGAGTTAAACATCCATTCTTTGTTTTTTGGAAGCCATCAGAAAAACTATAGGAACTAAATCAATTGCATACTAATCAGAGTGTGTGTGTGTATGTGTGAGCATGCCTGCAGGCCCCTGTGAGTGTGTGTGTGTGTGTGTGTGTGTGTGTGTGTGTGTGTGTGTGTGTGCGTGTGTGTGTGTGTGTGTGTGCATACCTCTGTGTATGTGTGTGAGGAAGGGTGGTGGGGTTCATTATTATTTGGCCAAACCCCCAGACTGGTTAGATTGGAGAGGCAGCTAAGTAGCGTGGTAGCGTGTGGCCAACATCGAAGAAACATCGACTGACGTCTCCTATGTGTGCTGCCATCCTTCTCCGACCGACCAGAGCCTCCACGATGCTGACGTGTGGATGACCACCAGAAGGAGCGCTGGACATGGCTAGCCCAGTGGCTAGCCCACTGCCAGACACTGCAGGGAGAGTAACGCTCTGCACTCCCGCCCACTCTCTGGTCCTCGCCTCAGGGAATGTGGTGTGCTGTAAACAGCATGGGATCTTTGTCAAAGACAAAAACTGCTTATGACTTAGTGCTGGAGATCACAAGTCCTCGTCTGTAATCCCTTGGCTGGAAGTGTCTGTCTTAGCAGGCTCTGTACCTCTCTGTCTTCGTCGCAGGTTCAGGTGGAGACGGCTCAGTCTTCCTATTGACTTCCTCAGTTGCCCAGAGCAGGGGTGTTGTTCCTTTTTTTCTAAGAAAGAACCACAGAAGAGTAGCTTCTCAAGTACTGGGTGACATCTGCACACACTGATACACACTGTTTAAACTGAGCACTTCCCTCGAAGCACATCCAGCCTTCAGGTCTTTGAGTTTACATAGTCATTGTTTAGTTTGGGAGACTGAGGTTGGGTAAAGCACAGAGTTTCTTTTTTTTAACTTTGGAACCTAATTAGAGAAGGTGTAGCAGCTGTGAATCTAAACTCATAGAAGGACTCTATGACTCATAGAGGCTATGTTTTGTTCCTGTGGAAAACTTCTCTTGTCAGTGTTTTATATTGAGTTTCAAATGGCTGCCAGTTCTCTGCCGATCATGTCAAGAAAACCACAGTGGTTCTCTAAACAGGCTGAATAGTTTGGAGCAGCTCTGCTTCATTTTCCTCTGAAAGGCTGTCCAGGTGAATGGAGCCAGGGAGTCATTATCTGGAATTCTTTACCACACACGCACACGCACACACACACACACACACACACACACACACACACACACACACACACACACACACACACACACACCACACACACACACACACACACACACACCCACACAAACACAGCCATGGACAAATAGGACACACCCACACAGACACACACAATCTCACTCCTGCACATGAACACACAGCTTGCACATGCATACATATGTACAGGACCCAACACCCCACACACGCACACACACATACTCACCACACCTACACTAGCATTACATAAACTAACAAGGAAACGACAAGACGTTTAGACGGGGTAAAGTTTTGCGCTGATGGAAAACTGTTGTTCCAGTCTGTGCATACTAAGTGTTCCTGCCTGAACAGATAAGTGTCTGTTAACATAGACAGTGACAATGCCTTGTTAAACTGGTTTGATTTTAAAAGGAAATACTGAAACTGCGACCTTTCACAATGCACTCTTAAAGGCAGGGTAGGTCATGTTTTCAAGAAGCCTTTTTCGTCATATTTGCTCAAATAAACTTAACATCTTGATAGAAATCGATAAATCAAATGCTCTGATAGTAAAATAAAATAAATCCAACATCTATGGCCAGGACTGCAATAAACACCAACAATCATTGCATTCGGACGATTTCCTGTCTGCCTACCTACCTCCCTGCAGTAGTCAAGCAGTGTGTTCATGTGTTTTGGGGGAGTGGCTTTGAAGGGCGAGGATGGGATATATAAGGTTGGATACTTTCAAACTCAAGCAAAAATTGCTAGTTTTGCCAAACTTACCTACCCTGCCTTTAAAATGGAACATTAAAACTGTTTGTACACATTGTACCTTTCTAACGACTTAACATTCAGTGAGTTAGGGAGGAGTGTGAGGAGAACCTTTTAAACCAATCATTGATAGCAACTCAATGAAACTAACTCCTTATGCTATAGAGTTGATGTTCAACCGAATTGTCAGGTTTGTGAGAGTACATTCACAAGTGTTTTGTGTTGTTCAGCTCTCATCTAAGTTGTGGTGCCGTGGTATAATTAAAAGTTTTAGATATGTCTTTCGATTCCCATAAGCGAGCGGCAGGGAAATCACAGGCAATTTTGTCTAGCTCTCATATTACGTGTTATGAAGCAGGTTACAAAATCTGCATCATTAATATTACGGAGGGTGGAATCAGAAAATCTGGTATCCATCTGTTTCTCAATAAACCGAAAACATGGTGTTTCGACAGAGGATATTTTTAATACACAGACTAAACAAGAGTATTCAATAGTGTTGTATGCCTGGGTGTGTGTTTCGGTGTGTTTTTGAGTGTGTGTGTGCACATCTGTTGAACCAGATGTGTGCAAATGGCATCCAACATTATGTCATTTGGAGGAAGACGAAAAAGTGTTCTCTGTCCTGGTCATGATTGATGGAGTTTCATCACCATGATTCTCATTCAGCCCGTCACCGTGGCAGCTCTTCAAACCAGCCGAGAGAGAGCAGAATGGCCTCTGATGACGCAATCCCACACATACCAGTTGTTTTCACTCAGCGTCTCCTGATCCTTGTGTGTTTGGACCTTCATAGGGAAGGAAGGAAAGAGGGAGGAGAGGAGAGGAGAAGAGAGGAGAAAGAAGGGAGAGGGACTGTTGTATCTTGTGGAATCACATAAGCCCACGTCTTAGTTCTGTGTAATGTCTCAGAAAGAGAGAGGGAGTGATGAAGAGAGGGAGGGAGGGGGTACAAGACAGGAGAAAGAGGGAGGGACGACAGAATAAAGATAGAGTAGAAGGGAGGGGAGGAAAGATGCAGGTAAAAAGGGAGAGATGATTAAAAAGAGCAGAAGGGATGTCTAGACAATTAGAGAGGAGGGTGTATAGGAGGATGGGAGGGTTAGGGGGATGGGGGGTAGGGTTGGGAGGATGGGTCAGAGGTTTAGGGGGATGGGAGGTGTGTGTCGGAGTGAGGTTTAGGCGAAGAACAAATTGAGTAGTAAGATAACTGAACTGGACTGAGAAATGGGTTGGGATGTTGAGGAGGAGGAAAGCTGGAGAAGCTGGTATGTTGTTAAAAGCCCACAAACTGTAAACAAACTTTGTGAATGTGGCCACAGGTTCAGGCAGTTTAAAACCCCAGACGTATTGCTTTTAATTTTTTATGCTGACATGAACCCGATATCCTTTTCCCTCCATCCCTCCCTCCCTCCCTCCCTCCCTCCCTTCCTCCATCTGCAGCCACCATGAAGAAAAACTGTGGGATGTTCTCTGGTGGCAGCATGCTGAGCATTAACGGGCTGAATGGAGTGGACACGTCCACCTTCTCAGAGGGGGATCTGCTGCTTCAGGTACCTCCCAGGAACACACACTCTGGAGTGCAAATAAAAAACATGGAGGAACATTTGACACAGAACTCACTTATAATACCTCATAATCTGCCATCAATCTCAGATCTCAATCTACAGACAGACAGACAGACAGCTGCGTAGGTTAGGCATTAGACTTTGTTTATTTGTTGGTTAATCCAGGTGGATTGAGGTAATCCAGCCCCATCCGTTTAGCATGAAATTGTGACAAGTGAAACAGTTTGTCCTGGCATTGTTCGCCTAGTCATGGTTTAAAGCCATTAAAAGAACAGCTCTCCTATGGTGCTGTCCACCATGTTTGCTGATATGCACATGCCAGGTATGCTTTCACAGTCTGAGACTGTCATATTTGGGTTTCCTCTCGCATGATTGGCTCTCCTGTTATGATCACTCATCTGCCTGCCAGGGGCATAACCAGATCTGACAGCCCACTAGTATCATAATTTGCCAACCCACTAGCACTATGACCTGGAAACCCACTAGCATCATAAACAGGTGGACCAGCGAACAAAAAGTAATGTAATGCTGAATGTAGTTGTTATGTAGTGTCGTTCTACATAGAAACTTTCTACCTCCTTGCAGAAGGTGTTTTTTTTTCAGTGTAAGGATTATTGGTCAGTGTGTGTGTGTGTGTGGACACGCTTTCACTGTGTGTGTGTATTTCCAGGCTCTGAATGGCTTCGTGCTAGTAGTCTCCGCAGAGGGACATGTGTTCTATTCATCCCCTACCATACAAGACTACCTGGGCTTCCATCAGGTAAGGAACCAGCACCCTCTGTAACTATTTTACAATTTACAATTGCAACCTTTAGTTTAGTTTTTATACCATGGTCTGGGTGTATTACTTGATTCTGAGTGTCTGCAGGGATGTCAATTATGTATGGTATAATGCCCAATGAGATGTCCATTATCATAAAATAATGGACAATGCAGAGGTGTGAATTGTCTGACGCGCAACGGTTATCCCTTATGTATGTGCCTGCTGTGAGCTGATACAGTGACCGGTCCACGGTTCTATCCAACGTTACATAACCAATTAAACTTCATCTTTTGATTCTTGATTAGTCGTCAATCACGCTCTTTCACTCTGCTTCGTATATTCATAAATATTGCCGCAACGAGTGGAATTTCACTATATAAACTATAGAGAATAATATGAAACGATGGGACATTTTTCTATCGTCAAACAGTACGGTGTAGATATCGCCCATCCCTAGTTGAAGGGATAGGTCTATTGCTTAGAGAGAGAGAGAGAGAGAGAGAGAGAGAGAGAGAGAGAGAGAGAGACGAGAGATAGAGAGAGAGAGAGAGATAGATCTAGCGAGATCGAGAGACGAGATGCTAGAGAGCTCATCATCTCGCTCATTCTCTAGATCTCGCTCTCGCTCTCTCTAGCTGCTCTCTCGCTCGCTCTCTCTCTCTCTCTCTCTCTCTCTCTCTCTCCTCGTCTCGCTCTCTCTCTTCTCGCTCTCTACTCTCTCTCTCTCGCTCTCTCTCTCTCTCTCGCTCTCTCGCTCTCCTCGCGCTCCCTCAGCATTTTGTTTCTCTATAGGGTAGAGCTAGTTGTGTGAGAGCTAGAGACAGAGCCACAGGGCAACATTTGTTGTTAATTAGCAGGGACAGGAACAAGGCCCCATCTTTTCTGGAGAGCATAGCCCTGCATAACTTGGTGAGCATCCAAATGTATTCATTATCAAAGCAGCACGTCTGCTGCTCCCCAACCTGTTGCTCAACCAAAATAAGCAGGTGTTGAAGGAAATGTCTTGTAGCAAATTTGCAGTTGTGTTTCTCCTTTCTCCCCGTAATTATACACAGTCACCAGATCAGAACCGTCTTCTCCACGGACAAAGGGAGATTCCACCATTGTTTACATGGTGTCCTAGTACAGCACGAGGGTGGGATCTACCATCAGACCATGTGTCTTTTATTAGCCATGCTTACGGTCATTATCTGCACAGCATCTAGACTGTCCCACAAAGACCACAGAACAGGGAGACGAGGCCGGAGGAGACTCTTTGATCTCTTCGCCGTGTTGTTGGGTGGACTGTGGAACAGCAGAGCCAACAATGCAAGACTAGAGTCTGACAACAAGAGTTCAGAAATTATTAAAGCTGAAGTTTGCAAGAATTTTGAACGTAGGTTTACGGAACAGTTTAAATGAGTTTGCAGAATATGTTACTCCGAAGGTTTAAGAGTTTTATCCAGAACTGGTTTATACTGTAAATCAGGCCATAATACCAGGCCACATAAGAGCCTGGGAGCAGATGGACTTCCCTGTCAATGCCCCCTCAGCGGTCCTGCCCAGTCACCGTGTGTTTGATCCATCTCAGATCTCTTTGAGATCACCGCTAAGACAGATGCCCTGAGGAGATCAATGTCACGAGGCATTGTGTTTTTCACAAAGCTCTCCCTGTGTGTGGACAGGGATTCCTTCGCATAAAGTCTTGAGGAAATATACCTAGTCTCATCTGGTTGGGTTTGACAGAGAGACTATCCTGTGTCAACTGTATTGTGGCTTTGTGATGTTGCTCGGTATGTCTAAGCTTGTACCATGATTCGCACAGTTCTTCCAGTTCTCAAGTTGAGACTTCTTGGTAACTAGCAGGCAAACAAAAGGAGGCGAGGCACAACAGGAGTCAGGACCCTCGTCAGTCTCGTGGCTTTAGGGGTTGTTTGCTCGGTAGTTTGCTCTGTAACAGACACGCTTTTGTTCAACTTCAGAAGTAGAACTTCATTTCAAAGGGGGTGGTCGCTGTCTGAAGTCTCTCTTTTGAAGACCCTACCAAATGTATTTAGAGTCTCTTAGTCTGTAAGCATTTCAATAGAAGCCACACGCAAAAACACTCATTGTTATTTACATGTACATTTATTCGTTTAGCAGATGCTTTTATCCAAAGCGATGTACAAATAGAGCTTTTAGTAAGTGATGTATAATCAAGGACTCAAAGTTCTAACAATGTGACAGTGGTTGATGCCAAGGACCAGTCTGTTTACAAGACACAGTGCAACAACATCTCTTCTCAAAAGCATCTTTGTTATGAGGGCTAAGCAGTGATTGGGTGTGTTTGTTCTGTTGCCTTGTGTCTCCCTGCAGTCTGATGTCATCCACCAGAGTGTGTTTGAGCTCATCCACACAGACGACAGGGCCTTGTTCAGACGGCAGCTCCACTTTTCCCTCAACCCCAACCCCTTCAGCGCTGACCAGGGGGGGAGACAGTGAGTGATCTGACAAAAGCTACATTATTAAGAAAGGTTGAGAGACTGTTTCTGGACATGTCTGTCATAAAAACAGACAAATCCTTACTTTATTCATTTCCATCTATTATGTGGTTAAGTTTGCATGAATACTTTACACATTCACATGTATTTATTTAACAGGCACTTTTATCTAAAGTGGCATACAAAAGTACATAAATCACTTTGGAATTAATTTATGATGTATAAGTAATACAGTAGTTACTGGCAAAGAACAGTCTGTGTTTACAAGACGCAGCACAAGACAACGAAAAAATGGTTGAATCCAGGGGAGGTTACTGATGAAACACTCCTCTCCCTCCTGTCATGTTTAGGTATGCAGCATAGCAGTGATATCACCAGGAACCTTGTGAACTACAACCCAGATGAACTTCCTCCAGAGAACTCCTCCTTTCTGGAGAGAAGCTTCGTCTGTCGTTTCCGCTGCCTCCTGGACAACTCCTCTGGCTTCCTGGTAGGTGGGAAGGGAGTGCCTGGATGGTAATCAAGCAAACATGGTCCCCGTAAAAGTGAAATAGAAAATATCCTACATTCCATTGGCCAGTTGTTCTCAGGGTCAGTTGTCTCCTGACTGTCTCTTTCTGTGGTGGGTGGTAGTGGCACATCACATCCTGGATCTCACCCCATTTGAACACGTTCATATCTCTCTCACCGCCATCCAGGCTCTGAACTTCCAGGGGAGGCTGAAGTACCTGCACGGCCAGAGCGTCATAGGAGAGGACGGGAGCCGTGCCCCGCCCCAGCTGGCCATGTTCACCATCGCCACACCCGTCCAGACCCCCTCCATCCTGGAGATTAGGTCCAAGACACTCATCTTCCAGACCAAGCACAAACTGGACTTCACCCCCTTGGGCATCGACACCAGGTGACCCTATAAATCCTCAGCTGTGGGAAGAAGTGAAAGCCGAGGATGTCACCGAAAAGGCGACAAAATAATCTAATCAAAATGAGAGCGAGTCAAACTCCACTACGAATCGTACTCGGATCACCTCCTGAGGTTGTCTAAATATGGTTAGCTTCAGTGGGGTCCGGGTTTGTGCGGAGCGTTCGAATAATGTAAGCGTGAAAGTTCACTTAACACAGTGTCAGAGACACCTTGACCCTCTTGTTTTTCATGTCAGGCTTTTCAGTAGGCAGTGTTGAAGCCTCAATCTAGTCAAAGTTTATCGTGTTGGTATTGATCTCCTTTTTGTCATCAGAGGTTGAAATGTTTAGTGGTTGTTTTCTCCTCTACTATCTCTCTACAGGGGCAAGGTTGTGCTGGGTTACTCAGAGATAGAGCTCTGCATGAGAGGCTCCGGATACCAGTTCATCCACGCTGCAGACATGATGCAATGTGCTGACAACCACGTTAGAAGTACGTACAATGTGTTCAGTACATTCTGTATTTGCTCATATATAAGATAAGTACACAAGTAGGGACAAGATTAGTACACTAATAGGGACCAGATTAATCCAGCTTTCGACCTGTGTCTCCTGTCACGGCTCGACCCATTCTCACTCTTGTCATGTGTTTTGTTTTATGGATGATACATTTTCCATCTGATCTGTATAAGCTTTATGAGCTTCTGTGATCGACAGTGATTTACTGTGTTGAAGTTAAGAGCAAAATCCTGACACCTGCTGTTCGTTTGACAGTGATTAAGACTGGAGAGAGTGGCCTGACAGTGTTCAGACTGCTGAGTAAGACAGGTGGCTGGGTATGGGTCCAGGCCAACGCCAAGCTGATCTACAAAAGTGGACGGCCCGACTTCATCATTGCACGTCAGAGAGCGCTCGTGTGAGTATCTGACTAAGAAGCTCCTGATTACATTGTCTATAACTCAACTGTCCCACCCTGTAGCACCCACCTCAATATCTCATGTTTCGATACTCTCTTTTTCAATCTCTCTTTCCCTCTCTCGCTACCTCTCCTTTTTTCTCCCTCTCTCTTTCTCCCTCACTCTCTCTCTCTCTTTCTTTCTATCTATCTTTCTCTCCCCCCCCCTCTCTCCCTCTCTCATCCACTTTCTTCCTCCCTCTCTTTATTTCTCTCTCCCTCTCTCTCATTCTTCAGTAATGCGGAGGGGGAGGAGCATCTCCGTCAGAGGAAGATGCAGCTGCCGTTCAGCTTCGCCACGGGCGAGGCCCTCCTGTACGAGACGGGCCCCACCCTGGATGCCACCGAGTTCCAGAGAAACGGCATGCCCCCCAAGATCCCCAAGACAGTGGACCCCAAAGAGTTGGACCCCTCGTCCCTGCTCGGCTCTCTGCTGAAGCAGGACGAGTCTCTCTACACCCGGCAAGTGGAGCCCCCTCTCCCTGTGGACCAGGCCTTCATGGACAGCCATGCCCTGGTCAGCGTACCCAGTGACTCCTGGCAGGCCCTGGGGTCCCGGGGGATCAGCATGGAGCCTCCGGGGATGAAGGAAGACGACGCATCCGTGGCAGCTATGATTGGTGCCCTGGGGGAAATGGTGCGGGACAGCGGGCTGTGCTCGACGCTGGAGGAGCTGGACGTGGACCCAGCAGAGCTAATGGACTGGGAGAGCGCCCTCCTGAGGTTGAGCCAGGGCGCTGTGGACGGGGACTCCACACCGGAGCTGCATGACATCCTCACGGATGACATCTTCACCTACGTGGAGGAGGTGCTCTTCAAGGAGAACAGGCTCAACAACAGCAACCAGGGGGAGCCCTACATGAACGCTTCTAGCCCGGAGAAACTGTCTGAAAACCAGCAGATTCTCTTCCCCATGTTGAACGGGTTCAATACCCAAAGTCCCAACAACAGGCCTGCCAGCCTGGCGAGACAAGGTCCTAACCAAGCGTTCATCACAACCCAGAGACTGACCCACTTTGGTCCGCAGGTCCCTAAACCAGACCTAAACATCCCTACACTCCAGCAGCTGCAGCTTAATGACATTTTCACTCCATCGGTGGAGCTCCCTGGCCTCCCAGAGTCTTCCGGCCAGGGGGGCAGGTTCTGTGCCCAGGAGCTGGTCCAGCCCCTGGGACGCCCCCAGGTCATGCCTGGCCAGGTGTACTCCGGCCAGTCTGACCAGCATGGTTCTCCCAACGGCCTGCAGGCCACCATGGTAGCAAACAGGCAGCTACAGAACTCTGGGGGCGGGCACACCAATCTTGTAGCCCCCGGTTTGCCTTCCATGATGCATTGCAACGGCTTCACCTCCCCCCTTATTGAATCGAGTGGCCTTAACGTTTCTGCTCCTTTCCCGACAGCCTGCCTCCAAGTAGGTGCCCCATTTCAGTCCACAAAGACCCAGCAGTGGCCCCAGACCCAGAACGGCCTCATGCAGGATGGGTACAAACTTCCTCCAGGCTGCCTCAGTCAGCCCTCAGACCCCCAGAGACTGCCCCCTGCAGGCCCCTGGCCTAACAACACCAGTGGATTGTACCACTCTCAACAGGGGGGGGGCTTGGCTCAGGGCCAGCCAGCCCCATCAGCTTCATCCAACAGCTGCATGTTTGAGAACTATTTGCCACCCCTCCAAAACGGAAACCACATAGATGGCACAGTCCAGGACCCCTCTCTGTCTCTGTGCCAGCGGAGGACGGACGCCCCCCAGGACTACAGCCCCCCCCAAGGGTCCTGCTACTTCCAGTGGGGGCACAGTGAACCCGTGGTGGGCACGTCGGCCATCGCCCAGGAGAACGCTAGCATCAGTCCCCAGACACGCTCCGTCGTACCCAGCATGGCGACGGCGGAGGATCTGCTGGCCATACAGCAGTACCTGAGCATCAACGACCAGACGCAGGTACAGCAGCTTCTATATCACACCTACACACACCTACACCTCACACCTACATATCCGGAGGGAGGGAAAACGTTAAGCGTGTGGTGAAAATGGTTGTAAATTCTACATTTATTCTATACAGAACGACAATTAACCCAAATATGTTTTCGATGTGTTTAATAATTGATACTCGATCATTTCTGTTTCACTCAGTTTATTGCTTGGAACAAGGTCACAGTAAAACAAAAAAATATATACATACAGTTTTGCTGTTTTTTAATGTGTTTTTCTTTCCACTAGATTCTGAGCCAGCCTCTGGACAGCACGGGACTGTTCTCAATGCCCCTGGTAGATGGAAACATGCACTTTACAGACCACAGCCAAACCCACTGCTGCGACATCTAACTAGTAGAGGGAGGAGCTGTGGCCGAACGGAGAAGTGATCTTGAATCATACATCAGATAGGAATGTACACACTCCTGTGATTTGTCTTGGTCATATCTGTCGTGTCTTCATAGTTGCCTTATTGTTGTGTGTTTATAAAATGCTGCAAGATGAAGCCTATACATCTATCAAGTTCTTTATGAGTAAGATTATTAGAAGTATGAAGTATGGATATTCTTATATTTTCTGAGCATGGTTAAACATCACATCCTATAAGTCGCCAAATTCCCTGTTGTAATATTATGATTAAGCGAGCCAGATTCATTTCGTTTTTAAGTGAGCTTTTGTGTTCAGTTTGTACACTTTCATATGTTCAAATATGGGAAATGAAAATATGTTATTTTGGTCAATCACACGTTTAAGATATGTATGCAGTTTAAAAAATGTATCTATGCTATTGTTATATTATCTTATGTATACTCTATTTGTACCGGTTTTTATGTCATACAGTATGTGTGTGAGTGTACATGGGTGTGTGTGTGTGCGTGCGTGCGTGCGTGCGTGCGTGCGTGCGTGCGTGCGTGCGTGCGTGCGTGCGTGCGTGTGTGTGTGTGTGTGTGTGTGTGTGTGTGTGTGTGTGTGTGTGTGAGTGTGTGTGGGTGTAGAACACAAATAATAGCTTATAAAAATTATTTTATAAGAAAATACATTTTATTTCAGAAAAACATATGCACTGCAGACTGTGTATAAATACCCAATACACACGACTTACAATGCAAGGCTTTTTACACACTATAATACTGTTGGTATTCAAACTATATTATAATACTGCAATGTTCCGACGTAGTTAATACTACATCAATAGTATTCATGAGTTTTGTTTTTGTATAACACCACTGAGCCATTTGCCTTCTGCTTCTACATCAATAACTTGTTATTTTATTAACAAGAACAAGAGATCAAAACACACAGGGCTTGTTGTAATGGCCGTAGGGGAGACTCCGGAAACCCAAATCCCAGGATCGTAACTCTCTCAAAAGGCCAAATGAATCTACATGTTGAATCGGTCAGAGTTACCTTTGTGTGTTTGCACATAGTATGACATCTCCTTGGTTCAGAGGTCCCAAGAAGCGTCACGTCAGCACTCTGTCCCTCTCTAGTTGTCCTCGGAGACCTTTGGAGTCACGTCAATATTACAGTTTTCCTCTTGACCTACTTCCTCTCGGTGCTCTTGTAAGAAGGGCAAGACAGGTATAAGCTACACGGCAGAAAGTCAAACTTGGTTCTATCTCCGTGTTGCTTTCATTCAGTCAGCACTCTCAGACTCAAAGAGTCCAAATATTGAATATGACCGCCTTAAAACATTCGCCTTAGTGAAATGCATCTGGCAATTTGATAGACTGATATTGTGCCTTACAGCCTGCCCTGCATAAGCAGGATGAAATTACCTGGTGCCACCTTTTGTGAATGCTATTTTTTCTCTTTTCAATGCTGGCAAAGAAAAAGGAGAAGGGCGCCCATATTTGCCTTTGCAACTTAGTATTTTGTCTTCACAATATATTGGCATACATTTTTTGTCTGTGTTACAATATAATTGTGAAAATTTTCTGTTTTGATGTTGTATATTCTTATACCTATTATACATACTGTATACTACTCTTTGTAAACTATTTGTACCCACATAATCTTATATTATTTAGTATATGCACGTGTATTTAGCCACATATAGCGAATGCCATTTATTGAAGATGGGACCCATGTGTTCCAGTTTGTTTCTTTGAATTGTGGAATTCTTTTTTCATATTAAAAAATGAGTCACTCAGAACATCTGTTTGATACAGACTTTGACTCGGCAGTTTAGAACAATCATAGTGTATTTAAACCTCACTAACCACAGTGATCTTGGAGAGAATGAGTGGGAACGGTCCAAGCTTGAGCTAGTAGGGTGTAATTGATCTATAAACCACATGGCGGCGTAAATAACAGTGGCCATTCATTACAGCAGTGTTAACAACATGCTGTATAGATACCAATAAATGTAATGTAAACAACACCAAATTTGATTAAAATGTTGGCATTTGATTTTGTATTGGTGCATACAGAAGTAATGATAATTGAGTTATCTGAAGTGGTGTGATGGTTGGAGACACTGTAGCCTAAAATATCCCTCCAGCTATCAATTATCCACAGATAATAAATCAGCTATTACCCATGAATCATGCTTGGATTAAAGTCAACGTCACAATTACAAACACATTTGGAGGAATTTAAAACCTAACACTGACATGGAAGAAGCATTCATGACATTAATGAACGCCACGCTTCGATTACAGACAACTATGAGTAGGCTATCTTAGCAAAACAACGAAGAGAAACATGCGGTAGGCTATTGCCGGCACATTGCATCATCATCATCACCTCGGTTAATTTTTCAAAAATGATGTTTAATCTGCATCCAAGTTTGACGAATGCCTGCTGTAACTACACTGCCCATAAATCTCTGAAATGTTTTATAATGAAGGGATCAGCGCCGCCGCGGTGACAGAGGGAGGAAACCATAGTTGAACGCACATTAAAGCCTGACCTTGCCTTCGGGCTCTGTAGACGAGTAATCCCAGTAAGAGCATAGTTTCTACCTGCACTCTCCAACTTGACCTTCCACATGTTTTTATTGTCAGACATTGTAGAAGAATACTTGAGAAATTGTGGAGCCTATGGCTGTGGATTAACAAATACTGTTTCAGCTTCCGAGGAATTGCTGACTGTGCCTTTAAGCAAGTGATACCTCAAAACTCAGTTATAAAGTCTCATCCATCACATTTTCCCAGGCTTAAATATATCCTTGGGGAGCGAAGCCACAGTTCAGAATGCCTGCTCTCAAAACCACAGCTCTCCTAGAAGTTTCAAACCCCATTTTTCCAGTACGATTTCCAAAGCAAGCAAGAAGTGGCTGTATAGAAAGTTGTTTTTGAAGGGTTGTCAAGCAAAGAATAGTTTGCGTGCAAACATGATGTTAATACGCACAGCTGATTGTAAGATTGGATTTCTCTGTTTTCTTTCTGCCTTAATCCTTTCTATGTACGCAGAGCACAGTGGTTTGCTCGAGAGGTGGCTCATATTTCCTCTAACCAATCCCCTTGCAGGGAATAAGTGAAATTTAGACAATCAAGAACAGAACTTCAAGTGTATTATGAGAGGGCGTGTTACATCTTGCTTTTAAACATCCTGACGAAGTGTCAGAAGTGAAACTACAGTATCTGTGAAAGTATGTAGAATGTGAGTGGGATCTTGTGTTTGGGAGGTCCGCTGGATATGTGTACTATGTGTATACCATGACTAAATAAAATACAGTTGCTTAATTTGCTTGATTTGCACAAACATAAACCATTTTGGAAGCAGCTGACCTTGGAGAGCTTGTGGCGTGCCATAGGGATCCCATTTGTTCTGCTTCATGTAGATATTCACTCATTTAAACACAAATGGGATTCGTCTTAAGTCTTTCACAAAAGAAGGTATTTAAGGCAACTACAAAACACTTTCATAACTGTTCATGTGATCTCCATGTGCTCTTACTTCCATAGGATATTTAGGTCATAGCAACAAATGGACTCTTCCGGAAGAGATTCAACTGGTGGTTACTTGTATGGATATTTATTACAAATAACACAAAACATAAACAATAATACACTCACAAGAGATGGTTGTGCATATCTTAACTGATATCAGTTATTCATATCCTAATTGAGTAAACATTTCACTGAGCTCTGATGACATTGTTGTCACACTGTTAACTGTCTCCAGACATGTTTGACAAGGATGGTTCCGGGACTTCTATGCAATGCTCCCTGAAATGAAACACTCAGCCTGAAACAGTCAGCTTGGTTGACAACCTCGCAAATAACAATAACTCCTTCATCCCCTCAGGATGCTTTCATTAGCAGTAGAACACCAATCAGAGGCCCAGCCACACCAATGATCAGCCCATCAGAGGCCCAGCAGCCCCTCAGAAATGAGCTAAATTGTTTCCTCTTGTCAAGTGCATCTTAATAGGCCAGAAGTGAAAGCCTGGCTGTGCATCCATCTCGTGAAATAAGGCAATAAGGCCCAGATTCTCCTTTCTGCTGTCCTGGCGATTGCTGAGCAGGAAAAACTCGACCACAGCTGTGCTGCCGTCTGACCCATGCGAATATACCGAGGCAAAACAAACACAGAATCTCTCTTAGCCCCCACTTCCCACCCCATCACCACCACCATCACCACCCTCCACACACACACACAAACATATCTCTCAACCCCTACCCCCACTACCACCATCACCCCGCCCATACACAAACAGACACACACACACAACCCTGCCAGTCTGACTCAAAGGCACAGGAAATGGTGCCATCAATTTAGCTTTGTCTTGTCTTTGAGAGCAAACAAACAAATAACAAAGAGTAAACAAACCACCCTCTGTCTCCACATTAAGAGGAGGGTGAATCAAATGGAATAGCCCGCTGTGTCATCGTATCGGGTTGGGTTGGGTTTGCTTGAAGCTTCTGGCAGAACTAATGCGTTGGACAATAGTTTGTGTAGTACAGCTCTCTCCATTTGCACGTAGATTGCCCTTGCAACGACTTTTGCAAGTGTTGAAGAATGCCTTTGAGGCCAGCCAGTTTTTTTGCTTGTAAAAATAACATCACTTAGGACGTGACATTCAAAGCTGAATACAGAGATGTCTCGCTCAAACAAGCTGAGTGAAGACAAAGGGAGCACAGCTACTGTGAGGAGGGAGAGATGAGGATGGCCTAGTTTAGTCAGTCCTTTCTCTACCGCCTTCTCTCTGCAGGATGTGTAATGCCCCACAATGCCTTGGGGGCTCCTGGTCACATGACCTGCTCGATGTGTGATCATAGGTACCTTCCATTGTCTATGAAGTGAAAACAGTAACGTAGACATTTTTCTTTAGCCTATATCAGTTGAACAGTAAGATGTGTTGAACATGCATTGATGCATAATACAATGTATGACATCAATAAAAAAAATCATAGAGTGCAATGTTAAAAAATATTTGTGATAGAACATAGGCAGAAAAAAAAATCCACAAACATGACATATTCAAGCATGTCATGAAATGAGTTCACTCATCAATATTTGTAAAACAACTGATTTTGTCTGAAAACAGCAGCTGCGTGGGTCAGTGCATCAGATATACAATGAGACCAACTCATGTGGTTTAATTATTTAAAAGTCTGACCTCTGATCCAAATACAGCGAAGGCCACTTAGGCTCAACATAAACCGCTACTCTATAATCTGTAGGCTGATTGGACGAAAAGGTCCGCTCGGGAGCGCGCAACCGTTGACGTGCCCGCCTCTGTTTCCAGGAGATTTTCGCTTATGCACTCGTAGACCTCGGTAGTTGAGAAACTTCATGCGCGAGCTCGTCAAAATCTGTACCGGACCCTAATGGGGAAATGCGCGTTCCCGAACCTGACGTGCTAATTGGGAATAGGTAGCGTTACACTGTATTTGTTTTAGCAAATTTCGAAACAATATAATTATTTTAACATTATATTATTCTGTATGTACAACATAAAAAGTAGACGGGGCAGCAATGTATTTGCTTTTATTTACCCTAAAAGAAGACTGCGCCGCGCACAGCGTCCTGGAATCAGAGGTCTAGATCGTCCGCACGTTTGTTGACAAGTGGGACATTTATTTGGATTCTAGATGTACGGAGTAAGCTATTTGTTTAGGATCTGAAAGCAATTTCCACATTTTTGAAGGATTTAAAACAACAAGTTTACAGATTTTTATTAAATCATAATTTTATTGGATGAAGTTAGAACTCAACGATACCCGGCCACATGACGCTTTCTTGTTTTCTCATCCATCTTTGGATCTGATGATGGAAATATAGTATCGAATATAAACCAGCATAGCAATACATTTGTTGTGTTCGTTTTGATGATTGAGGACTTTAGCTCATGTGTTTATCTTATTCGCCTCGAGGATTAGTTTAAGAACATTTATTGTCGGCTGTATGTAGCCTAGATCTGACGGAGTCGTGCACCAATATTTTTTGGAGGATTTATCAGGCTTGCAAAGGAAAAGCCATATCATGTATGCTGGACGTAAACGGAGAAAACCAGTCCAGAGAGCGTAAGTATCCAACATTTATTAACCTTTTTTTTCGTCCGTTCGATAAAGAGACTGAGCCACTTTATTTGAATATTTGCCTAAACATGGCACAACTCAATCGTCACTTACAAACGCCTTATGTAACTGAAGTCATGTGTAAATGTGCAATAGGCTAACGGTTGTCATTTACAATGTTTTTATAGGCTACATAAAAGCTTGGAATGTTTTTGTTGAACACCAATGAAGAAAACTACTCGTGCTATGAGTAGCTATATTTATTGTTTGCAATGTAGGCTACAGAACAAGGACAGTGAGACCTTAAGACTCACAGACGGCAAACGCTTCTCCAACACATTTTAAAATGTATCTTCAGTAGGCCCTACACCTATTTACAGTAAATCTAGTAGGATATAATAATTGAGGTGGTCAAATATTACCAAAATAACCTATTAAATTTACTTTAGTCAGGATTTATTGTCCATATTGCGTGATGCACTGAAGGCCTACATTACAGAATCTTTTTAAAAATTACATTAAAAATGCAGCCCATTGCGCACATTATTTATAAACACCCAAAGATTATTATTTGTTGGTTATATATACAATCATTTTTTATTTAACTACTATATTCACTTTTGCCATACTCCATCAACTCACCCTTTCGGTTTGTTGGATGTAAACCCATATGGTATGTGAAGAGGGCTGTATATGCTAGGGACAAATTCAACCATCACCTGCTTTTTATTAAAATGTAGGCCTATTTATATCAGTCGTTTGCGATTTAGCTTTTCAAGGCATAGATAAATTGCATTATTACACAACCTTTTACATGTATTTTATTACTGAAATATAGTGATATCTAGCTAAATATATAATCTATAAATAAAACATAAACCAAATTAAGTACCATAATAACCATTCATATTTCGTTTTCCGATATATAACAATATTAATAACAATGCTATAACATTATAGTGTACAGCATATTAATTATTGGTATACGGCTAATTTTATTAAGGGTGCTGTTCTTATTTTTTCCGAACATTGAACATTATAAGTAGTGCAAGGAGCACATTATTCACTGGTTTCAATTCATTATGACAGACATGTTTGACAATTACTGTGTAGGTGATTTGTAATACTTGTAATATATAATATTATATACACTTTTAACATATAAAATCAATCCACCAAATATAGAATCACCAAAATAGGAAATTAGATCCCCTGTTATCTCCCAGGGTGAAGCAGGCCCCTGCTGAAGGAGCCAAATCCAACCCATCCAAACGGCACCGTGATCGTCTGAATGGAGAGCTGGAGAGGCTGGCCAGCCTGCTGCCATTCCCAGAGGAAGTCACCACCAGCCTGGATAAACTGTCCATCCTCCGCCTCAGTGTCAGCTACCTCCGAGCCAAGAACTTCTTCTCAGGTACAATAGGCCCTGTTGCATCAGGGTGCCAGTGTTGCGATGTCTCTATTTGTGTATTGGATAGCAGGTACAAGGCCTTCATCGATGACTGTTTTCCATTGATGTGGCCAGGTCAATCACTTTCTGACCCAATGCACTGCTGGATCAAAGATATTTCATTCATGTTGTATTGAAAAATATACAGTATAAATAGTTAATTTTCTCAATGAAACATCGTTTAAAAAAGATTCCTTGTATATGAGCCCTGAGGATCACACCTACAGTATTTGAGCTTGTTGGACATCCCATTCCAAAACCATGGGCATTTATATTGAGCTTCTGAAGACCTCAGTTTGTGCGTGGGAGTTTTGGTTTCATGGTTTTAGGC
Organism: Mallotus villosus; assembly: GCA_903064625.1. Taxonomy (NCBI): domain Eukaryota; kingdom Metazoa; phylum Chordata; class Actinopteri; order Osmeriformes; family Salangidae; genus Mallotus; species Mallotus villosus. The sequence goes on along the minus strand of CAEFZP010000509.1, from coordinate 196,692 downwards.
TAGAACCCTTAGTTATATTGGTGGCAATTAGAATGCTAAGCGTAAAATGTAATTCTAGACAATTCTGTGCTTCCGAGTTTGTGGCGAGTTTGTGGTTTTGGGGGGGGCTTTCCTGTTCCAGCTTCATAATACCCCATGTGTGTCCATATACTAAGCGGTGGCCACAAACTATTGGCCATACAGTTTATTCAGATCTGTACACAGATTCTAAGTTCTAGAATGAGCACAAATTGCTAAAACCTTAGTTTTTAGTCACAAAAATGACCAAAGTAGCTGAAAGCATCAAACACTGCACCAGAAGGTCCACTGTGAGCTCCCAGAGAGCATCCTCTCAGCTCTTCTTGGCATCTCTCGTTAAGTTGTGTATTGCGCAAGTAGGTGGGGCGAGTTGTAGTTGTCCTGCCTTGTCACTGGGGGCTCCGTGGAGCTGGGGATTTTTAAGCCTCTTGCTTGTTTATGTTCAGATCCCTAGAACTGTTATGAAAATGTCACAACAATAGAGCTCCTCGCTGCCTCTCTCGTGGGCTGTGTTTCCAGACGCCTTCAAAGCACATCCAATCAGGAGGGACATGGAAGGAGCAGCCAGTCAGTCAACACGCCTGCGTATTATTCCATCCTGGAGAAAGGGACGTCAATATTTCATACAGGCCCACAATGTTGCCTCCATGTGCAGATGAGGCCAGAACACAGTCCTTCATTAAAATGCAGAAGTAGAGAGGGGGAAGGGAGAAGGATGGTGTTGAGAGTGGGGTGAAGAAGGGCGGGGAAAGCGCAATTGAAAGACTTGCATGCAAGAGACTGAGAGTAAAGTCTTCTTCTCTCCTATGTGGGGCCAAAGATGATGTTATTTTAGGCGATGATCTTTAAAGGAGAAAGCTGCAATGCGGGTGTCGGATGCTCTCCAGACATGAATAATGAAGGAAACCCCCCAGAGCCTAAAGTATTTATGATATGGAAGCAGAGCAATGTTTGTTTAAGACTGTGGCTTTTTGAAACGGTTGTTTGAGGGGTAACGGGCAGCATACAGGACAGGTGATATGGTGGAGTTTGGGGGGAGGTAGCAAGGTGGTACAATGAGGGGAGGAGGAAGCTGGAAGTTCATGACACATTAAGTAAAAACATCCAGGGTGAACATACAGAGCAATATCCAGTACACATGATATAGAATGACTGCTTTTGCTCTCAGGGCAGAGAGTGTCAAGACCTCGACCCATCCAGTGAAGGAACAGTTTCATTGTAGACAATTCAGACTGTCAGTCTCAATCACCGTAAATCAAGTAATTCGAAAGCAGCTATGGCAAGACTCACTATGACATCAGTTATCAACGGCAGTCTCTATATGTGATAAATACACCACATCTTCACACATCTCTGGCTCCTGTCACAAGAGATGTGATTCTGCCCTTCTTCACAAGGTCAAAGGGTAGCGTTCAAGCAAGGCTTCCTGTCTAACTGCATTAGCCTACTTCCTGTTGGTAATTAACACGATCGCACACAGGAAGTGGTCTGCTGAGGGCCAATGCTCCCTGAAGACAACAAGCCTCTGACTCGGTGACATTGTTTTGTTTGTATACAAACAGTGTAGCTGCTGTTGGGGGTGCTGGGATCAGATGTGCTCTGCCAGCCTGCGAATGCTTGGATGAGCTGCACTGCTGTCCATAGACCTGTCTTTATGACCACTAACAGACTGTCCATAGACCTGTTTTTATGACCACTAACAGACTGTCCATAGACCTGTCTGTATGACCACTAACAGACTGTCCATAGACCTGTCTTTATGACCACTAACAGACTGTCCATAGACCTGTCTGTATGACCACTAACAGACTGTCCATAGACCTGTCTTTATGACCACTAACAGACTGTCCATAGACCTGTTTTTATGACCACTAACAGACTGTCCATAGACCTGTCTGTATGACCACTAACAGACTGTCCATAGACCTGTCTGTATGACCACTAAAAGCCAGCACCATTGCTGTAGTCCTCTGTGTGTCTGTATCTTAATGTTTCATACAACATACAGTTGAACTCAAATGAGCCCATTGGCCAGAGGGGGTTTATTTGAAGCTCCCGATATTTGTTTGATTTTCTCATTCTAGTGTGTGCACAAAAGTGACTGTGTTGTGGCTGTGTGTGTGTAATTAAATGTCTTGTAGAAGTTGAACAAAGCCTGGTAGAGCCTGTTTAATCCCTCTGCCAGTATTATCCAGCCCAGCTGCTTCTCCTTCAGAACCCACTGGCACTCCTCTGCTGCCAACCTAATGAGAATGAGAATGAGGTGATGGTGGTGGTGGTGAGAGAGAGAGATGAGGTGGAAAGAGAGAGGGGGAGGTCAAGAAAATAATAGATATATGGTAAGACCATTTCTTTATTTGTGCCATTTCAATTGAGAGAAAATGTGTCTCTAGCAGGGCACGTTGTTTATTGAAATTGGATTGTTGATGGAGTACCTCCAACCACTCCAAATTGCATTGATAACACAGTAAAGCTTAAACTGAAAAGCTAAAAATCACCGTTATGCCTTTCATTCTAGAAATATATTCATATCTATATTTTGAATATGTAAGTGCTCATCAAGATTCACCTGCCCTCTCAGTGCCCTCGTGCACTGTACATAACCTTCGCTATCCTTAGCAACAATACAACAGGATTATCTGTGCTCCCAATTGAAACAATTGCATGCAGTTCCATGGTGAAAAGAGATGAGGTTTTTCCGCTCTGTCCCTAGATCTGACTCTGAGTTAACAGTGTTGCGTTGGAAAGTCATAGTGTTCATGTTGAGTTTGTTTACAGTATTTGTCATCCATATGTGTCAGCTGGCTTTGACTGCAAGGCATTCTGGTAGATTAGTACTCTGGGGTAAAAGATGTCACCACTGGTGACATCATATCTGTGCAAACTTTCTTCACAGCGTGCCTAAATATATCAATTCAGAAAGCTTCCATTGGTTGTGCCACTGTCATGGTAAATTTACAATGGAGAATCAATTATTTGGTTATTAGTGTAACCTATTGTGAAGCCTAAACTGGTGTATGTGTGTATTCACATGTGTGTATATCTGTGTGAATATCTGTACATAAGAGTGAACAGCTACTAATATGAATCAACACTTTAAATTCTGATAATTCTTTTAAAAATAGGTATAATAAAGAGACAGATGAAACACACAAACACAGACACCTACACACAGCAACACACAATATAGAAAAAGCAGTTATTAAACCTATGTCTAGTGTAGCTGAAAGCAATTCTCCTAGAGACTGGCATTGGCTCTCCAATTTGTTATATTCTTTAGTGTTTCCTCGGTTAATGGATCACTCCTGCTGTGATGGCGGCCCCCAGCCGAACAACCAAACACACGTTTCCATCCATTTGCGTTGGCCCCGGGCTGTAGTCTGGGATGTGGGAGGCTTTCATCCCTCTTGGCTGTTTGGCGATAAACACAATGAGCTGCACTTGAGAGATGTTTCACTCAGTGTCAATGCAGACGTTTTGGCAAAAGTGGACAGAAACCTTGAAAGGGCCTTTTGACAACAGACATAATCTTCACAATTTCATAAATATGAAATATACTGTACATGACCCGCCCCAAAATCCAAGTCATTTACTGAATCCATTAAGTGAATTTAGTGAATGAGGATCAGGGCACCCCGCTGAGTAGGGAATGGCCCTTTAGGGTTAATTTGGTTAATAGTGTCAGCACCTGTCTTTTCTCTTGAGCAGAGAACCGAAAAGCCAGTCTCCAGAGAAGGTAGCTGAGCTAGAAGCTAGGAGCTCTCCCTAGCATTCCTCTACATGGTCCTGGACAGAAACTGTTAAATAGGATTGCTCAGCGAGGTACTCTAGTATCCGAACCATCCATGCCTTCATAGTCTGGCTGCCTGTACATATGTTGAGATTAGAATGGGAAACATTGTGAACGGATTTGTTGGTTGGCTGAGTTGTGGTTGGCATGTAAAAACAGGAATGAACAAATTAGCTGGGAAGTTAGCAAATTAGCATGCTTTTCTCGTGTCTTTCATCACTCATCATCCAAGACTATGAAAGTCACAGAGATAGTGAGATCTCCATTGAGGTTTCTGAGATATTGGTATATTACTATTGGCCCTGTGCCAGGGTTTTGACAGATGGAAATGCACATCAAATACACTCTCCAACATTTTCACAAAAAAGCACAGTACAAATTCAATGTTGGCTCAACATTTGTATTGTTGAAGAGAGACATGTCATGCAGGTTTAGTGTTACCCAAAGGTTCAAAAGGAAAATGCTCCCGAGTGAGAAAAAGATTGTGTTTGGGAACGTTTGGCCTCTTTTACAGGCTTCCTTGTGGCACAAATGCATTATTTAGGTCAATGATGGCTGGAGATGGAGTGAATCCAAATCAGAACGACACAGAGGAGAGGAATATATTTTTTATTCATTTCCAGAAGGTGGACCATTGTGTCTGTTGTGCAGTCACTGGCTCAAATTGCCTTTTCTGAGTATAAATACAGATATGTGCTCGTATAGCACATGTGTTATGCAACTATCCAAATATAAAGACATGGATATTGATCATAAATCATGCACAACAGTATGGTTCAAAGGAGACGTGCTTTGTTCAATGCATGAAGCCAGTCAGGAAAACGCAGACTCTATGCTTCTGATGAAGCATAGAAATAACACAAGCGTGATAATGCATCATAGTAATCAAATAATCTCTACCATGTTTCTGAACCCTGTGGAATAGAATCAATTACCCCTCCAAGTACAGTAGGTCTCTCGTGTGCTACTGCATGCTAATGTACAGTGTGCTGGTGTCACCTGGAACCCCCAGTGTTTAGGCCTCAGTTCTATCTGGGCCTGGTGTTCAGCTCTTCAGGATGTTCAGAATGGTTACGTAAGCTCCTCCAAGGCCGTTGCCAGAGTTTTGTGACACGTCATGATACTCATCGGCACTACTCGACCCAATACGTGTTCCCCCTCCATCCCTCCATCTCTCTATCCCTCACCCCTCCCCCACGCAAATTGGAGGCGGAGTGTCCCTGGGCTAGTGGATCCGCAGTGGGTCATCCGTTCGCTCCCCTCTCCTCCTCCCCCCCAATCCCCTTACCCTTGCCCCTCCTTGTCTGTCATGGGGCTCAGGAGCTTTGTGGAATGCAGGCCACCTAAGAGGGGCTGGAGGGGTTGGAGGGCTGGAGGGTTGGGGGTGTGGGGGGGGAAGGGGGGGTGTGGGGGTGTTTGAGCCATAGTAATCAGTAATGACCAATCCCCCTCCCCCCCGTTTCCTTCTGAATAGTCTCTCATAAGCAAATTTGTGACCATGTGATCGAAAGAAGAAAAAAAACCTTGGGAGACAGGAGTGTGTGGGCTGCGTGCTTGGGCTCTGCATTAGCAAACGCTTGTTCATGTTGGGCTTGTGTGTGTTGCGTGCATCCATGTGTATGTCAGTGGGTGTGGGGGCGTGTCCATTGCGTGTTCGTGCAGTGCAGTGTGTTGATGGTGAGGGAGTTGAAATGTTCTATATTTACTCCCTGTCAGTCAGAACCAGGGCCATTCACACACTGGTAGAATAATTAACACACAAACACATGCACAAATGCACACCAATGTGTTCGTACTATACATTCTGACACGCACATTCTCTCTCTCCCTCTCTTTCTCTCTCTCTTTCTATCTCTCTATTTTGAACTATTTTTCTCATTCTTTATACCTCTCTACCTCATTCTTATTCTCATCTCTCTTTTTCTCTCTTCCCCTCTCTGTCGCCCCTCTCTCTCTTTCTCTCTCTGTTTCTCTCTCTCCGTCCCACTATCTCTCTCCCTCCCTGTTTCAATCTCTCTATCACTCCCCCCTCTCTTCTCTCTATCCCTCTCTCTCTCCTGTCCCTCTGTCTCTCTCTTTCTCTGCTCCCTTTCCTTTTCTCGCCTCTCTTTCTTCTCTCTGTCTCCCCCCTCTCTCTCTCTCTCTCTCTCTCTCTCTCTCAATCTCTCTCTCTCAATATCTCTCCCCCTCTCTCTCCTGTGTTCGGTACATGCACAGAGTCAGAGCAGCACAGAGAGACAGACATGCGCACATCCTGGTTGTAAGCAGCCATGGGTGGGACTGGGCACAAATCCAAAGAAAACATTTGCGTTGGCCTCGCTTCCCCCCGGCTCTCACCCAATCAATTGTCTTATCTGGGTCATTCAGGCGGGGCTTTTTCACCCATCAGCCAATACAGTGGCAGCTTCTACTGACTTCTAAACAGGGTTTCTGTCGCCATGGCTTCATCACTCCTGGCCCTAATGCGTTTTGTTAATGCCCTCCAAATATAGCTCCCTGTCTTGATCCAGAGGCCTGCTCTCGTTTTGCATATTACAGTATTATAGGGACACAGATGAGGTAGAATGCTAACTATCTACTGTGCTGCCTCAGTGCAAATATGTTTACTGCGGCAAATGCTTTGACCTGAGCCCATTTGAACTGGAAACAACCAGGATGGTACTTCTGGAGGGAAAATATATTTTATCAAACTATTATCCAACAAATATCTAATTATTACCTATTTGGTAATGTCCCATTCAGATTTTCTAGTATTTATATTAAAGGTGGGGGGAAAAATCGATTCACATTCGAATCGCGATTCAGTCTTCAAGCGATTCACATCAATTCACAAATTTCAAAAATCTTTTAAAAATTAATTACATTTATATATATATACATATACATGTTATACATGTGTTTTTTATTTTATCTTGGAAAAATCTTCGTCAAGAATCGATTCGAATCAAATCGTGAGGTACCAAAAGATTCCCACCTCTAATTAGTATGTGTAGTATGTGTTCTGGATTTACTTCAATTCTCTAACCTACAATACAATCAGTGTAATAGTACAACAGATAATCAACCTTAGTCTGTGTCTGGCAGTGTTATTGTTCTGGTTTTGTCTCTCTCACAAGGTCACAAGTGCCTTTTCGGGTGCAGTAGCATGATCCCAGAGTCACATGACATCCGGGGCACATGCTGGGATTGAGCAGGAAACTGAAAGGACAGCGAACACTCAGAACATCCCTGACTAATCCGTTGTAAATAGCAAGATGGGACAAATTGAAAATAGTCAAACAAGTGGTAAATATTTGCAGTGTCTGAAATGTGGGGCTTTTTTATAGATTAAAGAGTGAGGCCAGGCTTGGCAAAGCCCCTTTTGTGATCAGTACTGGGCCAGAGATCACAGTTGACTGAAAACGACACCTCAATGAATCTTAGAACAGCATGATGAAGTGTTGTACCCAGCCCAACCTGACCTACGGGAATGAGGGATGGAGGGAGGGAAGGGAGTTTGAAGGGGTAGAGGGATGAAGGGGATTTCTTGTGTGGTGTGAGCTCCTTTCCTGTCTATGTGAGGTAACCTGATTGGTGCCTGAGACGTGAATCCCCCTGAAGTGGCTCCAACAGCAGTTTCCATATTCTGCTCCACGTCAGACCCAAGCACTAAGGGTGAGACACGCTTGAGCACAAACATACTGACACAAACACCAGAGCTGTTTTCTATCCAAATCCTTCCTTGCCCCCAACCCCGTACCCAACCCATCCCCCCTCCCCCCCTCACCCAGGCTCTGCTGGCTGTCCCCACCATGATGAACCATCAGCCTGCCAGAGTTCAGGAGTGCATCGGCCCATTTCACAAGATGTCAGGTTTTCAGGGTCACTGCCTTTTGTCTGATTTGCTTCATCAAACCCCAGACCTGGCACATGAGGTGGGTGGGGTCAGAGGCCAGGCCACTCCCACTTCTCCTGAAGTTGTGGATTGAAAAAACACTGTCTAGTTAACTATAGCGAAAGAGAATGGGGAAATTGTAGTACAATTTGTAATGGTAAAATAAATCGAAACATTAGCTGCAGATTACAAGTGCATTTAATTGTAATGGTCATCGGGATTTTGCATCACTACTCAGGACCCTTCAAAGCATATCAACGTTTTCTGTTTAGCAGATAATCAATGATTAACATTATGATAAATGATTAAAAGAACAGATTTAGAGCAATTGCCGCAGACTCAGATGAAACTTGAGTTCCAGAACATTTAAAGGAAGGCACGAGAGTGAACAAACATCCACTCATAACTCAGATCTAGAACAATATAAATGGGAAAAGCTCAAATCAGAGCTAAACACAGACAACCCTCTGGAGATGGTAACTTATCAGAGGTATGGCTTGTGTACGGTGAACCCCTAACCCTGTTTTCTGTGGAGCCTGATCACAATTGAGATGTTTTAATTGCTTGCTAGCCGGTGGACGAGAGACTCCATTTTGCTTAGACTAGCGTATTTTGTCAAAGCCAAGCCGTTCAAATCAACTCACCCCCTGTAAAACCCCCTTTGGGGACTGCCTGGGCTCCATTATTCCATGTGTATGTGGTGGGGACAGGGATGTAAATATTTCATTATATGCATTGCTCTGCTCCTGCCAACTGAAGCCTGGTGAAGCACACCTACTTTCTGTGCTAACCTCTCTTTCTTTCTTTCTTTCTTTTTGACTTGTTTTCTTTATTTCTTTTTGTCTTTTTTTCTTTCTTTCATTCTTTCTCTTTCTCTCTTTCATTATGCAGCTCTGCCCCAGCTGAGGCATTACGCTGAAAGCGTATTATTGGTGAATTTCCTCATATATCGACTCCCCACCGATCTAAAGCAGCTTTAAGCCCCTCGTATCCTCACTGCCTTTCCTGCTGCAGATGATCTAATGTTGTACTTGAGCTACATTCCACTGTATGTCAGAAGGTCACATATTAACTTTTGTTTGGATGAGACTCCAGTGGAAACAATAGTAGCAGAGTCAACTCAAACATGAACCAGATTTTCAAACGATGGCCATTTTGAGAGACTGTCCAGTCAAATATTAAACGTTGATTTATGTGAGTTATCTTTCATCCACAAGTTCAGCAGTGAAAAAAGTGACGGAGGGGGCCAACATAGCAGGAACTTCACCAGTGTACCACAGAGTGCATATACAGTATATATACAGATGAGTTTGTGTGCCCATGTGAGAGACAGTGCAATGTGCACTGACCTCCCACCATTGGAATCAATAACAGTCAATCGTAGCCTAGCTGGTAGTTCACAAGCCTTCGGGCCCATCGGACTGTTCACATTCAACTATCCTGTTTTGTGCTGAGGTGCTGTGGTTAGGGTGACCACTTGTCCCACTGCGTTGTATCGCACAGTATTTTCAATATGCGACTCGCGGGACAAGGGGTGAAAATGCTGTGCGATACAATGCAAAGCGGGACAAGTGGTCACCCTAGCTGTTTTGCTGTCCTATTGTGGTGCTGTCCTGCTGTCCTATTGTGGTGCTGTCCTGCTGTCCTGCTGTGATGTTGTTCTGCTTTTCTGCTATAGTGCTGTGGTGCTATGGTCGTGTCCTGCTATAGTGCTGTGGTGCTATGGTCGTGTCCTGCTATAGTGCTGTGGTGTGGTGCTGTCCTGCTATGGTGCTTTCCTCTGTGTTGTAGTGGTACTGGCAAATGTCGCATATAAGTTGATAGGACTGCTCATGGTCTAACACGTACTGAACACATATACTGGTATGTGCACAGACACACTCATAGACACATGCATTGACAATGACACACATACTCGCGCACACTAACCCAGACACACTCACACACAAATCTGAGGTAGTGTCTCATGGAAACAGGGTCCAAGAGCACACCCAGAGGAGTCTGGTGTGAGGAAGGACCAGCCACGTCCCTGACCCACACAAAGGCCACCACGTCCACAGGTGTCCAGTCCTCTCACCCCCTCAGCCCTCAGCCCCCCCTCTCATCTCCTCCTGCCCCTCTGTATGTCAGCCCTGACAGACAACAAAAGGACCTGATGTGAAACCCATTCACCCAATCATGTCAAGACATCGCCTCGGGGGTCAAGGGTTGTGATGGGTCACAGCGCCGTGTTGGAATGGGGATCAGAGATCAACGAGACTGACCACTCGTCCTTTTCTCATGACATCATCGGCCCCTCCAACTGGCCTTTCATTCCACAAGCTATCTGCTCCGGTTGGACTCCCTCACTGAATTGATCACACAACGACTCAATAGATTCATTAGGTGACTTGTCAAGTGATAACGGCTTGACAATGACATGGTGACATAAGTTCTTGCTGTGGGTGCTACCGTGTGACGAGGTCAAACTAAAATAGCATCATGTGGGAATATTCCATGGGAGACTACGATTATAAAATATAATTTAGTTTGGACCTGTATCTTATATACTATCCTACTGTATAATGTCCAACAAGTGTTTACCCACTTAACTAAAGCCTAAAGACTACTTTGTAGGCCTCAGACACAAGTGCTATTCATACAAACCGACTTACAAATATCTTTTCAACCATGTTCGTTTTCCAAAGATAAATTATGTTAAAGTATTTTAATATCAATATTTTTTTAATGATTTTTTTACAGACAAATCAAGTGCACTCAAGTAGCTGAAACTATTTAGACCCAGGTCTCAATACTAAACAGATGTACTTACAGTATGTACACAACCATGAGTCTTTGTATTTCACTACATATATTTAAAAGCAGTAAACACTGCCATTTTAAAGAACTGACAGTTATCTTGAGATAATAAGCCTACACATATCTACACCTACTTCAGTAATGGTAAAGGTTGACTATTGTGTGTCGAGCTTGAGGGGTGAGTTTGAGGGTATGACCTTTATCGTCAGTTACTATGGATACTGTAGGTTACTCTACCATCTACTCTGGCAGTATACAGTGTGTAGGACACCTCTAGATGCTCAAGTGAACATGTTTCTACACCTTATCCATCCCTTCTTCCTCTCATCCATCCGTTTTTCCTCTAACCTATCCCTTCTTTCACTCTTCCATCCCTCCTCTCATCCATCTCGTCCCTCTCATCCATCTCGTTCATCACTCGTCCCTCTCATCCATCTCTCCTCCCTCTCATCCATGCTTTCTTAACTCTTCCATGCCTGTGGAGGGTGTAGAGGAAGAAGCTTCTAGAGATTAATGGGTGAAGTGTCATGGCAACAACACATGGAAAGAGGAGACTCCCTATAGAACCCCGCTGGAACCAGCGAACAGCTGGAGCAACAGCCAATGAGAGACAAGGAAACAAGGGGGGAAGGTCGGGGGGAGGAGGGAAAGGAGGAGGACTGAGGGGAGAGTGGAGTGAAGCTAGGAGAGCTGCAAAGTGCAAATATAGTGACGCCTGAAGGAATAGTCACCTCAGTTCATTCTGATGCAGTGCTAATGTAACTCACCTTTTTCTCTCTCTGTCTTACTGTCTCTCTATCTCTCTTATTATCCCTCTCACCATCACTTTCCATATCTCGTTCTCCCTTTCTTTCTCACTCTCTCTGAGTGCTTCTCCAACAATTCTGTATTTTCTTAATTCTGCCATGGTCACATTCTGCACAGCGTGCATAGTTATGATGAATCCCTTTGTGTTGTGTCACAGATGTTCCATTGGTTATTCACTGTTGTTGGACAAAAGGGATATTTAAGGATGGGCATTGTTTCTGAATGACTGCCTATTGTGCTTACACATCACTGCTTGCAGATTTTTTGACTCACTCCAATATGATATCTATGCATGATATGTAACATTTCAGGCTTGAAAGAGAGTTTGAAAGTGAAGTGAGTCACTCTCTTGAAAACATCAAGAGATTAACACAGAAGTACACCACACAGTCAAGTCTCAGTCATACAAATTATTCCTCTTTGGTGTTTTAGATCATAAATGTGCCAATGGGTTTTTAAGTTCCCAAACAAGGTTAGACCAAGATATAGGTCTAGATCTGGAGAGTCTAAAATATGTTATTTGATACATTTTTGATGAGCTGGGAGTTTGCTGTGCAAACAGTACAGTGTGTTTAATCTACTAAACATAAAGGATTCTGACATTCACAGCAGTGCTTTGCAAACATTATTACAGGACTAAAGTATCTCTCTGTCTCCCCACACACACACACACACACATACTCTCTACTCCCCTCCCCCACCATCCTTTCCTTCTCTCTCCTTCCACCTTTCTTTGTTTCTCTCTGCTCTCTCCATTCGACAGTAGCCCTGCAGAACCACACTAGCAAGAGGGTGCCAGTCAGTGGAGGAGGTGAAGACAATGGCAGTGCGCCTGGGCTGACAGACACATGGCTGTCCGAGGGAGAACTGTTACTGCAGGTGTGTATATATATATATATATATATGTGTGTGTGTGGTATAATCCTGGTTGTTCCCAAAGCACTACATAACATGGATATGACCAAATAATGTCTCTCACTAAGTCCAACATGCTGTATATATATGTACAGTATAGACATGTCCCCCATTAAACTCAGGTTATAATGATTCAAATGTAATTTACAAATATTCGATAGAAAAATTAATTGACAACTGACTCCTAGCACATTTACAGTACATATGGATGTGGATCATTGTACGCTGTCATCACATTTAAATTATTTTCAATTAGGTACAACAGTTTAATGACATGTTTTAGCTGCTGGGGAAATGTGTTAATCTGAGCGTCTGGACCACTTTCATGTTTGTGTTTGGGATGAAATCTGTTTGGGTTGGGACGAGCTCAGGAAAAGCTTATCAGTGGATGTCAGTCTGCTGCCGTCAGAGCCCTCAGTACGAAACAGCTGATCTCCGTTCGGACCGAGCAAAATACAGCCAGATAAACGATGGCTCAGCATGTCCTCAGAACCAAGGTTATCAACAGAAGATCAGCTTACATTGAAAAATATGCGTATTTGAGACTTTTTCCAATCCAGTCTTTTTTTATTAATAGAGATTGGAATTCCGCTTTTTAACTTTAACCACATCCCTATATCTAGTCAGTGAGGGTACGGTTTTCGTTGCACACAAGTTTTAGGTCTCTTGTAATCTATTCACTATCAACATCAACATATTACCATAAGTATAAACCTGTGTTTACTTATCTCCCTAAATCATGACAACATAGTCCTACCTTCTAGATCAATATTCTGCCTGTGGTTAGTTAGATGACAGCATGTTAGTCTGATATGTAGACAGGCATGTAACAGCTCTCTGAGGTGGTGAGCTGAGCACTCGTAACATTCAGCAACTGAGACAGGGTTGATGATAAAGAGTTTAGAGAGAGCTTCTTGGCTGCCAAATCTCTTCTGGATTTGCTGGAGTCATTAATTTTCCAGTCCAGTTCCCCAGAAGAAAAGAAACTGTCTGTCTGGCAGCCATCTCCACCCTGGGAGGGTAGTTTAATTATTATGATAAGAACTACAACTCCCAGATGAGTTCCTAATTAAGCATGAACACTAATTTTGAAGATTTAGAACAAGAAGTAGAAGTAGAAGAAATGTAAATATAAATACAAGAAAGATTGCTGAAAAATAAGTTACAAAATGAGGATGGTCAGGCAGTGAACTTCAAACAGCAACTGTGGAACATTTAAGGAGACAACAAGAAATTGAAAACTAGTTGTTGGGCAGCCTGAAACCTATTTCTGACTAGACTCTGCTTCTTTGCTGTGGTTCACTTCAGATCCTCTGTCGTAAATTATGGAGGAGCTGTGAGGAAATGAATAATTCAGAGGTGAAGGGGAGCAAAATAGCCTCAATGTATTAAAGGTACAATAGGTAAAATCTTTTCAGTGAAAAAGGGAAGTTTAATAAGTTTTCATAATATAGGTTGAGACCATTTTTACACAGGATTGCCCAATTTCTATCTTCATAAATAAATATGCATACTTATTTAAAATATACAGAGAAATCTGTTGTAAAATGTAAGTACACCCATGAAAATTCTCCAAATGTTTGGATGTTTTATATTAGTTTAAACAATAGGCTTGGTGGTGATACAGTTAAAAATATTAATTAAAAACCTGCCCCAGCTGCACTGACAGAAGCACACCTCACAATTTTCCCAGAAATGGTACCCTCTCTAGTATGATTTATTTTATAACGTCATCTTTTGCAGCTTTAATTGAGAATTTACTTGAGAAAATTCTCAAGTATAGCTTTATATTTTGGATAAAGGATAAAGGATAGTCTCTTACAAATAACTTACAAATAGACTGAGACGGACTATGTGCATCCTGCAAAGCAAAAGCCATTCCATTTTAGCAACTACAGTTGGACACTTGGGGCCTGTTGGCGTTACTAAAATACAAACACTTTTAACAGAATGGCTATGTCCTTTAAATAACAGCAAGCATGCCCTGAAGCCTTGAAAAGGGAACATTAAAATTGTAGATGATGGTAAATGGTCCATGTGAGATGTTCAGACCATTAATAATGCTGGTTATTAGGGTAAAACAAACTTCATATTTTGGTTTGTATTGTACAGCTTACACAAAGAAGGGGGCAGAGATAATTGAGGTGAATCACAAGCTGGAAGAGCAACATTACGTCATCAGTCTTACTCACCAGTTAGGCTGTGGGTGAATGCAGTAATGGGACATGTGTGTGTACAAATGTGTATTTGTTTCTCATTGCTGTATACATGTATTAGTGTGGGTGGGCATGTGTTTAATATTTATTAGGGGCTTGTGTGTGTGTGTTTGATGTGGTTGCCATCCCTGTGTTTGTCCTGTGTAAATGAGGCAGATATCTTTGCACGTCTGTTTATTTGTTTGTTTTCTAACTCATGTCCCCATGTGGGGGTGGGGGAGTAGCGCTGGAGTGTTTAGTGGGGTGGAAGCACAGGACCAGCTGTTCCCATTTGAAGACTAGCGATGAGGGACTAATACAATCTCTTATTTCCCTTAATTTGACTATCCTTCTACTTCAGCCCAGTTGGCCTTGACAACATAATGACGCATGCTTTTAATATGAATCAAACATTCCTGGTCTGCTTTGAACTTCTCTCCTAACCTGTACCATGTTCTCCTCATCTCTGCTAACTACATATCCTGCTTTCCTAACCTCTTTTCTGGTCTGCTCCTTTCTCCAAATCTCTGCCCTGGTGTCGTCTGCTCTCCTAACCTCTGTCGTGCTCTCCCTACCTCTACCCTGCTCTCCTCCTCTCTCCCAACCTTCATCCGGCTCTCCTCCTCTCTCCTGACCTCTATCGTGCTCTCCTAACCTCCATTCTTGTCTCCTCTGCTCTCATGTTTGGCCCATAGGCTCTGAATGGTTTTGTCCTGGTGGTCACTGCAGATGGGACAATCTTCTACTCCTCTCACACCATCCAGGATTATCTGGGCTTCCACCAGGTACTGTCTGTCCCTCTTCTCTCTCTGTAGCCCACCCCATCCAGGAGGGGGTTGTGGGCCAGGGGGGTCCCGTGACTGAGCACTCACCAGCCCCTTAAAGCATGACCAAGTGCTTCAGACCTTCTCCCCCATTCAGAAAGGACAAACAGGCATCTGTTAGGACAGCTTGATCGCCTTTGGGGTCTTGACTGACTAATAACGTTAATCCCCCTAGGTCAGAGCCTTCGACATGCAAAGTTTGCAAACACATATATAGATAATCCTGCCTTGACACCTGCTTATGAAAGATACATGCACTATATTTCATGATCTACCTCAACAGTCTGGTTTTGGTTACTGGTTATGTTTCCACATGTTGTATCTCAGCGCTGTGCTATTATTGGGGTTAGGGTTCAGCAGAAAGGGTAACATTCACTCTAAGTCATATTAGTTGTTGTCAAGAAGTGCTTAAATCAAGTGTGTTCATGAATATATAAATATACCCATCTGATCTGTGTGTAGTTTTACCATTTATGCGGTGGTGTTCTTCAGGCTCTATGGCCAATGTTGAGGTGTGGAGTGACGGATTAGTCATGATGAAGCCCTACTTGACCACGGGTTAACACTCCAGGACCAACAGGGAGGTGTTCCATAAAGAGATAACCTGCTGGTGCTATGGGATTTTCCCAGCTTATACTGGGTCTTACTCCCTAACATGGTATGACCTAGCTAACTCAAACAAACCCAGAGCAGACCCATACCATACACAGACTCACACTTGCATGCGCACACTTCATCCTGATCATAGTCCACTTTCTTTGTTGTGTATTGGGGATCATTGTTTGTTGAGCCTGTAACCAGGAAATCGAACTGTAGTCATATGGTATACAAACACTTCCTGCTGCATGGTGTATGATCTGTAGTAGTGCACATGACACTCTAGATCAGTACAATCTATCAAATACACAATGACAGCAGAGTTTGTTAACACACACAAACTCTCTTTCACACACACACACATCAGTCCCTCTGAATGGAGCAGGGCCGGCTTGCGTGCCATGTCTGCTGGGAGCGGTCAGGGGGCCATGTCTGGACACAGACCCCCTGATGGTGCAGAGAGCTGGAGGAAAGAAAAAGAGAGAGAGAGGGGGAGAGAGGGAAAGAGAAAGTGACAGAGAGAAAGAGATGCAGAGATAGAACTATAGAGATAGAACTATAGAGGGAAAGAGAGCAAGAAAAAGATACGTGACATGGAGAGAGAAAAAGGGACAGATAGAGGCAAAGGGAGAGAGAGAGAAACAGGAGAGAGAGAGACAGAGACAAAGAGAGAGAGAAACAGGAGCGAGAGAGACAGAGACAAAGAGGGAGAGAGAGATGGTCAGAGATAAGGAGACTATTAATAGCATGGCCTTTAGTGCAGTGACCAGGAGTAGCAGCCATAGGAGTGGACAGCAGCTTTCTGCCCAGCACAGCATTGTGGCTCCAGGCCCAGGGCCAGTGTGGAGGGTGACACAGGTAAATAAGCCCAACCAACCCACAGGGAACTGCAGTCCACTCTAGTTGATGGTTCTGCACATCCCATCTGTAAAAAGCCTGGCTCTGTCACACTGTCTTGAATCTGTTGCAATTTAAAAGCAAATTTAGAATGTATAATTTTGACGCAATCCTCTCTCTCTTTCTCTTTGTCTCCCCCCCCCCTTCCTCCCCCAGACGGATGTCATGCACCAAAGTGTGTATGATCTGGTTCACACTGAAGACCAACAAGAGCTGAGGAGAAACTTGCACTGGGCTCTCAACCCGCCGCCTGCCACTGTTGCCCTGGGGCCCCAGGACTCCCCCCCAGGTAATGCTCCCAGCAATCTCCCACGCCCCCATACCTGGACCCTCCCCCCAGAATACAATACAATAGTGTATAAACAATAGGTAATGCAGCATTCATTTGGTTGTCACACACCCTCAAATCAAGTCACATTCTGGTATACAAAAAGGGACAGATTAAGGACCCAGTATCTACTCATATAAAAACAAATTAAGTTATCTATCAAACAATCAAAATATTCCATTCTTCTATGTAGAGCAGGGGTGGGCAATCCTGGTCCTCGAGGGCCGCTGTCCTGCATGTTTTAGATGTTATCCTGCTCCAGCACACCTGTTTCAAATGAATGGGTCGTTATCAAGCTCTGTGGAAGCCAGGTAATGACCATTCATGTGAATCAGGTGTGTTTGGAGCAGGGAAACATCTAAAACATGCAGGACAGCGGCCCTCGAGGACCAGGATTGCCCACCCCTGATGTAGAGCATGTTAGTGACGATGAGGTCCTGATGGTATGCTCTCGACCCTTTCCTCTGCTCTCCTCCGCTCCCTCTGTACTCGTCTGCTCTGCTGTCCTCTCCTCTTCAGACATTGAGCCTGACAGCAGCGCTGCCATGGTGACCTATAACCCCGAGCAACTTCCTCCAGAGAACTCCTCCTTCCTGGAGAGAAGCTTCGTCTGTCGTTTCCGCTGCCTCTTGGACAACTCCTCTGGGTTCCTGGTAGGTGGGAGGGACGTCCACAAACACGGTGTGGGGTGTAGGCACAGTTGAGACTGAATGTGCCTATACTGTATGTGAATACGGATTTGTTTTTAATAGTATTTCTACCATAGTCCGGAGGATATCTGTTAGTGAACAACCAATCAGACTTCTACAGAAGATTATCCTTGTTTGAGATATTCTGTGTGTATGTATGCATGGGTCTGGTGTTTTTGTAAATGTAAGTTTGTCTGTGTGTGTTTGTGGTGCATGAATGTGTGTGTGCAGCCATACATCTGTTTTTTGTGCTTATTTGGCGTGTGTGTGTGCGCATGTGAGTGTTTGTGTGTGCATGCATGCTGATGGTGCTTGTATGTATTTATTTGATGTGTGTGTGTGTGTCCTTCCAGGCTCTGAACCTCCAGGGCAGGCTGAAGTTTCTCCACGGCCAGAACCAGAGGCAGGACAACGGGGGCAAGGTGCCTTCCCAGCTGGCCCTGTTCACGATCGCCACCCCCCTCCAGCCCCCCTCCATCCTGGAAATCCGCACCAAGAACATGATCTTCAGAACCAAACACAAGCTGGACTTTACCCCCATGGCCTGCGACGCCAAGTAATAACGTTCACCTTTGTGTTAATGTTTCGTACAAGTAGGCATGTTCTCATGTTAAAATCCAGATTTTATTATTAGAATATACTAAACAATGCTGGTTACTTCCATGACAGCTTTAGTCATATTATGGGTTACAGATGGCATGACACCACACAACCTACACAAGGCCTACTAGCCATGGTCGTGTTTTGAGCCTTCAATGTGTCTTTACAGGGGGAAGATTGTTCTGGGCTACACAGAGGCAGAACTCAGGGTACGAGGCTCTGGGTACCAGTTCATCCACGCTGCCGACATGCTGTACTGTGCTGAGAACCACGTCAGAAGTAAGTGCCGAAAAAGCTACGGAATTGTCTGTATCCGCTTGACTGTCGTTAGTCTAGGAGCTGGGGAATATTCTCTATATTCCTGACTGTCATTAGTTCAGGATCTGAAGAAAAGTCTTTATCTGCTTGACAGACAACAGCAAAAAAAACAGCTACCTTTTTAACAGCTACCTTCCTGTCAATTTACTTGTTTTAAAGGGGTCGTTGACTGGGTTTTTGGGGTATTTCACACTGTTCCTTAAGATCTCCGAATAGGGTATGTAACATTGGTTGGGATGAAAATGGCCCGGGTGCTGTTCTATGAGACCTGATGCATCCTGTGAAATAGCCTGGGAAAAAAACAAGAGGTTTTCTCCTTTTATGGTATACTCATGAATATATAGATGAGCTGCGCGCTGATTGGTTGGTTTACAACGAGTAAAGCTGCGGAGCAAAGATGCAACACGGCCAACAGCACTCACTGAAACATCAAAGGTGGAGACTTGAAATAAAAAAGTACAAATAAATCTATTGTGTCTACACAACACTGTTTTCAACAGATTGATTAGATATAATTTGGAATAACGTTAGTTGTTTCCACTTCTGATGCCGAAGCAAACAGGATCGACTTAGGTGGGTAACGTTAGCACTATAGCTTAGCAAACAAACTATCGTGATTCAACTCAGCTTCAGTTAGCTCTAGATGTCTTGCTGAAAAATAGATAGACAAACATACATCTTGAATTGTAGATTCACATGACAATGCAGGTTAATTATTTGAATGAAACACAGTCAGGAACATGAAATAACGTTAGCCCCATTGCCAATAAACTAAATCATCACACATCTACCGATGCTAGATACAGGCAGGATACGTTACTAGTAGCATTGCTAATAACTGTTAGGGACAACATCATACTACAGCTTGCGGTTGTGATCAACAAAAGGTCGGAACAGCTCCTCTTTTTAGCAACAGCTTCATAGCAAATCCTGTTTTACATTGTCCCAGGTTTTCAAAACTGTCCTCGTTGAAATGGTTTGAGCAAATGTGTATTTGAGGGGTTGAACTGCACAGGGATCTTCTCATAGACAAACATCACAGCCCGTCGAGTGTTTGGTTCCTTGGGAAGACTCTGAAAACTGCATTTACGACCGTAGTCCATTTTCAATATCCTTGAAAAAAGTTATTCTTTGTAATTCTGTGGAAGTACACACAGCAGCGCAGCAAATTTTGGAGCTTGACAAAGGTACAGACCAAAGCCAAAAAAAGGTGAACTGATGTCAGTTCGGTGGCTTTTTCAAAACCGTTTTACACCTACATTTTTTAATTGTGAGATTTGCCTTGGAAAGAGGTGTCTATGGACTTTGAAGTTCACTGTATGTCCATTTTGCCCACCAAACTGTCGTTATTCAACTATGACAAGGTAAAATCGGTTTTGCAATCAATGACCCCTTTAATCTGGGCCTATTAAATCTGGTTAAACATCTTGTCCTCAGCTAGTATGTATAAGTGATTAACTTCTCTGGCCTCAGCAGTTAATGATGTACATCCTGCAAAATGACTTTTTAAGGTAGTATTGGGCCATGGTAGAGTGAGTCCTGTCAGAAATAGTTTGTACATTTGGGGCTGGTTGAGTCAAAGACTGGTCACAGAGTTTGGACAGCTTTCCTGAATAATCCTCCTGGATTACGGAGCAGATTGAGAAAAGCCACAGAGCCACTAGAGGATAGGACTGCCCCACAAATCTCCACAGCATGAGTGCAGAAGCCATGATCCATAAACTAAACACAGACACACAATGAGGCAGAAACTCTGCTGGACCCAGCTTACCTTTTTATGTATATGTTAGAACTTGTAGAATCTCTTGACCTAAAAGCAGACTAATGGGTTAATGTTGTTTCTGAGTCGATTAAACTATCTATAACATTCTCAAGTGAAAGCTAGAAGAAGCCAACTTTCATCTTAATTCACTCCACTCTGATATAAAAATGAACTGAAGCAGGTTGTGTGTGTGTTCGGGGTGCCCCCCTCCTGTCTGAGTGCTGTGAGTGCTTCCTGTGGTTGCAGTGATGAAGACGGGGGAGAGCGGTCTCACCGTGTTCCGTTTGCTCACCAAGGACAACCGCTGGAAGTGGGTCCAGGCCAATGCCAGGCTGGTCTACAAGAACGGCAAACCGGACTACATCATCGCCACGCAGAGGCCCCTCGTGTAGGTCCACTTCCTGTCCCCCTCTTGAGTCTAGTCTCCCCACCCCAAACACACGTCGTAGGCACATGACGTCTGCTTATGTAACAATCTTATCTGTTGTTCTGACTGGTATTGCATCGAAACCTCTGACATAAGCAGGGCACATGGAACCACTTTGATGACGATACCTCCCAGAGGAAGTGTTGATGATCCTAGACAAGACAGTATGTCCTCCTCCAGAGAAACTGGTGACCATAACAGTGTGGAACATGGCTACAGTGTGTCACACAGATACAGATCAGGGCCATTATAATAGACGCTGTGGATAAGAGCGTCTGCTAAATGAGTAAATGTAAATTATGAAAGACACTGTGTTTATGTCACAGTCACTATAAAGTAAACACAGAATCTGTATTTTGTAAATAGCAAACCTTTGCAGAGTTCTTGTTTAGAAGTTTAGAAGTGTTGTGTCCATGAACAAAGAAGCTGGTGTATCTTCGCCTGCACTACTGACTGTATTCAGTACTCTCTACTGGATTTACTGATGAGTATTGTGGGATGTTTGTTGTCCACACAGGGAGGAGGAGGGAGGGGAGCACCTGAGGAAGCGCTCCATGCACCTCCCCTTCACCTTCGCCACGGGCGAGGCCCTGCTCTACCAGTCCAACCACCCCATCGCCGGCTTCTCCAACGGCGTCCAGGGCTCTGAAAAGAACGGCGGCAGGTCAAAGAAAGGTCGGACGGACCGGGCGTCCAGGGACGGCCTCGACCCGGGCTCCCTGTTGGGGGCGCTGATGAGCCAGGACGAGTCCGTGTACGTGTGCCAGCCCGCCCTGGAGTCCAAGCTATCCTTCCACAGCAGTCTGTTCGGGGACAGGGGGAGCTTCGCCAACCCAGACCCCTCTGCCATGCTCCTGGGCTGGGACGAACCCAACAACGGGGTGGTGGATCAAGGGCTACCGGAGCCGGGCCCCAGCTTCGACCCACTCCTGGCGACCCTAGACTCCCTCTCGCTGGGGGGTCCGGTGGCAAATGAGGAGAATGGGGAGGGTTGTTCCAACGGGGAACTGTTTGGGGCGCTGGAGGGTCTGGGGCTGAGCGCTGAGGACCTGGAGCTCCTGCTGCTGGACGAGCGAATGATTCGGGTGGAGATGGACCCTGAGCGGCCGCCCAGCCTCGATGACCTGCTATCCAATGATGAGATCCTCTCCTACATCCATGATTCGCTTGAGTCCAAGACGGAACCACTGGTGGACAGGGGTTCAGGTTCCTGCTCTGTCATCCCTCCAACCACCTCCACTACCACTATCCCTTCAGCCTCAGAGTCCAGCCCTGCCCCGGCCCCTGGCCTCCACTCTGCCTACCCTCTCCACAGATCCCCCCTGCTCGGCCCGGCACCCATCCTGCAGCTCTCCCAGCAGATGCAACAGCACCTGAACATGAGGCCGGGGAAGGTGGTCCAAAACTGGGACCAGCACAGTAACCACCTGGCTCACCCCACTGCCAACGGGCTCTGTGGACAGAACCAGAACCAGACAATACACACCAATGGACAGTGGACCGCCCAGGCTGTTCTAGCCAGCTCTGGGGTTCAGGTGGACCAATGTCACATACAACAGCACACTCTGTCCAACAGGAAGCTCGATGGAGAGCTCCCTCAGCAGCCAATACACCAACACTACCTCCAACAACAACAACTGCATCAGCCCCACAGGCTCCCGAGCCAGCTCCCTCCACGCCATATCAGACAGAACGGCGCCAATCTCAACGGACTATGTAGCATCCAGATCGCGGGTCACCCAACTGGCAAACAGCAGTGGCAGAACTACAGCTGCAGCCAGCCAGGTGACTACAACACAGGGTCAAGGGTCGAGAGCACACACAGCAACCCCTGCCTCAGCAACGGCCACGTCACGGCCCGCACACACGCCACCATCAGCACCTGTGCAGATTACAGCGTGCCGGACATTTCTGGCATGGATTTTACCATCAACGGTGGAACGTATGGGGCGAACGGAGGGCCCCATCAATGTGGGGGGGAAGCGGAGGTGGCAACCTACCAGAGGATTACCCAGAAGCAGCTGCAGCAGGAAGGGCAGCCGCTGCCCCCTCCCCTGGCACAGGTGCTGTCCAGCCTGGCGCAGGGCCCACCCCCCAATGCCACGCTAGAGCAGATTCTGGGGACGGGGGTGGGGGTGGGACAGCCCTACGCACAGCTCCCCTCACTGGACAGTTATGGAATGGTTTCTGCAGACATCCCTCACGACCTCGACCACAACAAGGTGAGGTGCACAAACCTAACCCTAACCCTTCTTCCAGGCTACTAATGTTGTTGCTTTACCTCCGACTGTGTTATCTCGTTTAGGAGACGAGTTTGTCAGTGACTGGTCGACCTTCATATCCATTTCCCATCCCTTATATTCAAGAGACAGAATAACACACAGCATAAACTTCATCAAGAACAGGAAGGCTTCAGAGAAGGGGAAAGAAGTACTGTAAATTGCGGCAACCACAGTTCTGAATCATCTCCCTGTTGCCTTTGCTTTGTTGATGTTGTTTGGGCGAGGAGAATGGAGGACTTACTGTACAATTATGAGGAGGAGGACGGGGGGAAAAATTATCTTATTGTTGTCATGATGAGGAATGGCTGGCTTGGCGCTGGTTTGTGACCAAAAACATATATATAAAAAGGAAATGGGTTGGATAAAAGCTGAAAGCTGTTAGTCAGCTATATCGCCTTTCATCCGTTCAGGATGTGCTTGTGAGTCCAGGGTCAGTGATCTGAACAGAAAGGCACGTTGTGAAGCCTGAGTAGTTCCTCACAGTCCCTCCCCACTCCCCACACAACCTACAAATTGTTGGTGTAGCCATTACCTAATAAAGACAGAGTCTTAGGCTAGTGGAGGGAGGAGGGAGTTGGGGGCAGAGAGGGCAGAGGGCAGCAAGCTTGCACTGACCGACGGCTGCAAAAAACTGCTGTCAGCACTTTCTATTCAAGAGGGATTGCCACTTTGTTTTTCTCTGATGATCAGAGTAGAAGTGTGTAGGGGGCAGGGAGCTGGAACAGCCTGGTAGGGATGAGGGTTAGTTTGCTTAGTGTGTCCTACAATACAACAACCAGCGATGAGACTGCGAGGGTCTGTTGCTCTGGGGTGAACCCTATCACCACTGCTCTAATTGATCAATCTGATGCTCAAATTCAGAATTAAAATGTCAATATCTGTTTACAGAATGAGAGGACAGCTTCATCCCAGACCTGCTGAAGGGCCTGGTACAGTTTGAAGTTCAAAGGTCACCTCTGAATAATAGGTCATGAGGGGTTTATATGTAACCTCTGGCTTTGTCACGTGTGAGGCTTCTGTGCAGTTCAGAGCGCTCGGTTAAAACCTGTAGTGTGTTCTAATTGGTTGACAGATTATGCCTCATCATTGCTATCATCTCTAACAAATAAAATATCTCTCAAAAAATATTTTTAAACACACCTAGATGCAATCTGTCGATGGTTACTCACAGAATCCATATGCAAGGCTTAATAATGAAAATGCACGGCTTCATTGTTCAATATAAATGTATAACCTTTTTTCTAATTTTTTTCTAGATGGAAAATGGCTGCATTCTTAGCACCACCTTTCCAACTGGCTGTGTTCTACCTAATGGAAATCCTGTAGTGCCCCCTAATGGTCAGCTGCCCTGCCCTGAGACATTGTCCAGCCTCCCAGACTCCCAGACCACAGGCTTTTATCTCTGACCCAGAGGAGAGGGACAAGGACAAGCCACAGATTCAGCCACCCGAGGAGCTGCCTTCAAGTACTCATACACCACGTGGGGGGGAAAAACAGTCAGGACAATATGTTTTTAGTACTCTTTTTGTCGGTTGGATTGTTTTGTACTGTGAGTAATTATCATTTGGAGTTCTTTGTTTACAAGATGCAGTCACAGCTTGAGTCAAGATTTCTTCCAGATGAAAACAGAAGAGGAACTAGTTTTACACAGGTTTTTTCCCCCAATAGTTTTGTTTCCTAATTTTAAGTGAACGAGGATTCTCAGTAAGGAGGCTTTACCCCAGCATCATTAGATGCCCTAAGGGGCCTTCATCATTACTATGATTTGTGACATGACAGTGTGGTCATTAGGGTTTTTTAGCCTCACAACAGGAATGTAAGCATAAATCATACAAACTCCATGGTCATGTGAATTATATTTTCTATCTAATAATGAGATTAGGGGACACATTCCGGAGGGGAAAATTTAGAATCATACAAATCTAATGGGAAGTTTACCGCACTTTATTCCACCGCCTAGTAATACCAGTAGTGTAGTAGGGGTTGTTCATCCTGGTCCATAAAAACACAACCCAACAACCCGTGTTTCATGTTTCATATTTGAAGGTTCTGTTCTGATGTGTGTTGGGATGTCTATAAGTTATCATTTTATTTGTTTTATTGGTGAAATTTCAGGTTGATGTCATTCACTGGGACAGACACTTTGGTACAATTGTCAGTATTATTATTGTTTTCTCACTTGAATTTTCCTTTAGTTGTTGTTGTTATTGTCGTTGTTGATTTTTTACCTTTGGGTGAGTCTTCCAGTACTTAGGGAAACTGTGACTGATAGCAAACACTTGATTTGAACTTATCCATTATTTATTCATATAGATTTTTCATGGCAGACGTACTGTAGGTCATGGATGATATTGCTGACTCTGAGGAACAGTGATGCTTACTGCAATGGAACCTCCGAAATCCCACCACACTTTCCACTTTTGTGTTTCATGTCAGTCAAACAAGCATTTGATAGTATTTTAGCTGCAGTCTCTTACCCAAGTTTGGTAAACAGGACCAGATTCAATCTCTGAATATAATTGTTTCCGAATATGCAGGTTACCATGTTCTAAGAAGGTCTATCAATAATTTAACAATATATTTTACAAACACTGAAAACCAAATGTGAGTATTAAAAAGGTCTCTTCTGGAAGGATACAGTTTTGAATGTTTTATGTATAAAGTCAGTGATGGGAAATAATACATATTAAAATTATTTCTTCATGAAGATGCTGAAAGAGATTTTCACATAGTTGTTACAGTAAGGGGATTATTATTAATATAATGGTGACAATCATTATGATTATTCTTATTATTAATCATCATTCTGTTTAAGTTGAAACGTGATACACAAGTGGTTTTATGTTCTCAGACTCAACTCAGTTTATTTGTATTTTATTTTCTACAAAGAAAATGTTTGCTATATTGAATATGATTGATGTGACCTATTAACATTGTGATTTTAACAAATTATATAAAAACCAACATACAAACTTTGTTTTGAGAAAGACAGGTATGTAAATATATTTGTTTTTTTGCATCAGTTCACTTGTTTTAAGCACTATTTTTAAAACACACTGCTGCTTATTGAACTCTTGTGTTGACTCAGTTTTATTATACATTGTAAATACTTATGATTAATGCCACTCAAAAAAAACAAGTAGACTCTTCTGCTATTTTTTAAATGGTGCCATACTACTGAAATGTGTAAAACTTTACATTGACTTCATTGGAAGTATTTTAGGAAGTCACTTTAACATTATTTTAATTAACAGAACAAGATGTAGATATTTCAATAATGGAAAGTGGATACATTTTGACCCATGTCCTGTGACTGCTTGTCTAAAATGTATTATTTTGGTCCTTTGAAATAAAAGGTTACTGCAATCACATTAAAACATCTTGAGGTATATAACTTTGCCGATCAATATTTAACAAATGTGTTTTCAGATGGTGTTTGCGGTTTGAAAGTCTTTGGTCATTTACTGGGTTCAGCTCACAGTTCACAGCTACAGCTGTGTGATGGATTATCAGTGTGTTACTAAGCATCTGGAGGAACTCTCCCCTCCAGCATGGTCATGGACCTCTTCTTTTTGCCCAGAAGTTCACCTTTGTAGCTTTTCTCACACAATCACACTGGGATTTACAAAAGGGACGGCTTCATCCTTCTGCTTGCAGTCTGTTTTTACAGTGTGTACCCTGGATGGGAACAATCTGGGAACTACTGTGTTATGGGTCTTGGACCACAGACTTGGACTCATCAGCAGTGATGCATGGTGTCTTTGAAAATAGAAATTGTAGCTTTTGGTTGAGCAAAGGAACACATCATACAGCTACTGTTGCTGCTTCAGTAGATGGACCCAGACTGGGGGATGTCCCACATAATGCCTGAACAGTAATGCTTAGTGATCAGCACATTTCCAGAGGGGGAGGAAGGAGCCAACATGGTTGGATGGAGAGTAGGGAGGGGGTGGAGGAGCAGTCACAATATTGTGAACGTCTGTACGCCAGGGCATCATGCTTGAGTGAGCTACGTCTCCAGTATCCCATCATGCACTTCCCCCGGGGGTCAGAGGGCAGGCCGTGTAGAACCCACGCTGGAGTCGGCCTCGCTTTGTAAACATTTATGAGACAGTGTCCTCTCATGCAGAATAAGGAAAACACCCAAGCATAAAGATAGTATACTTAAATCGAATTTAAATGTATTAATATAGAGCTTAATACATTTTCTTCATATTAATCTTTTCCTACACAATTGGAAGTGAACTTTTAATGTATTAATTTTCTATTTACAGAAACGTAGTAATAGCTTGTTAGTTAGTCATTTACTCATACTTAAAGTATACTTACAGTATAATATTTGCTTGGGCAGACTAACCCAGCTATGGAGTAGCTCTGTGTGGCAGTGCCTCCCTGTCAACAGTAGGAAGTCACTGGAATTAATTTGAACATCAAGCATCGCCTGGAGACCTCAGTGTGTTTGGGTGCAGAATTCTAATAGACTGTGATGTGAATCCAAATGAGAGTCCAAACCAACCTGTCAGAAAATGTTGTTTTTTTCAAGTCCAGTTCCAGTGCATAATATTCCAGTGTTGCTGATGCTGAGCTCTGGTGCCCCCAAACCCCTCACCCCCCTCCCTCCCCACCTAACCTTCTTCAAAAATATTATATTTTTAACTACATGATTGTCTCTTTCAAAGTACTCTCTATGGCCCCTCAGCAAACGCCCATTATTTCTGTGGTCTTGCAAATGCACAGACACCAGTTAACGTGGAACAGAGGCTGACGGGACTGGAGAATGCAGCTGCAGTGAGCTCATATTCAGGCTCCAGTCTCTCCCTGAGATCCACTCTGACAGGACCAAGGGAAACATCCTCCTCATTTATCATTTTCTATTAAAAACCTCAAACAGAGAAGATATACTTAGTCTCTGTTAGGCATATGTTGAGAGGAGCATGTCACTTCGTATCTCCTAATAACGCGAGGTCGAGGGGCTTTTTTCGCTTCTGCGACGGCACGGAGCATTAGACGTATCGCATATCTTCTTGTTCTGAAATAACAAGGCCAAATAAAAACAACAAAACTGCGTGTGCCAGAGGGACATTGTTATAGATACAATGCTCCATTTGGAAACGTGATTTATGTCAAACTGAGCTGGCTGAAGCAACGGAGAACATATTGAGATAATAGACAGCCAATCAGCATCCTCTGTCCTGGGGGGAGAAGGCAGGGTTGGAGCAGGATGGCTGAATCATCACCCAAAGACCTCCTGTTTACTCAGAGCTGGACGGGCTGGATGATTGTTATTGTACTTGGGCTATTTTCAGCTCGGGAGATGGAAAACAATGTTGTATGAAAGCAGAAGGACGCAAAGTAACGCCATTATGTACATCGTGAAATGTTTGTGTCTGTTCTCTGCTCAGTCCACCCAATATCTAACATTTCTGGTTTTGGGCTAAACACAGATATAGAACACATAGATTTAGCAGACTATTGCATTTAAAGAAACATAAAGGGAGGTTTTGTACCTTGGACCTCTTGATCTGCAGTCAAACACTGTACCACCAAACAATTCTCATCTTCTAGTATGTTTCTGGAGCTAGCACCAACCAAGGTTTTCTCTCTGATACAGGCCCCCAGGATCGCAGTTTCTTCCCTGGACACATCTGGCCTGACCCTCTACATTCACCCATGGCCTCATTATTATTATTACTATTATTTTCATCTGATGAAAAACGTGCTACACCTTCACTCCTTAGAATACACTAGATGAGCTAGCATCAACTACATGTTACAATGCTTCCCCTGCACCCCCTACAAACACACACAAACTACACACACATCCTGGGGAGAAGAGGAACAGAGAGATGTTAGGAAAGCACTGCTGGCCCTTCTGATATACTCTGGAGTGGAAGAGTCTGTGAGAGGCCCAGCAGTGGGGATTCTGTCACAGAGAGTAACCCAGTCCAGCCAGTACACAGTAACCCAGTCCAGCCAGCACACAGTAACCCAGTCCAGCCAGCACACAGTAACCCAGTCCAGCCAGCACACAGTAACCCAGTCCAGCCAGCACACAGTAACCCAGTCCAGCCAGTACACAGTAACCCAGTCCAGCCAGCACACAGTAACCCAGTCCAGCCAGCACACAGTAACCCAGTCCAGCCAGTACACAGTAACCCAGTCCAGCCAGCACACAGTAACCCAGTCCAGCCAGCACACAGTCACCCAGTCCAGCCAGTACACAGTAACCCAGTCCAGCCAGTACACAGTAACCAGTCCAGCCAGCACACAGTAACCCAGTCCAGCCAGCACACAGTCACCCAGTCCAGCCAGTACACAGTAACCCAGTCCAGCCAGTACACAGTAACCAAGTCCAGCCAGCACACAGTAACCAAGTCCAGCCAGTACACAGTAACCCAGTCCAGCCAGTACACTGTGTTCTCAACCTGACCTCACCATCTGTTGACTAAAGGATGGTAAGTTTATGTCCTACAAACAAATATTTGAATGGCAAATTCAGTCATTTTGTAGCAACATTTTAAGTTTTGGTCCGTTTTTCAGGTTCAGGCGTGCAATGAGGAGTCAGCTTGTGAGGTGTATTGAGGTTGTATTTAAGTGTTCACTCACATCAATGATGTGATCATAGCTCCACACCATCCTCTAGTGAGTGAAGATGGTAATGAAGCTCTAATCTTGCATTAACAACAGGAACCTACAAACCCTAATGGCTTTGGAACAGTTACATAAGTTACACACAAATATTGTAGACTAAGATCACTCTTTAATTTACAGGGATAGGCAACATCATAGAAACATCCTCATATACCATGTATTGGTTATTGTCCAACGACTGTGCCAACCTCCTGTCCCGAACAGTAGGCCAGTCCTTTGTATTATGCTTTAATCTATTGCATTGTGTCTGGTTAAAATACCAGACTACTCTTTGCTACTAACCGCTGAACTACTGTTAGAACTGTACTTTTCTTGTCCCAATATTATTGTATACATAATCCTTGTACTACATGCATTATTTCCATGTTGCTTCCAATAAAAGAGCAAATTAACAGAATGTAAAATGTGGTACATTTAAATCTGCCCTAGGTATTATAGTAAAATATAATCAACTAAGAAACGGCATCTCAAATTCGTTCCTCCAACTCAAGTTTGATTGACACAAAATCTGCCAAGATTTTGTGCGAGTCCACACTGACATTCCACTGGCACTTAGCTGTCTGAGTTGCTTAACAACAGTTATTTTTAACTGGATTCTTTTTTACTTACTGTGCCAGTAATCACATTTCACATTTACGGTTCACAATCTCTGGTTTTTGGTGGAGGCCTGTTCTATTTTCTCCAGACTTCTTCTGGGCCAGTGAGGCCCCCAGTAGAGCCCCTACAGCAGCCCCTACAACGCCCCTGGTGGCAACCCTCAACGGAGCGTGGACAGACCCAGCCACGGCTCCAACCACAGCCCCGAGCGCTACAGCTCCAACCCTCAGCCAGGACACTGTCCTCCTCCACTCATCCCTCTCTCTCTGCACTCCAGATCCTGCTGCATCTCTCCATTCCTCCTCATCGAGCTGTGCTCGTTGTGTACTTCCAGTCTGCTCTGAAGAGACGTTCCACTCCATCTCTGAGAGAGAGAGAGAGAGAGATATATATATATATAGAGAGAGAGAGAGAGAGAATGAGAGGCAGACAGAGATACTAACAAATGCCTCACAATATTTACAGGTTTAGTTCATTAGTATAACCTAAAGATTATAGATCCGAGCAACAGATCTTCAAACGCTGGTTCTTACTCACTGAGATTTGTGATATCAGTCTGGCCAGCAGTTGTTTTTCTCCCCAGTCTGGACTGGTCCTCCTTCATGTGCGTCAGCAGGAGCTCCATCCCTCTACTCTGGAGCCGGTACTCATCCAGCTGTCGACTCAGTTCTGAAACTTCCTTCTTCATTCCGACACACCTTGACTCGCTCTCTAGATATCGTTCCTGAAGCTCAGCAGTGGCGGCGCCCCAGTCTCGTTCTGCCTCCTCTCTTCTCTTTTTCAGATGTTCTACCTGCTCTTGAAGCTTTCTGATTTCAACACCATGCTCTCTCTCCGTATTTTCCAGAGTCACATCTTTTTCTTCGCACAAATGCGTGAGAGCCTCAATCTCTTGCTCATACTCAAACTTTCTTTCCTCAGCTTCTTGCTCTCTCAATTTGTTTATTTGCCTCAAGTCTGTTACCATGTAATCTTGCACTGCACATCTCTCATTCACATCTGCCACTATCCTCTCTTTCTCCTTGAGCATCAGTTTAAGCTGGATGTTCTCCTTTTCAACCTCATCGAACCCTCTACTGATTTCCTCTGACCTTTGAACCAACTTCCTGTTACTCTCCTGGAGCTCCCACAGTGTGTTCACCAAAAGTCCGCCCTCATTTTCCACCACAGTGTCTTTGATCATCTGTAGCAGCTCCCTGACCTGAGAGCCCTCAGCCAGACCTGTGTTCTCCAACACCTGGTACCTGTTCCCACTCCGGTCCACCAGCCAGCACAGGCAAGGCCACCTCTCTATGTGCTGCTCTATGGAGGTGCCGCCAAGCCGATCTCCCCATGTAAACAGAACCACAGTTCGGCTCCAGATTAATGGGCCGAGCAGCTTCAGATGCTCCTCCAGTCTGGACCGGTCCGACTCCGTGAAGGTCTCATCACATCGTATGACCACAAGGAAAGCTTGAGGGGCATTGTCACATAGAAAGGCACTCTGGGTAATCTCAAGCCGGATTTCCTGTGGGGTGTCTTCTGAGAAGTATCTGGCATGCCAGCCGGGAGTGTCGACCACAGAAACCAGTTGCCCGGCCACGTCACCCTGTCTGCTTACACACTTCAATGTTGAGCGTCCAGCCTCAAATACTTTGTCACCCAGAATGCTGTTTCCTGTTGAGGTTTTACCAGCTCTTCGAGCTCCCACCATCACTATGTTCAGCTCTTGGAGATGATGTGGCAAACCTACAAAGGAAACACTCATTTGAAAAAACAGACTGCACATGTTCCTGAACAGATTCAGAAAATGAAAAAAAATACAAATGTTTATGTCTGTAGGACAGATCTTTACCTTGGAGCAACAATCTCAGTGTGTCTCTCCTCCTTTGCATCTTCAATCTTCTTTGCTCTGCTCTCTCCTTGTCCACTCTCTTCCTCACCTCTGCGGCTCTGTGAATGCTCTCCTTCATGGTGAAATAACCTTCTCCACCCTCTTCAACATCTCCAGTTACCATCCTGTCTATCTTCTCAAACAGTTCTTTTACATGAGTGACATCATTGCCAGTTGTGTTCAGGACTTGGTACCTGTGTCCACACCTCTCCACCATTTCCCTGAGGTACTGGTGTCTGGCTATGTACTCCTCCACTGAAACTCCTGTGAGTTTCTCATGACCGGTCAACACCACCACCATGCTCCTCCAGAGCGCCTGGTTCAGAAGCTCCAGGGGGCCCTCCAGTGTCCACTCCCTGCCCCTGCAGGACTTCAGTGGGACAACCATGAGGAAGGCATGGGGCCCGGGCTGACAATGGGACAAGCTGTCTGCCACGTTCCTGTCCACCAGAGACCAGTCATCCACCATGTACTGGACCCACCTCTGGGGGGTGCTGACCACGGTGACCCTGCGGCCGTCTGCGTGGACGCACTGTCTCCTCACACACATGTCCACCGGCCTGCGGGTGTCGAACAGCTTCCTATTCAGAAGAATATTTCCTGTCAGGCTCTTCTCCAGCCAGTCTCTTCCCAGCAGGAGTAACCTCAGCTCTGGAGGGCTTCCTTCCACTGCAGACATTAATATAAAAGAACATTCTAATAATAATAATGTACATAATGTGATATTAAAAAAAAATATATAAAATCATATTTTAAGGATATTTAATATTCCACACCAGAAATACTGCATTTTGATAATTTGTGTGTGCCTCAATGACTGAAGTTTAACCACATTGAAATAACAAGGTATTAATAAAATAATCAATACCCTGATGGAACCTCATGAAAATTCATTTCAATTCATTTCATTCTATCATCTTTTTGCTTGGCTGCCCATGAGATGTTGGCTGTACGTGCTCCTGGAAGTACTCACTCTGTTCCTGGTTTAAATACCCCTGAAGTACTCACTCTGTTCCTGGTGTATATACCCCTGAAGTACTCACTCTGTTCCTGGTGTATATACCTCTGAAGTACTCACTGTGTTCCTGGTTTATATACCCCTGAAGTACTCACTGTGTTCCTGGTTTATATACCCCTGAAGTACTCACTGTGTTCCTGGTTTATATACCCCTGAAGTACTCACTGTGTTCCTAATTTATATACCCCTGAAGTACTCACTGTGTTCCTGGTTTATATACCTCGGAAGTACTCACTGTGTTCTGAAGTCTTTCCTTTATATTCTGTCCCAGAACTTAGAGGAGGAGCGGGCCCCAGCATTGTATGGAAATGACTGTGTTCTTTGTCACTGCGAACGTTTCTGTTGTTTAGACTCTCTTCATGTGTTGTCCCCTAAGGTCAAAGTCTCTCCGCTGACAACAGAACGGTTCCACCGAGTGGAAAAACACACCAAAGAAGGTTTCCACCCATTATACGACATGCTCATAAAGCAGACTTAAAACATTTACCAGTTATGCCAGTACATCTCAATCGTGTCGTGTCATCCGCCCATTGAAAATATAATAAGAGTTTTCTACAGCAAATCATACTTCTTTCCTTATATCCAGCCAGCCTCTGCAATTTCAAATGCATTAGTGGTCTTAAATGGCAATTAATAATGTTGTTATATACAGACTACTTTAGTTCGACTTCCTTCTTGTGAACACATTAAAAAAATATATATATCTTTCTGCTTCCTTCGAATGTTTTAATATTTATTTTCAGTTTTAAATTCAAAGAGAAAGCCACAGCTGTTCCATAGCCAGTCTCTAAAGGAAATCCCTGAGTCAGAATTAACTCGGTTTAACATTTGCAACAGTGCACATCATGCAAAAATGTAATACATCTACAGTCCTTCTGCACTCATTACAAAGCTTTAGTAACAAGAAATCACAGATGAAGCGCTCATTCTCTGTATGGTTCTTCGGCCAAACATCCTTAGTGTTGCTGTGATTGAATTTCAAGCTGAAAAGGTAGAGGCTGAGTTTGCTATTCAGTGTGCATCAGACCGCTGGACACGTTTTATTCTACAGGAGGGTGAATTAGCCGTCTTGTCTCCTGTTCCTGTGTGACATCACCGCTCCAACGGTCTTATCGCTGGTAGAACTGATGCATCATTAGTCATTCAGTTGTTCTGCAAAAGAAAACAGCTCACAACCATGTCTATATACAGTGGAGTATAATGTCACTGACATTATGTACACATGGACATTTGAATACAGTCCACCAGAGAGCAGAGCTGTCCTGTGGTGCCCTGGCAGTGTCCTGGTGTCTGGTCTAGCTGCTCCAGTCCACCAGACAGCAGATGGGTGTTGGATGGGCAGGGATGTGGTACAACAGTGTGCAGGGGAGAAGGAGGTCATATGCACCTGGTTAGTGGGTGGAGATGTCTTCTGACTACAACAAGCTGCTACGTGAGGTTGCACTTCAGGGAAAACGTGGGTCCCTATGGTACTGAAGAGGAAACAAGTACAGAAGTACACACTAGCACCTCAGAGGCCATTGTAGTTAACTTGCTTATAGTACTTTAAGCAGCTTTTTACACCGTGGAATTTGAAAGGAGATCCTGTTTCACAATCCATATCAGAGACAGCATTGAGACATCCGGACAAATAAACAAAATCAAAGAATAAAGAATAGGTGTGATTAAATCCTTTAATGTTCGTAATTGTTTAATTGAAGAAACAACAGATACAAATACTTAGAAAAAAGACAAATAAATAAGAGCTGATTCAAGAGGTGCCACTTTAAGTGAAATAACTTTAGCCGAAAAAGGTCAGATTGCAGTGTTTATCTTCTACTGTTAATTCATTCTTCAATTTCAGAACTCATAACAAAAAAATATTAGGTTACTAGTTAGAGGATTATTTTCCTTATTCCATTTAAAACCTCCAGTGTAAGAAAAAACGTCTAAATTATGTTGAAACTTTACTTTGACCTTTTGTCCCTTCTATAATATTTACACCTTACGCACATCAGAACGACCCCCTACATAGCCGGAGGAGCCCCACCAGAGCATGATGGGATACTAGGAACCATGGAGGTGGACCAGTCTCTCTCTCTCTCTCGCTCTCTCTCTCTCTCTCTCAAACTTTACCCACGTGTCAAGGTCCTAAGCTTGAGAGTTGAATGAATTAATGAATGAGACTGAGCTACTGGCATCAGGCTCAGCGCCTTTCGGGGCAGCAACTGAGGGTGTCGTGAGGAGAAGGGGGAGCCGTCTTAGCTAAACCTCAGAGCAGATCTGAATCATGGGGCATTTCACCCTTCAAGTCTTCAGCCTTACAACAAGCCAAGTCATCCACTAACCATAAGAAACATGAGTTTTCCAGTAAGCTACAGAATGTAAATACTGAGGAGCGTTTGTTGTTGGGGGCTCAGAAAGCATCTAAATGTCCACGCAAAAACAAATCAATGAAGCTGCACTCTCAGTCTGTTAAGGCTTGCATGAGTCTGTCCTGGTTGAAAAAACAGTTAAAGTCTAAAGAGATGAGTAGAGGTTACAGAGGAACACACAACATGGTGAGTATGACACTGAAAAAAAGGATGTCATCCCAAACCCAGGGACAGAGATGAGGACATCTTCCATGTTACGTACGGTGACAGCATCGAACAGCTGTGCCAGTAAAGACAACATGACATATATTTACCCCTTCTACGCAGTTGCTACCAAGTGGAGTTGCTACCATAACAGAGTAACCTAACCCTCGGCCGTATGAAGGGATGGATAGAGAATGACAAAACATAATTGAGTTATCCCCATGTAAAACCAAACCAGAGCCAATCCGCTGTAAATAATCACAAATCTATAAAACAAAAACAACAATAACAGTTATAAACTGTAAGAGGTTTCAAGAGCAGGTGCTATTACAGTGTCTATGCCTAAGTGCCAGTAGCAGACAGCTCTAAAGTAACATCAGCCAAATAATTAGAAACAAGTAACTCCACCCTCCTAAGCAGCTTTTGCAAAGTTATGTAACATTTTCAACTATGAAGGATGAGCAGGCTACAGTAGTGAACAGGAGGCATTGTAATTTATAAACATCCTACTGCTCCCGCCACCCCACAAACATGTCGGCAACTTCACCCACTGTGGCGCATGATTACAGCCCTTACTTAAACTCCATTACCCACAATACTCTTTCTAAGTAAAACCTAGGTAGAGGAAATAGAGGACAGGTGTGATGGGGTGAGAAGGAGAGGAGTTTTAGGAAGGATCTGTCAGCCTAGCATAAGCAAACTTGAATTAAGGCAAAGTATAACAATACTACAATCTAGAGCTGGACATCAAACGCTATGACAGGACTCTAGGAGAGCAGCTGTTGCGTGCAGTCTACTCAGTGAGCTGAAACCGCTTGACAAGTCCTCTGTCCAGCTCTGCATTCACTCAGGTTGTACTGCATTTAAAATGATGGAGCGGGGGAGGTTGGGGTGACTTCTCTGGTCAAGGTTACAATGGGTCATTCAGCCAAGACAAACCAGAGCAGGCTGGCCATCCAATGCACTCTGACGATGTGTGTGAGCTTCTATGGGTGTGAGAATATCGCAGAACCTAGATCCAAGCACCAGCGGAGAGAGATGAGCTGAGCGTGTGGGCTAGGCTAAAAGTAGGATGTGGAATGGGTGAGAGTATGGGAACCCCCGAAAGGAGCTACGCCTGTCGTGAGACCTTCAGAGCCCTTGTTGCATCACGGAAACCAACCCTGTGGAGCACCTGGCTCTGCTTGCTCGAAGTGGCTTCATTGCAAATGCGCGCCTGGTCCTAAACAGTCACCCTTCATCTAGTCACGTGAACACAGCCAGCATCAGATAAGAGACCAAACAGGGTCCACTCAAAACACCTTCCATTACAAGGTTCGACGGAATGGGAGCTTGAACGTCCTAGCAGGAGTACTAGTTTGTGGTGTGTGGGTGTGTGTTAAGAGTAGGGGTGAGACTTTAGGAAACATCATGTAATGTAACCTTACATGACAGGAACAATGAAGTAACACCTGCACTGCAAATCAAAACAAACAAGAGAGGAGGTAAGCTTCTCATGGGCTTGGTTCCCGGGCCAGAGGAATAGTCTCGGACGTAGTTGGCTGGATGACCGGAGCAGGTGGAGTGGGCACCTTAGAAAGAGGAAGTGGGCTTCTTGCGCTGCATTGGAGCAAGCTGATTGGCTGTCCAGGTGACCTGAGTGGGTTCAGGGGTTGGACGGGGAAGTGGGGGTCAGGGACATGAGAGGATTGAGAGCCGGGGAGAAAACCATGGTCCTAACATGGGAACAGCACCACCCCTGTCAGAGTCTGTCAGCCATGGAGCTCTCTCCTACTCCTCAGAGAGACCCTCACCCACAGACCTTCTGTTCTCATGTCTCTCCCTCCATGGTCATCTCTCGCTCACTCTCTCCCTCTCGCTCTCCATTCATTCACTCTCCCTCTCTCCTTCATACAATCTCTCTCACTCTGGTCACTAGGTTACATCTCGTCACCCCAACTCAGCCTGGTGGCTGGCAGAGCATGGAGGATGGATTAAAGTGGGGAATGGAGGGGGGGTTGCACAGCAAACAAGGAGGGGTGGGGGGGGGGATGTTAGGGGCCTCTAGTTTTCTTTCTTGGCCTCCTGGTCGCCATAGCTGGAGCCCGTCTTCTTCACCTCGGTCACACCAATCAGGCGGCGGATGGCTACGGAGGCTGCGGGGGACCAAACAGAACAAACAGTGAGCCGAGCGAGGCTTCCCACCCAGATGAAAACAGATTTCTTACACTCCACCTGCCCAGGGGCCGGTTCTTCGTACGTCGCTAACTCAGGTAGCTGGATTTGATTATTGATAACGGATTTGTCATGATCTTGGATTGTCTTACAAGTCTGTTAGCTTGAACCTGCACAGGGGCAGGCTTATTTTATGTAAACAAGATTTGATCGCGTCTTTATAAGCAGAGGTGATACAGAAGTCTGTCACAGCCATGTTTTGTCCTTTTGCAAAAGGTGCAATGATAATTAGCAGAGTTTAACATTAACCCGAATTAATCTTGCATTGCGTGATAGACTAGTGAGAGCCCACTCTCATGGATTTTGCAGACGAAGGTGTTCCCTGGCGTTCTGACAAACTTCAAATTTGGAGTAACCTTCGAGCAAGCTCCTGCTCCGTTTGGCTCCAATGCGGAAAGAATTGGGGCGCTCTTCTTGGCCATGGTGAGCAGCCAATAGCAGCGTTGCGGATCAAGGTTTCTACTATCGATACATACCACCTTTTAGACCAACGCATGAATGCGCAATTATCATGATGAGCAAGACAATGTCATCTTGGATGTGTCATTTGATCTCGGATGTAATAAGCGACGTACAAAGAACGGACCCCAGGACATTGCATATCAGCAGTTTCTGTTACTAAATCAGGGGGAAAAGTGCCAAGGTCAGCTGCAAAGTGAAGTAAAATCTCCCAGAAGAAAGACAATTATCAATGTATTTTTCCAGGTTGCAGGGAGGGTAGAAGGAGGTGAGACTGGGAAGGGTGTAGGTGTGTGTGTGTGCGTGTGGTGGGCAGCTGAAAGAACCTGTAGGCCGCATGTACCCACCTACGATGAGGAAAAGGAGAAAGCCTATGATAAGGAGTGGAGAGCCGCTGACCGCCACGCCACAGGCAAAGTTGATGAGGGGCGAGAGTAGCAACGTGGCCCAGAAAAGGAAGTTGAGCAGCGTCCAAGGACGGCGAGGGGAGGTGACTGTGGGGCCTGGGAAACTGCCCTCCTTATGGTAGTGCTCCTGCAGTGCATCCTGGGAAGGAGGGACAGAAGCACACACGCAGATTAGTAGAGGATTTCCTAGGAAACACTAGTGTCACTAGTGTCAGCCTATGCACATTGAAAGAAACTTGAATCTTTAGAGAAGGATCCTGGTCTCACCTTCTCCTGGTACAGCTTGTGAAGCCAGTTAGCACACTCCTTCTCATCCGAGGGGATCTCCTCCACAGGGAAGCGCCTGTTGGCCGAGGGAGAAAACGTAAGCTCCATGCAGGGTTGGATGGGGGAGAAGCTGCTCCAACATGGTCTGACCACCTGGGGGCAGGCGCTGACTCATATTAGCATCTGGTTATCTTTAAAGTCTGTGGGCTCAGCTCCAGAACTAGCAAGCAGGGATTAAGTACAGTATAATGCAGGAGTTGTGTTAGTGTTGTTACTGTGGAAAAGCCGCTGCTGTAACATCATTTCCCATCAAACCTTTGGACAAGAGCTGGATTTCTGACAGACTGTGGGTCTCTAGACATATCAAGTGTCCTTAATGAAGCTCCAACAGAAATCTCTGAATTTTCTTTCAAATCTAAAACCATGGCTAACGTATGATGGTTGGTGATGCGTCTGTGCGAATACATTCTCAAGGGCGAGTCATATAAATGTAAAACCATCAACAATCCATATCCATATCCTTCTCCCTTTACCCCTCCCCTCCTCCATCTAGCCCACCCCCCTCCCTTTCCCCAGGTCTCCCTCTCCATCACTCCTCTCTCCCTCCAACTGTCCTTCTCCACTACAGGCGGAGAGATGAACAGCCCAGCAGTCAAGACCAGTTATCATCTCATGGCTGTAAAGTGTCGGGCAGCCTTCCAGCCAGGTTGAGGAAGGTCCGCTCGCCCACTCGCTCATTGTTCAGGTCCAACGAGCTTTGGAGAGACGCCAAGAGGTTCCTGACACGTTACTCAGGGACCTGTCCCAGCTCTTCCATAAGCCTGGCGATGCCGTCCCAGTGAACGCGCTGTGTTTGGGATACCCACCTGACACTCATGTCTGCCCTGTACTTCTTGCCGTTGACGATGCCCAGCAGAGTAGGGTTCTTCTTGTCTTTGAAGTTCAGGGTTACATCGTACACGGCCGTTACTGAAACAGGGGGGGATGAGACAGAGGATGAGAGGAGAGAAAGAGATCTAACGAGACTAGTTATAGCACAGCTTATGTGTGAGACGGATAGAGGGCATGTTTATTTGTGCTAGTTTGAGTGTGTGCGAGAGCGTGTGTAAGCATGTCTCCCTCACCAGTGCCCTTCAGGCAGGACAGGGTGGTGGTGAAACCCTTGGTTCTGGGTAGGAGGTGGTACTTGAGTTTAGGCAGGCCTTTGCTCTCTGCCACTTGCATACTGATCTGGTGCTTCTTCTCGGTGAAGCGGGTTCCTTCACAGTACAGCAGGAACTAGACAGGAGGAGAAGGTGGTCAACTTTTAGATAGGGACACAAACATGCACAGAACACACAGGGCTGGGGTGACCTTTTTCCTGTAGTACCATCCTCCTCCACAGCTTTTTTAGGTTGAATTACAGATCAAGTGGGCATACTGCAACCTTACACTAGATAGAAATATTTTCACATCAACCGCCTCCCCAGCCTGACACAGCCCTTTGCCAACGAATCCTCTAATATATGATTTTAATTTGTTGTGGCAAGTTAACCCAGGCCAGTGTTTAGAGGTGTCTTGTTCAGTGACTGGAGTTTCCAGCAGCAGGCTTATCAGATCAGACTTCTAGATGGTTCTAAATCTCACCCAGGCCTGTAAAGCCTCACGTGGAGAGGAAACGTCTGGCGGGGACACAGCATGTGCTTCCCAAATGCATTAGCACATGCCATTAGGACCATGGCCAACGTCACACTGATCTACATTCATCCTGGAGACAGGACGCCACCTACAGCCAAGGCCAGAACTAAACAAGGTGCCAGGGGTTCGGACCAAAGTCTCTCAATGTCAAAATATCACAGACCTAAAATGTGTTTGGACTTCACTAAAACTCGGTTATGGCCTCACAACAACTGAACTGGAGTCATTCAACACTGAATATAATGTACCAAGATCTACACTAATTTTAAACTTTCACTGTCACACTCTGAGGAGCTTGGATTACAAACTACGCACTTTGAATTATAAAATGGCTCACAGGTGGGCAGGTGGACAAGTGGTTAAGTTCAACAAGGAGTACAAACACCAAGGGCCATACCTACCCACATAAACTCAGGGTAATCTTTGAGTCTGTTGAGTGCGCTGAAGATGGTGTCCCTGTCATCCTCCCACTTCCTCTTGCAGAAGACAATCTCCAGGAAGTACCAGGTCCAGCCAATCAGTGGCACCTTCAGCAGCTCGTGTTTGGCCAGCACCTTGGAACTCTGAGTAAGCAAAACATCTGCAGCTTAATAAACAACAAGAGTACATGACATACAGACAGCGTTGCTTTTCCTTTCTGTAGATCTACACCAAGGGACAGTCAGAAATAGAGAAAGAGAGAGAGATGCATAGAGGGGGGGGGAAAGAGAGAGAGTGAGTGAGAGACAGAAACGGGGAGCAGGGAAGGGAGAGGGAGTGAGGACGCTCACCCCCAGCACTCCATGTCGTTCACACATGGTCCAGCCACACAGGAAGTCGATCTCGTAGTTGTGGTTGAGGATGACGATGACGTGCTCCTTGCCGAACATGTCCACCGTGGCCTGGTCTGTGTAGAGGGTGCACTCGGTCCCTGACCACCACTCCAGCAGCATCACCAGCTCTGCAGAACCATACACACACAACATATTAACTATATCACACGCTAGCAGACGTAGGACCAACATACTGTAATAGCTAGACACACACACACCACTCAAAAGGTAGATTTCACACCCCATCAAGCAGACATGGGAGCAACATGACGCTAGTTACACAAACTATAAGCACACACACACACAGGAGGAATGCAGTGACTCACGGCTCCAGAGAGAGTAGGAGAGCCGACAGTTGATCCTGCGGTACAGCTGTTTGTTAAAGGGCCAGAGCAGGCAGGTGCACAGCTGGATGAAGTTGATGATGAGGCCGCTGACCACGAACACAAAGCCCATGAGCAGCTGCAGGATGAACAGGGTCTTGATATAGCCCATCAGCCCCATGTCTGTCAGGAGCCTGGAGAGCCCAGCTAGGCTCCACTCTACACACACTACGACCGACCTGGGGGTAGGACGGAGGGAGGGAGAGGGAAGGAACGCGTTAGAGAGTTTTGGGGAATAAGATGGGCGTCTTGTTGTGAAACAATCACGGCAGGATGAAGATGTGAAAAGGACACCAAAAAGGTTGCGGCCAGGGTTCTGCAGAACGAGGGATTCGGAAGAGCACGAGTCTCGGGTTCCTTACCACGGTGAGTTCCTTTTACAAGCCCCGCTTGCACGGCCCCTCGCTCAGTATCACAGACCTGGAGAAAGAGAGAGAGAGAGAGGCGCAGGGAAGTCAGCACACATGCACAATGGGAAGGACAAGACTGAAACGATTCATTCTAGAAGCCTAGGCTGGCTGAGTTAGTTCAGCCAAGTCAAAGGAAAGAAACATGACTTGATTATCTGATGACTACAGTGAGCATTCCCCCTCTCTAGCTTAGCAGAGACCAGAGAGGAACACAGGCCGATTCCTCTTCTCTCACTCTTCCTCTCCTCCACCCAGTCTTCCACACCCTAACCTAGCAGACCAGAGAAGCACAGAAAGGTCATTCATGAACTCATCCTAGACGGAGTGTCGAGTGTCCTGCATGAGCGTAACCAGTAGTTGAGACTTCATGAGTGCCACAGACAGTTACTGAGCATCAGACCAAAACTGCATATTTCCTTCTGTGAGGAACCATCCAGCACCATGAACATCCCTGGTTGATCTTCCCCCCCCTGGCCATGTTCCTCCACCTTCCCTGCTGTCTCCTAACTACCGTCTCTAGGGTGACGAGTCTCTGATGTGGATCCTCTGCTGGCGTCTGGCGTCGCCTTACAGCTGAGGGAACTCAGAGCTCCTATGAGAGGAGAAGTCGGAGTTCTGTTCCCTCGCAGAACGACCCTGCTCCCACGGTGTGGTCCAACAGCAGGCTTGCCAGAGAGAACGTCATGCCGTGTCTGAGTGTGACAGGGTGTGTGTTGTTGCCTAGAGTCCTTTGACCTTGAACAGCGTTACAAAAGCAGGCCAGATGACCGTCTTACTCAGACGGGACATTCCAACAGTGTCTTGTCTTGTGCATCTTGGAGGTCACAACCATGCATGTTGGGGATGTCTGTTGGGTTTTGCAGACGTGTGTGCTTAGCTACGAACGTCACAGAATAGAGCCTTAGGGTCCAACCATGACTTCCCAGCTGTGTACCAACGTTGCAATTTGCAAAACACAGGGGCCAATCAGATCATCTGGATCTAGAGGCAAGCCCAACCTTCAGAGAGAAGCTTTTTCTTCAACAAGTCAAACCATCCCCAGGATAGATAAGACAAACTGTGGCATCTCTGGTCAAGGACACACAGACCCACAGAAAATGATGGCTTCCTATCCCTCACCCTCTGGCATGGTCAGCAGGAAGAGAACACTTAACCCTTTCCAGCCCGGTTGAGAGTCTGCTTTAGAGATAACTGTGGCACTCCAAATTCCTTGAAATCCCGCAGCCCTTCTCCAACCTTTGCCCGACATAAAAGTTAGTCAAGGACTGGCTTCATATCCTCCTGCACTCTTTCGCAATCACTCGGGCCCTTCCCCCAAAACGTACTCAATATCAAAGAAACCTGCATTGGCTTGCAATAAGAAACAAGTACAATCTCGTGCCTGGAGAATTAGCAACAACTTTGCTGTTTCACACACATACCTCAAGATGC
Source organism: Mallotus villosus (assembly GCA_903064625.1). Taxonomy (NCBI): domain Eukaryota; kingdom Metazoa; phylum Chordata; class Actinopteri; order Osmeriformes; family Salangidae; genus Mallotus; species Mallotus villosus. The sequence continues at coordinate 152,813 of CAEFZP010000509.1, read as the reverse complement.
ACATTGTGAAAAGTGCATTCATTTAAACTAGATGAACAGATTTACCAGTGTGTGGGTCTGTGGGAGAAAGAATGAAAGTGTGTGCGAGAAAGAAAAGGAAAGTAAGAGAAAGAGTGTGTACATGTGTGTACCCGTATCCTCCCAGAGTGATTGCAGCTTCTCCAGGGATGCCTCCTGCTGTGGGACACCCTAACAACCACTCCTCCCCCCGGCTGGGCTTGCCACCACACACACACACATCACACATCACTGGGGAGGGCATTTGCGCTCACACACACACGCTCCCAAATTCCTTTCAGAGCAAAGAGGAGAGAGTCCTAATACAAAATAACTCACCCTCCCATTCCAGTCTTGCTTTAGTTCTTAGTTTGATTAAATGATCCATTTAGGGGTTGAATAATCAACCAATAGCCACCTATACAAATCCAAGATTGACCGGTCCGGTGAAGGTTCAAGCTCTTTGGTCTGGTTAGACCCAACATTAACATTATGTTTAAAGAGCCAAACAAGGAAGTTGCAACCATGACATGCTCATTGGCCAACAGATCAATTTAATTTGGAAGGAAAAAAAAATATTTCTTTAATGAACACTTGAATCACCTGGGAGCCCGGAAAAAAATAACTTCCCACCAAAAAAAGGGAAGAATGGTCTACGAGTTGAGTACCCATGGTATCCAGATGTGAGACATTGTATAAGGGTCAGAGTAAGTGCTGTGTTGTACAAGAGACCTTTTAAACTGATGTAACTTAAAACTGTAAGAGAATGTGTGTGTGTGTGTGTGTGTGTGTGTGTGTGTACAGTGCTCCACCTAGGGCAAACATGGGGTCAACAAAGTGGAAACTCATTCCATCTGTCTAGTGCTCAGATTGCCCAACGTCACCAGCACTCCCCACTATGAAGACAAAACAAAGCTGCAAAGCCAGTAAGCCCCTCACTTGATCCTTGGCCCCCAAACTCATTGCATATGAGGTCATGCCACACACTCACATGCCACACATTACTTCTTTCTCAATCAAGGTCTTCACTTTCCCTTACCAGCCTCTCCAGGCCTCAGACACATTTTTCTCAAAAGCCACGTGAGAACAAAGGATGTTTCATTATTGCACCTGTGAGACTCTCCAAAGTCTCAGAGCATCACATATTGTCAGGGCAAAGCTAACTTCTGTGGGGATTCTTGTAAGCAAAGGGCCGGTTGTGGACAGAAGTACCTGGATGCAGAGAGAACGAAGGGCTGCCCGTGGCACAGTTCAGCAATAAAGGCCGGATTAGACACTCTGGGTTAAAGCAGCTTACAAGAGACAACAGCTGTCTCTTCTATCTGGCATACCAAGAGGAAGTTCTCAGGTGTTGGGATTGAGCCGTGTAAGTTCCAAGCCAACAGAACAATCCCTAACAAAGACCAGCTCTATGTCTGGTCTGCAATAGCAAAAAATGAATAAATAAATATACTACACTCAATTCCATTTGTAACAAAAGAAGACCAAAAGGGACTGACTGGACGGTCAATTTGCTTTATGCAAACTCATCATGACATTTCATTTATTAGCTCCAGAACTCATCAGCCACCCAGAGCCAGAACTATTTCTAGAGCTATCAGTACCACCTGACCTGTGACCATAACCCACCTCACTACCCCCAGGTTTGTTCTTACCAGTAGACGTAGTAGGCCATGGCCATGACCACCAACGCCCCACAGATCCCAGTGAAGATCATCACCGCGCTTTGATTCAGCATCTTGGCTTTATCAAGTGTTTCAACCGAAACACACACAAAATATAATTTAAATCTCAAATCGAAAGGGTGTGGAGGACAACGGATCGTCACAGCTTGTCCTGCTGAGCAGCCATTATAATTCCACTGAAGGAACTTGGGGAGATTTCGATGATGCCAGCAAGAACACAACCAGATCTCACTGGTGAAGGACGAGTGTCCACCAGAACTGTCCGGTCAGCGCACAGTAGATTGGGATCCCCAGATGTCCCAGTTCTCAAAAAGTCCGATGAAGACCCCAGAAATGACACTTTCGCCTATCCACTCCACTCCAGGTCAGATGCACATAGGAAAGAGGTAATGAGTGCTACGTAGACAGAGACTCGCCTCAGGAAGCCAGGTAAGAAAAGATGTACATGGAGGCAGTATCTTACATGCCTGCCCCAGCTCTAATCTGCTGTGGATTAGATTAGCGCTGATTAGTGAGCTACAGGCACCCTGGATATGTCACTTCCTATTTTCATCTAGGTAAAGAAGAGGACCAGTCCCTCCTGGAAAAGGGCGGAGTTACGATGGCGGGGTTGCTAAGCAAAAAGTTGCCCATGTGTTGGTCCTGGTGTGTTGGTCCTGGCCATTGGCCACCTCTTGGTGTCATTCAAACGAAGGCAGGAGAGATGACCTCAAAGCTATGCTAAATGGTTTACTTGGCTAATCTGCAGCGGTTCTCTTCATTAGTCCATCCCTTGTTGTGCTTTGTTTTTCTCCTCAGTTGAGGATGCTGGATAGCTAAAACAGAGCTTTGATTTCATGCAACCAATTAAACAACCAACCACAAAAAATGATCCTTTACATAGCAGAGTGCAAGAAGAGTGCAAAAAACAGGCTTGTAGTAGTTATGCTCACAGAACCCTCGGATGGAAGACCATAGAGCCAAAAATGGAAAGGAAAGCGCCCAAAATAAACGTGTCAGGCTAACACTAATGTGAAGCTAAAGGTCAATGGTCCTAAACCAGAGAACAACCCTACAGCATCCCTGTTGGCCTAAAAGCTCAATCTGGGAGGAGATGAGAATCCAATGTGATGGTTGGACAACGAAGGTCATTCACATTCCAAGGATGAACCATCCTACAAGCAGCGGTATAAATACTGTACCAACATACATAGTCCAGTAATAGCCATAGCCTAATTGCCCGATTGTTCAGTGAGCAGGTCAATGGGTTTGCGTAACTCAGCAAAGAGATTCATCCATCCATAGCCTTTAACAAACACTCTAATGGGATGGGCTTAGTTAGCTTATAGTTCTGCAGTTAGCCTCTCTGCTATTGCAGGCTCCCTGTGGACCCCTGGTGTAACCCTGGTTCTGAAGGCTGAGATGACAGATACTGCTCAAGGATCCAGAGGCACTACCCACTGTCGTCAGCAGAAAGGGAATGCTGGTGGAGGAAGTGAATGGGACAGAAAGGGGTGATGAAGAAGCCAGGCCTGTATAGGTTGGAAACCCTTATACAGCTCTTTAACAAGGAGGGAGCGTTTAAACATGCCGACATAGCTATGCTGTGGTGATAACGGCTCGATGTGCACCGAGCTGATGTTTCAAAGCTTTTCAAAAAGACTGAGCGCAGAACAAGATGGAGGAGGAGCCTCGAAATAAGCCTTATATCTGTCACAGTCAGGGCTAAATATGTGTGTGCGCAAAACCAAGAGTATCGTGAATAGCCCTTACATAGAAAGCATGCTGTGCACAAGTTCGGAAGTAGCCTGAATCCAATAGCTCGCCAGTGTTTCACATGGTTCATCGGTGGGGGTGAAAACAGCATGCACCTCACACTAGGCTGCCTATGCTTCTCCTCTCCAGCGCTGCTGGTGTGGGCAAGGCAAAACCTGCTGCCAGGTGCGTGGGGCCCTTAAGGGCCTACCGTTTGTTGCATAAACAGCAAATAGCTCTCACTTTCACCCTGCTTTCCAATTCCTCTCCAAGGACAGTGCAGCAGCAATGGCATCCCCCAACACTCACCTCCAGAAGATAATGGGATCACAATGCCCACAATCTAGCCCTTCTAAGCCCCTCAGTCACCAGATCTAGCATTATGCTACAGTTCTCTAGATACCGTGCTCTCTGTACTTCAACGCAGACCTATTATAGTACTGACCGGGATTCATTCTTGTAAAGCACCATATGATTGTTTCATCGCAATAATAACAATATATTATAAATATATCAATTTTGATTTTTATCTGTTGTGTGAGTTTAGGGAGAAGAAAAACTTTTCCATGCTGAAACATGGGTGTCGTTGGGCTTTTTGCCAGAGAGCAAACAAGACCATACACAGCATCGGGTGGGCAGCTCTATAAACAGCTGTTCACTAAGACAGCACAGATCTCTAATACTGACATGGGGTTAAACTAGTGAATAATATGAGGACTGCAATTATTTTGTTGATGACAGGTTCAGTGAGTTTAGATGGATAAGGGTGAGGCAATGCTCAAGTACCATAAACACTTAACCTAACAACACAACCTAACAACACAACCTAACAACAAAAGTTCGCTTTCAAATCTTTAACTTCCATGCTTCGCAGAAACATGCTGGTTTCCCCCAATATTGTGGCCATTTTATCTAAGATCATAGGCCTCAGCAATGACTCGAATAGTATGATGGATTTATCGACCACACCCGTTCAGCCACAGAAAACCAGTGACTGTGATAGCTAGTGCTGGTAACCTCGGTCTTAGTTTCTCAATCGCTTGCAAACTAAAAACATTGCAGACACAATTCTGGAACGAGTGACGAAATTCGGATATATTCTAAGGTCACAGACGTGAAGTGTATTTTTCCCTCCATGTAATGCCAAGACTCGTTTTCAAATGCTATGATAACATCCAACTTTAAATATGATATTCAAAATAACTTACATTTACTAAGATTCAATTGAACTGAAGTAACCCCAAAATGGTATGACACGTTACGCATGCGGACTGCGCTAGTAACGGGGGACACGCTGTGTCATAAGCATAGCTAACTGCTGGCTGGCTAGCTACCAATGCCCCTGCCTTGGCTACACTAGCAACAATTCTAACGATAGCAAATAGTATTTCATATTGCCTACGCATTATGAAGTGCAATATCCATGTTGATTATGCTACGCTGTTGCCTATCGTTACTGGGCTAAGAATTTAAGCGAACTACTGTGAACTGACATACTAGTGACTGAGCCACACAACAGACAGGTGCATGCATTCATAACGGATGTCTATTAAATGAACATCAACATTCTTAGCTGGGAAGGTACTCAACTTTCTGAAAGTTACGAAGCAGTCAGCAATTAAAGCACGCTTGTTTAGCTGGCTATAAATCCCAGTAGCAATATTCCGAGAATAACACAGAGCGGTGGGATGATGATTGGGTATGAATATTTTTTGGTCTGGAACCCACTGGCGTTGTATGACCATTCATGTGTTGCCATAAATTAATGCCACTGACACTATTGTAGACTTCACTCGCTCGACTCAAGATGAAGTTAGTTGAATGACGTTAGTTAGCAAGCTCCGCGCATTCAGCATTTGTGTGTGTTATTTAGGGCTGTGTTAATGAGGTATATTTAGCTGATACAGTAAATAGCAAGACAGCTAACTTGTGCTAACCACGTCACATGTCTTATTTATTGCTTAGCAAAATAGCTCTAGCTATTTGCACTCCCATAGTACTTACTGTTCAAATAGAGAAAATAGACGAACTCCTAGCTAACTAGTTAGCTAGCTGGCTAACGCTAGTAGCGTACGTTACTGCTACCTGATTTTCTGCAGGGACGGTGATGGGTCTCCTGACGTCTTGCAGCGTTTGCAGATGTTATCTTCGTAATTGAAAATATTTTAAATCTAATGGGTATCCACTGCTTGTGGTTGGCTAAAGGGCCCAATTATTATCTCCAATTCAGTTGAAGTATGCTATTGTTTGTCGATAAAGCCAGCAAGCAAATCGGCTAAGAGAAGCCATCCAACTTCCGGTTCGGCCCCTTTTCACTGTTACAAACAGTGAAACGCAGTTAATAATTGGGTGTGCTTTGGCAAGGCACCACAACCTATATTCTCTTACATATTGCTAGAGCTACATATATTAAACGAAATATATTATTATTTCCCCCCCTTAACGCTTTGACGTCACAAATCCGCGCGCAATTAGCCTACCTAATTTATTGTAGAAATTCTGGGAGATAGCTACGGTGGCCGACATGTGCCAACGCGCTGCAAGTTAAGAAAACACATGCAAATAGGCAAAACACAAGCAAATTAAGAAAATATCTTCATTAATTTGACAACTCATGCGCTGCATTCAGCAAACGCGCTGCAAATACACAAAACACAATCAAATACATAAACGCGCTGCAAATACACAAACGCGTTGCAAAAACGAAAGCACGCAAACGAAAAACCCTGCATCCAGTTTTCACAACGGAAGTTCTTCAGGCCTCTAGGGAGAGCGCTAAGTGCAACCGCTTGATTTTCGGCCCCACGGAGCGCATATGAGAAGTTGGAGTTTAAAAAACGGTAAAAGAGGAGGGCTACATGTAAAAATGAATAGGCCTACTAACCTTTCTTTTTCTTTCACTTCTTTACTTCGATGTTGGTCGAAACTCTATGGTCCAAACTTCTCATATGCGCTCTCTCTCGCTCCGTGGGGCCGAAAATCAAGCTGTTCCACTTAGCGCTCCTCCTAGAGGCCTGGAAAACTTCCGTTGTCAAAACTGGGTGCAGCGTTTTTGGTTTGCGTGCTTTCGTTTTTGCAACGCGTTTGTATATTTGCAGCGCATTTATGTATTTGGTTGTGTTTTGTGCCTATTTTCAGCGCGTTTGCTGAATGCAGCGCATGAGTTGTCAAATTAATGAAGATGTTTTCTTAATTTGCTTGTGTTTTGTCTATTTGCATGTGTTTTCTTAATTTACAGCTCGTTTGCACATGTCGGCCACCGTAGATAGCTAGCTACCTAACACCTGGGACCGCCTGGGACACACTGGCAGCGAAGCGCTACGATCGGTTACGAACATTGCGTTGTCTTCCCAAATGTCTCCGCTTGTTTGTGATGTCAGGTGTTGTCAAGACAGGTCGAAAACGACAGCCTTCTGATCCAGAATATCAACTGTAGCCTGTCCTGAAGCCTACAAAAGACGAGTACATCAAAAGAAACGTTCTCACCATCAAATCCTTTTTTTTAAAGTGTCCTCTACCCATTTTGTAGCATCGATGTTCTTTGGGGTCATTTTGACCCCAGATTATTCTAGCTGTATGAAACATACAATAAATATCTACATTTAAACACATTTGTTTTAAATGATATCGGGGTCACAATAACAAGTGATTGTATCATATAAAATGTCCCTCTGCTTTAGGGGTCCTAAACTAACACTACACTATAGTACTCTATAGTATTGTGAGAACCACAGATTTTTCCATAACATTGGAAGGTAGGAAAACATAATTCACCCAACATAGGGGAGGAGCAAACAAATAAAAGCTTCCAGAGAAGCCTTATGAACTATTTCGTGTGATGCTATGTGGGCTCTCTCAATTGAAAAGGAGCTCAAAGCAAAGTCTGCTGTCAATTATGTTTTGTCACAGGTCTTTGAAAGTGAAAGTGACATGGAGCAGACATAGAGCAGAATAGAGGATAATGTTGAGGACCCTGATTATGAGGCATCCTCTGATGAGAATAATACTCTTAGTATCAACAGTGCTGTTATGGCTCAACCACCAGCATACACATACCTTCCAAAAATGTAAAGTTATTATGGTCCCCCTCCCCACTTGAATGATAGGATAGACTTAGTGCTGCTAATGTCATCAAAGTGGTTTCAAGGACCACCAGACACACTGTCAACCATGTCCAAACAACTCAATTGTAATGTGACTGCACCCGACTATATCAAGTCTCTCCTCCAGCCCTACACCCCCACCCGCCACCTTCGGTCTTCCTCTGACAACCGTCTGGTGGTCCCACCGCTTAAGACCGCCCGGTTCCAACACAAGCTCTTCCCCTGTCTGGCCCCCCAGTGGTGGAATCAACTCCCCACCTCCATCAGAGACACTGACTGTCTCCCCACCTTCAAGAAAAGGCTCAAGACACACTTGTTCCGGGAATACAACGGTACCTAGGAAAGGTGCTGGACATGATGTTAGTTTCTTCCAGGATCACAAGGACTCTTACTTAGAGACCTGCTGCTCTTGTTGGTTAGCTGTAACTGGTTTAAAATTATTGTGCTCGCTGTGAGGTAGTTTACTGTTGTTTGCTCTTCCACAGGTACACTCGTGCACTTTTAAGGTTCATGTTGTTCAATTGTAACTTGTTTAACTTCATGCTCTTATGATTCTTCCCTTTGGCACTTATTTTTGTTTTTTTCATAATGTATGATTAATGTTTGACTACTTGCAATGTTGGGGATATCTCGTTGTTATGATCAGTGACCTATGCACTTTTGTAAAGCTCTCTCTTGGAAGTCGCTTTGGATAAAAGCGTCTGCTAAATGAATACATGTAAATGTAATGTAATGTGTAATGTATTCTATTGAAAAGGATATATTTGAGATGATAAACAAAGAGGGGAGGCACGTGTATGGGTACAGTTGGAAAGCGGCAACGAAACTTTGGTCAGCGAATTACGTTGCGGCAACGGAAGGGCAACGTAACTGTGTTAGCTGGGGTCCACAAACAGGATAGGAAGACATCTGTCCTCTGCTGGTGAGTTGAAGTCATCACGGTCCTGTCCAATGGAATTCAGGTGCGTGGGGTTTTCGCACGAGATGTAAAGTAAAATACAAATGGGTATTATCTATGTAAAGGATGTCTAAAGAACACAAACCTGTTTTGTGCAAATGTAGCATGGTTGCCATGCAGACATTAAAGGCACACCTGCTTGAATTGTAGTTCTGTGGGATGGTGCTGTGGGCAGTTGGTTGAATGAATATCTTGGCCTGCTTGCTTATTTAGGTTAATGCAGGCTATCCATGCCGGGATTACTGCTGACGATCTGAAGCAATGAAACCTGCCCGTAATCTCAATGTACAAGCCCAGACAAGCAGCACTTAACTCATATACTGTACATCTAGTTATTTTCCTGTAATCAGTTACTTGTATCTGTCTCTTTTTTAACATACTGTACTGGCATTTAATTGTGTGTGGCGCAAAGCAATGAGATAAGAGGAAGGCAACTAGCTGTTTTGAAGACCCACAGTACAGGTCTTGGACACTATGAATAAAGGACATGTTCTGCGTGTGAACAATAAAAACAGTTGTAGGACTCTATATTGACACCCCTACAGGGAGACTTGGCAGTGTTTCAATAGTTCACTTGTCCTGGCCGGCCAACTTAGAGTTTACAAGAATCATGTTTAATGTAACTGGCCCTTCTAACAGTGCAACTGGCTCCACTCCAGCTTGGCCTCCCCAATTGAAATGGTGTAGAACCTCCCCTGTGGTCAGAGTCAGATTCCATGAGCCATTAAGCACCACACCTAGTAATTTAAGTCCATACGAATTTATACTCTGACCTGCCCTACCCACACCCCTGAAAAGGTTTATTAAATTACTAAGAGAAACTTTGGATCGTGGTCATAAGACTGGGTCAGTCTACCCTGTAGAAGGCCAGACATGGAAGATGGATGGAAGAAGCCTTCAACTCAGGACCTGGAAGAATACATGGTAACAAGGAGACAGGTGGAATGAAAATAATAATATTGTATGATTAATCATTATTTATTATCATTCCAGTTCAGAGCAGCAGGTTAAGGTTTGGCACTTAACATTCTAACATCATGAGTAATGATCTACACAAAGGCATTCGACATCTAATGTTCCACTGGCCAACCCCACTAAGGCCATATTATGTGATTCTGTCGTACCTACATAAGCCTGTGTCCCACAGACATGATGATGGACACACAACCAATCTCATGAAAAGTAATCAATGATTAGAATGAATTAAAAAAGTGTATTCAAGATTATGTGCAAATATAGATCTCAGTTGAAATGTAAGACATAAATTACAAAGTAAATGTTAGAACAATTTAAGAAATGTAACAGGGATAATACACAATTAAGAACTGTTCACAAAATGAAAATTAAAACAATTGTGAAAATGTCTACAGACTGTAAGTATATTATCTAAAATAAAATCAATTAAAATATATTTAATTTGAGAAATGTGCTCAGATTAGTACCCCATAAAATGTTTCATGATGACAACACAATTTGATACACTGATCACTGCCAATGCATCTCATATTTAAACTGGCCACCTTAAAGAAGGGCTATCCAACCTTGTTCTTGGAGAGATCTTGTTCCAACCCCTAGTAGCCAACCTGATTCAACTAGCTAATTATTAGAATCTGGTGTGCTAAATTAAGGTTTGAGTGAGCTGTTGGAGAGCTCCACCTTAAAGCAAATGGTATTCCAAACTGAAGCCCAATATCTCCACCCCTGTGGTTTCACAGATTTTCAAACATACTTTTCACACACTCCTGATATTCCACTGACTCTTATGAGGCAGTCTTTATTTCCAGACTATTCTCTGTTCTTCGGCCCGACTAAGTTGGCTTCTGATTTTTAAAAGGTATGTGATGACTCGGGTTCCAACTCCAGGCACTGATATGGCAGTGACAGTGACAAGATTGTGAGTAGGGAACTGACATCAGTCATGATTACATTGTGCTCTCTAAGAAATCATATAAGGCAATTACACATGATAGTCCATAATAGTACATCCTACATATTAGTGCAGGGTTGTCTATGGGCTGCGGTGTTATAAGATGGTGGCCTCAACAACAATGTCGGGCTTCTCAATGTCAGCCTTGCTCTGGACCATTCTCAGCTCCAGCTGGGCCGGACTGGGCCTTCTTCCAGGACCAGCCATCTCTGGAATGGGGGAAGGTGAGGAAGAGGGAAAAGGAGGATGGGCATGGAAGAAAGGTTGGATTAGGAATGGGAAGGTGGATGAGTGGATGCAGAGGGAAAGGTGGAGAAGAGGGAGAAGGTTGATGGAGGGGGAGATGGATGGGGGTAGGTGGATGAGGAGGATATAGAGGAAAGGAAAGGGAGGAAGAGTAGGAGGGGAATGGAATGGTGAGACCAACAAGAGACAGGAATGGATACGGACTTGAGCTGGACACTAACTGACTAGACAGGTACTCAAAAAACACATTGACGCATGCTCCAACATGCTTACGTACACACACAATCCATAGCCTCACCTTTGGCGTAGGTAAAGGTCCTCTGAATGACATGATGCATGACTGAGACGGTCTTCTCACAGGCGGTCTGAGTGATGACAGGAAGGACAAGCAGCTTAGGAAGCTTTCTGCAACTCTGTTAACCAGCTAACTTATCTATGGTCAGGGTTCACTCACCTTCAGGTCATTAGGGTGGTGGTGTGTCCAGGCCAGCAGCATGGCAGCAAACAGGTCTCCAGTCCCCACAAACACAGCATCCACCTTGGGGATCTCCACACGGATTTTCTGGGTGGATGAAGTCCCGTCTGGGTGCACTGGAAGGAGGTGACACGGTTAAGACCAGTCATGAGGATCACAGGGAACACAGACAAAGGTTATACATGAGTGAGATATACATGAGTGAGAATCTACAAAAATGTTTAAGTTATATTTTCACGTTAATGAGACGAGTAGTCAGTAGATCAGTGTTCCAGCATACCCAGAATGTATGCTCGTCACTGGGGTGTGGGCCATTAAAGCAGCTTAGCTTCAAAGAGTTACAGAAAGTCTTTGGGGGAATCATTATGTGGATGTTCTTCTACCTCAGTGATCAACAGCGCATGGGTTAGACAGCTTCTGTCTGGCGTTGGCCCTACCTGTCTTCTGGCTCCCGAGGGCCACCAGAAAATGGTCCCCATGGTGGGAGGTCAGGTCTGTGCTGGTCAGGACCACCGTGTCAGGGCCCATCTGGTGGAGCAGATCCATCACCTGGGGTGGAGAGGGAGGTCTTTACCTTCATCACCATCATCATCAACTGCAGTATCATCCTCACTTATCATCAACCCCTCGGTGAAGCGCATTGTAATGCATCCTGGTAAGAAATGTGCTATATAAATAAAGTTTGATTGATTGCTCGATCAATACATTATCCATCTGGGTCCATTCACTTGACCCTCATTTTCCAAGACATTAAACTTATTAAGACTATTGTCAATGAAAAGGTGGACCTCTTTTTGAAAGTCTCAAATCCCATGTAGGGCCTGTGACTTTCGACCCAGATAGAATGAAGCAACAGATTTTGGAACCCACCTCGACCGCATCTTTCTGTGTGTGGATTTTTCTGCCAGTCAACAGCCTGAGAGACAGACTCTGAGAGGTTACACAATACAATACACACAAATATATATACAGTATATACACACACACACTCTCTACACTATACACATGTATATACACACACACACAATACATATATACACACTACAATACAGGGCTCGACATTAAGGCTTGTCCGCTTGTCCGGGACAAGTGATTTTTTTGCAGGGCAAGTGGAAGAGAAATTTACTTGCCCCATTGGACAAGTTAAAACTCAAACAAACAAAAAAATCCATTATACTTCACGTTATGTTCCACTCAATAAGTCAATTTTACCGATTTTATTTGACCGAATTCTGCATTAGCAAAACATAAAAAAATGCTTCGTCCAAAGATCTCTACAGACCTTGCAGCTAATTTAATGCTCAACACTTGAACGGGGGCTTATTACTTGAAAGACGATTTTTTTACTGTGTTGTCTCAGTTACACTGTCGGGGCTTTGGAAAACTGTGACTTGCTTAGCGTTATGTAGGCAAATGGATAGTAGAACATTTCATAATGATTTCAGTAAATCAAGCAGCGCTGCAAGACCCAGTGAAATGTTATACCTAGCAAACTAACGTTAGCTTGCATCGCTAACAACATTGACTAACTCAACTTCGGTAGACTATCCTCTGTATTTGTAAGATAGCTAAACTTATACTGTATCTAAAATAAGATAAATAGTCCCGAGACGAGCTTTCACGGTTGTTTGTGCGTCTATGCTTCACTCCGTGTGCCTGCGCCTCGTCCATTACTGTTTACAACGTTAATAGCAGGACTAGCGTTACTTGGTTGGCGTTGCCTTCTGAAGAATCTTCTGAATCTTTCAGGTTCAAATCAAATTTGGGTTATAATTTCCGCAGAATATTACAATATGAGTCCCACGAAATGTTTATATTAGCCTACAGAAAGCTCAAAAAACTATTTAGCACTGAAATTAATGCAAAAAATTAATTTGCATCCTCATAGGAGGAGGAGGGTCAGAGACTCATAGGAGGAGGAGGGTCAGAGACTCATAGGAGGAAGAGGGTCAGAGACTGATAGGAGGAGGAGGGTCAGAGACTGATAGGAGGAGGAGGGTCAGAGACTCATAGGAGGAGGAGGGTCAGAGACTGATAGGAGGAGGAGGGTCAGAGACTCATAGGAGGAGGAGGGTCAGAGACTCATAGGAGGAGGAGGGTCAGAGACTGATAGGAGGAGGAGGGTCAGAGACTCATAGGAGGAGGAGGGTCAGAGACTCATAGGAGGAGGAGGGTCAGAGACTCATAGGAGGAGGAGGGTCAGAGACTCATAGGAGGAGGAGGGTCAGAGACTCATAGGAGGAGGAGGGTCAGAGACTCATAGAAGGAAGAGGGTCAGAGACTGATAGAAGGAGGAGGATCAGAGACTCATAGGAGGAGGAGGGTCAGAGATTTATAGGAGGAGGAGGGTCAGAGACTGATAGGAGGAGGAGGGTCAGAGACTCATAGGAGGAGGAGGGTCAGAGACTGATAGGAGGAGGAGGGTCAGAGACTCATAGGAGGAAGAGGGTCAGAGACTGATAGGAGGAGGAGGGTCAGAGACTGATAGGAAGAGGAGGGTCAGAGACTCATAGGAGGAAGAGGGTCAGAGACTGATAGGAGGAGGAGGGTCAGAGACTCATAGGAGGAGGAGGGTCAGAGACTGATAGGAAGAGGAGGGTCAGAGACTGATAGGAGGAAGAGGGTCAGAGACTGATAGGAGGAGGAGGGTCAGAGACTCATAGGAGGAGGAGGGTCAGAGACTCATAGGAGGAAGAGGGTCAGAGACTGATAGGAGGAGGAGGGTCAGAGACTCATAGGAGGAGGAGGGTCAGAGACTCATAGGAGGAGGAGGGTCAGAGACTCATACATGTGAAGTTCGGATTTCACCTAGCCTCAAAACCTTGTCTAGTTCCTAGGTTCGGGTTAAGCCCTGATTTTTCCACGTATGGCTCGGCCTCTGGTAGGGGATGGGCTGGCTTTCGCCATTACACTGCCAGGCTGAAAATGGGTCCCACTCCGGCCCAGATAGTATATAATATCGATAATAGGGTATAGAATTGCGCAGCTCCCCCTGTCAATGATGCGTCTGGAAACGTCAACACACAAAACAATATGTATAAAATGATAAATTTTTACCCGGACAAGTGACTTTTGTGCATGGACAAGTGAAACGTTAAAGTACTTGTCCGAAGGACAAGTGCATCAAAAAGTTAATGTCGAGCCCTGCAATACACACAGTACACATGCCATCTTCTGATGTTTACAAATGCAAAGTGGTCACATGACAATGGCAATTCAAGGTGGCAATAACATGATAGAGAACTCTCGAAGATAATTGAATCATCGAGAGATAATTGAATCTCGGAATGAGATACGGGACTTAAATGAGGGGTTCTTACTCTGCCTCAAACTGGTTGGGGGTGAGGATGTCAGCCACAGAGACGACCTTCTCCCTGTAGATGGGAAGCAGGACCTCTGGGACATACTGGGGGGAGAGGAGGAGCGTGTTTAAACAACGCCCCTGGTTTGACAACATTTATAGAACAAGCAGTATGTGTAAGTGGTGAGACGAAGGAACGTTTACCATTGTACCCTGATCTCCCATCACTGGATCACACACTACAGCAAAAAGAAAGATAGTAGATTTGATTACATAAAACTGACCCTAACCGTAACCCTAACTGAAATAATCCCTGAGAGAAAATCACATCACTGCAGCACCAGTGACAATGTACATATTCTGTGTGATTGCCTTCTGTAGAGGAAATTGTAATATTGTCCATAATACTGTTATAGTAAGTTGATGTTATCTCCCCACACTCCTGGTACTCACCATACACCAGGCTAGGGTTGGCTTTTTTCAGCTCCTGAATGATGTCCACCACCATCTCCAGGAAGGAGGTGTCCCTGGTATACCCTTGGGGACCACAACATCACATACTAATGGGTAATTAATTACTATCTAACTGCCTGGTCTTTTAACCTGTAAACCATGTATTTAAGAAATGGAGGAGTAATGAATGCAGGAGTATTAGTACTGTTTAGGCTCAGCTTTTGTAAAGGTGAAAGCTAAAATTCAGAGACAAAGATAGGATTTAGGATTTCTTTAAATGTAATGCGGTTTCAAATTAGGACCTCCTTACAAAGCTTTTGAGTAACAGCACCATTCAATCATTAATCTATAGCAACCACGTGTCGGCATCAACAGGTTTATCAGCCGAAGCAAATCTTCCTCCTCGGCATGCGGAGGTTGGTGGGTTTTAGTGAGCTGTGCTTGTGTGTATTCACACATCTGAGGTATGTGTCTGTGTCTTACCTGTGAGGACATAGTCATAGTGGTTGACATTGTTGAGTTTGATTCCTTCATACAGAACATTCAGTTCTTCTGCTGCCAACACCTGGCCCTTCCAGTGGGCATAACCTAGGAAACAGACAGACGTAAAAGACAAAGTGGTAGTGAGACAAACTATCTGAAAGACTGACAACAACTGTGGGAGCAGTTTGCTCTCCTTGTCTGCATTCAAAGATACCCCATAAACAGCTTCTCCATTTTAGCCACAAAACCAACGCACAGCTGAGTAAGAAACAGGCCCAAAAGAGTTAATCTCTCAAGTCTGAATTTATTTATTCAACATGCCACCTGCAGAGCAAAAATAATACATTCAAGGGTTTAACCATCGAGAAATGTGAAGAATGTGCCTCTCCCTCATGAGCAGCTGAACAGTTTTGAGAGAAAAACAGTCAAACATAAGCTGGGTCTAAAACCCAATGAACAGTTGGCCAGTATAAGAGAGTGGTTACAATGATGGGTGAAGCAACCTAACATGAGAGATAAGACATGTACTCGACTCATAGACAAGACTCTATGAGAAAGGGAAGCTGGCTGTAAGAACCAGGGGTGTTGCCAAAGATTTCAGTCAGTGTGAATATTCTACTTGATTGAATCTCTTGACAAACCTGCATTGTTCTACAGGCCCAACCAGAGTAGTCTTTCTGAATCCTCCCCCCTTCACCACACCTCCAACTTGGACCCTATGGTTCAGCGGACCCACCTTGGCCTGTAGCCAGAAAAAAACTCCACTATATTGTACTCTAAGTACTCAATTTCTAAGTTTCTCAACCTCTCTTTCTTGAACTGAAAATTATTTGCAGGAAACTTGAAAAATGCTTCTACATGTCACATTAACCATTAGCTTTTACACTGATATACTAAGTGAAAACAGCAGCTATCCTCAACATGTGACACACTCTTGAATAAACAAAAAAGTGGTTTTGGAGATGCACAAAGGCCTGATTCTTCTCCAAAGTAACAAGGGAGGGTGACAGGGGGGTAAACTTTTCTGAATTAATGAGGTGACGGGTGACGTAACAGACTACCCCATTACACAGTTTGGTTACTAATTGCGCGAATCATTGTCAAATATTCAGTCCAATATGTGTATCTTACCTGTGTGATTGGAGAACTGCACAGAGTTTATGGAGTCCACCTCAAACCCCAACACCTGATACAGTAAATGGACAATAAAGTTGTTAGCATGTTCTAAGATCACTTCGATTTCTCTCTTCATTTGGCAAAACGATCCATTCACTATGTAGGACAGCATTCAAAACGTGTGTTTAGGAATGTAAACATTAGAAGTAGAACGTGACGTGCCCAAAAGTGGCATGGCAGGATATGTGTGGTTTGAGTACATGTTAGCCTACTCTGTTAGCCTTGAGCCTGTCCTGTAGGCTACGTATAGCGACTGTCATCAATAAGTATATTCATTTTGAACTGTCGGCAGCTTACGAATTTGCATGGCTTGTTTTTGTCAGTGCATAATTCTTACCTGCAATGGAAACGTAGCAGATTTATTCCCGACGTAACCCCTGACAACGTGACTCTGGATAGATAACACACGACACTCCATTTCTATGATTATCCTGCGTTGCTATGACGGACGGTTCAATGTATCCAGTATGAATAAGTGTACGCTCGCGGACATAGGGCTCAGTGCACAAGCTCTCACATGCGGAAACTTGGGACGTGAGAGAAACTCCAGAAGCACTGAAGGGCACCGCTATTTCGAGTAGACTCAGGCAATTGCACGGACACCTAACCAAAACGAAACCGCGCTATATTTAAACACCCTGTAAATCGATTCAATCAAAACCTAGTTACAACATAGATTATCAACTAGGCTAGGCTTATTGATGTAGAAACGCTACGAAGTCTACATGATAGGGGTAGTCTTTCCGAACCAAAAAATCATTAGAAACAACTGTGTCGAAAGTCTTTTTGGAAGCATGTTATTTGACATAGCTTTAGTGACATCTGCTGATCAATTCGTGGAATGGTGACATCGCGTGATCGAAGGGATGGAGCGATTGAAAGGATGAAATAACGACAATCTAAAATAAATTAACTTGTTAACAAATGTGCTCTCCAGCTCCAGGAAAAGATTACTCTATGTATGCAGGTTTTTGCAATGTCACCTGTGCTCAGGTTAAAGTCAGCAGGAATAGGCTACCTGGAATATCGGCTCATGAAGCAAATGAGGACAACCTCTGGGCCCTTCTGGACTGCCATGTCGGTTCACAGCGGGTGACCTGTAGAACTGCCACTGGGTGTACGGTATAGTATTTTCTCGGTTATTTTGCTGCCGAATTGCAATTAATGAATGAAATTACAAATATATTGTCGCCTTCATTGGCACGGCCGGGAACCGGCAACCTTCTGATTAATAGCCCGATTCCCTAACCGCTTAGCTGATTAATAGCCCGATTCCCTAACCGCCATCTTGCAATCGGCAGTTAGGCCTATAGGGCCTACATATAACATTTGCTGCATTGCTGCGTTGATGAAAAATGCACACCAATATAACATACGTATTTATTGCAACACGACTCTCAGAAGATAACAATTTAAGATTAATACACTTTATCTGAAATAAAAGTGGTTGCTATAATTTCTGGTAACCACCAGATGTCACCGTGCTCTGCATTTGTAATGGCCTGAAACTTCCGCTTTTTGCTCAACGGTGGCAGAATCAAGAAGAAAGCCAAAGCTTCACAACGCAGCAATGCATCCTGCATGATAACATCCCCACTCGTCGAGTACACATACACACTCCCATCTAGGGCTCTGTCTCCACCTATTCCATTTTCGTAATACGCGGGTGAATGTCACGTCAAAACCATGAATTAAAGAGCAACATCATATCCACATTCGGGTAGGATACGTCATATCCGTATTTTGTATCTGGTGGTGTCCTCAGAACCGCACCACTAAACAAACAGTTATGTGTGGTAAAGGTAATGGCGACGTGCCAAATCAAGTTCTAAAGTTCAAGACTGGCCATTTACCACGGAGTTTGAGTAGTTATTGCCTCTATGTGTGATCAACGTAATGGCGCAGTACACTCGCATTTCGGGATCAGTTGCACTGATCACTCTTCAGAACCCTCCTGTCAATGCACTCAGGTAAGAACTACTAAAACATGCGATATGCATGCAGGACAAACTTACTATGCAGGCAGCTCAATTCTCAGATTTGCTCAAATGAACAATTTGCAATATAGGCTACTCTCTTACTGCACCTACAGGTACCGTACGACAGTAAGACTTGCAATGGCTAAACGTGTGCGAATATGACGGGCCGTTTATGTTTGTACAGACAGTGATGTGAAATGTGTAGAGCTGTATTACACAAAGCCATATGAGCAGATCAAGGACAGGAGTCGTATTAATCAACGAACTGTTGTCCATCACAGTGCAGTGGTTAGACACGGCATCGTGGACACAGTAAAGAGAGCTTTAAAAGACTCCAAAGTCAACGCCGTGGTCATCTGCGGACAGAATGGCAGTTTCTGTGGCGGTAAGGTATTTTATTTGTATTCCAAAAATCTGAATAGTCTTTCTTTAGTTGCAGTGTTAAAAAAGTATCCTGGATGTTTTAAACGCCTTTGCATTGTCTTCTGCCTAATAGGTGCGGATATCAGGGAGTTTGCTGGGCCAATGTCAGGACCCCCTCTGGTGCCTATGATCCATGCCATAGAGGCTGCACAGAAGCCAGTTGTGGCCGCCATCGAGGGGATAGCACTGGGAGGCGGTCTGGAGCTGGCCCTGGGCTGTCACTACCGGATTGCACATTCGAAGGTTGGTTACATTGTTCTCTTGGGTCGATGTCTGACTGACCAACCAGAGATGGATCTTGCAATCATTTGCTACTGCAGAGACAAGCAAAGGTCATTAGAGAGGAGCACAGCCTGTTCTATTAGGGAACTTACGTGTATGTGTGCACTACATGTGCGTGCATTGTCTGTGTGTTCCAGGCCCGTCTTGGCCTTCCTGAGGTGACTCTAGGCCTGCTCCCAGCTGCAGGAGGCAGTCAGCGTCTGCCCAGACTGATAGGTGTCCCTGCAGCTCTGGACCTCATTACAACAGGTAACACAGGGGTCATATACATTAATCATTGATTGGTTGAGGTATTAGAAGAACAGACACATTTTCATGGGTTATTCAATATGTCCAGCAGGGGGCATACTTTGATCAGTTTTGTTTCTTGAGGGAATCGAATGTGGAATCAGACTTGCAGTTTAATGCAAATGTTTCAGAACCCCTCCCCTGGTCAAGGTAGCCATTTCCTCAGTTTGTAATGTAATTAAAATAATGGGAGTGGCAGTTGGCAGTTAATGGGAATGGTGGAGGACAAGTTGAGTTCTGGAAGACCAAGAGAACTTCCATTGAAAACTGCTTGTAGGATTGTATCAAAAACCCAGTTTCACATTTAGCAGACTCACATTTAACAGAGTTGTGGTTTACTGTTATACTGTGCAGTGACACTTGCACACATCTGACATTCATGGAAGATTCATCAGAAGAAAACCTTTCCTCTGTCCTCACTAGGGTTGTGTATAGTTTCAATTTTATCGATTCCTATTCTGGTTTTTGAATCCGGTTCTTATCGAATTTTTGTTGAAATTCACAGAAAAATATTAGAATATTATGTTCTGTTATCACTGATTCTGATGTGCAAATAGACACAGAAGAATATCTATTGATATTTCTGTGAAAAACGAAACAACGCGCTTTTCTGTATTTATTTAACATTTGTAGGCCTATTGTCTTATCTTGTACTAATACATTCACTATAATTACCGTCTGACTTATACTGCAGCCAGCCCCCTGACAATTTAAGACAGTCTAAGGCTAAGACTAGTCTTAAACTAAGTTTATGCAACTGGCCCAATCCTCAACATCCATCCATTCATTTCTATTTTATAAGCTCTCCGACTAATTAATTTGAGCAATTTTGCCTTTTTTGTGCCCCCACGCCAGTTTTGTTTCATTTTGCAAACCATGTAATGGAGAGGCAGTAAGCTATAACCTTTTGGGCTTTAGCCTATATTTGAGCTGTCAAGTCAACCAATCAATCAGTAGCCATGTGAAAGGCTCAACCGGGGGAGTACAAAGCGACAGTGCGGAAGAAACCTCTTGTAAATTTATCTACAGAGAAATACCACCAAAGGATCATAGTACCCTTCGTAATAAAGTTAGGAACTGAAATTAGGAACTGAAATGAGGAATCGAAATGTGCCTGACTTATTGACTCCACGGTTCTTGGAAATTTGGAACCGGTTCTAAAATGGAACATGGTTCTCGATACCCAACCCTAGTCCTCACCACAAAATTCCTCAGAAGTTTCAAAGGAACATCTAAACAAGCTTAATGCATTTTGAAAACAAGTGTTTTCCACTGATGAAATGAGATCAATAAGAAAAGGTATGTGTGGAGAAAAAAGGGTGCAGAATTTCATGAAAAAAAACACCTCTCCAACTGTTAAGCACGGGGGCGGATCGATCATGGTTTGGGCTTGTGTTGCAGCCAGAGGCAGGGGAACATTTCACAGGTAGAGGGAAGAATGGATTCAATTACATTCCAGCAAATGCTGGAAGCAAACATCACATCGTCTGTTACAAAGCTGAAGATGAGACGATGGCTTCTGCAACAGGATAATGATCCTAAACACACTCAAAATCGACAATGGACTACCTCAAGAGGCGCAAGCTGAAGGTTTTGCCATGGCTCTCACAGTCCCCCGATCTAAACATGATCAAAAATCTGTAGATAGACCTAAAAAGAGCAGTGCATGCCAGACGGCCCAAGAACCTCACAGAACTAGAAGCCTTTTGCAAGGAAGAATGGCCGACAATCCCCCAAACAAGAATTGAAAGACTTAGCTGGCTACAAAAAACGTTCACAATCTGTGATACTTGCCCAATGGGCTGTTATTAAGTATTGACCATGCAGGGTGCCCAAACTTTTGCTTCAGGCCCTTTTCCTTTTTTGTGATTACAAAAACTGTAAAAATGTTAATGAAAAAAGTAATCTTGCTTAAAATATTAGAGATATGTGTCATCTTTAATTTGATGCCTTTTGGAAATCAGGTAATCTTTTACCCGCTTAGCTATTCACAGTAACAGACAAGGGGCATACAACTGTATAAATAAGGTTTTTATTGATAGAAAAGTAGAATAATTAATTTAATACTGTGTCTACAAGGAGCTACTCAAGTCACATTCAGACTTTTTCTGTTGTTGTAATTGTTCTCCACAGGACGTCACGTGTCGGCTGCAGAAGCTCTGAAGCTGGGGATTGTGGATCAGGTCACTGAGCACAACGCCAGAGATCTGGCAGTGGAGTTTGCACTGAGTGTGTCAGGTATGAGATATCCCCAGATGTAGAGTGCACCTAAACGCAGCTCCGATCTCCTTGTCCTTGGAGATCACCCAACCACCCTAATGCAACTGTATGTCGCTCTGGATAAGAGCGTCTGCCAAATCTAAATGTAATGTGAAACCAACTCCATATAAATGCCCATCATTTTGGAATGGGAGATTCAACAAGCAGGTATCCACCTATTGTTGGCCATATAGTATACAGTACAAACACACACATGTGCATACTCATACACACACACAGCTCCAGAGAGGGGCACCTCCTGTTGGCATGTACAGTAGGTCCGGAGTCAGTCGGTATGGGAGATCAAGGCAGGAATGTTAGCTAGGTCTTCTGGAACAGAGCAGATATGAATGTTTTATACCCACTGTCAGATGTGTTCGCATGTCATCAGTGCATTTGATGTATTATTCAAAAAGGCGAAAGGGACAAACATTGTTAGAATATTAATCATGTTATCTTACCATGCATACAATCAGATTAGTAAGACTGGGCCGGGTGCTCCAGTGTCTGTCCACCCAGGACTTGCATGGCTAGGAAGATTCATCTCTGTCTAATTACCCACTGCAGGTCATAACAAGGCGAAGCATATTTACATAATGATAAAAATAATATGAGTGGCCAGGGGACTATTGCTGTCTCAAAACACACAAACAGTGTGGATTGGAGAAGGCTTAATTGCTGAACAAATAAACATTGGCAGCTTCTGTATTGGCCTGTCCTGCATTAGATTCTTCTTGGAGGGCGGCCATTTTAAGTCTCTGCTGGTCCTTCTGTGGGGTCGGTTGGGAAGCCACTGTATTGTTGCAGCATGTAACTGCAGACTTCACTCTCTCCTGGTGTCATGAATTAAAGAGGCTGCCACCCTTCACAGAACATGAGTTTCCATGGCCACAGTGCAGCACAGCCTTAAGGGAGCATTTGTCATCACCAGTATGATTGCCTGAAGGAAGCAGGCTTTGTAAAAGCCACTTTGATTCTCTGCTGGCAGAAATACCTGTGTCTACATGACATTACCTAGTGAAGGCGTATTAGATACCCAATTGCTCTGAAAGTACCAAGTCAATGAAAGGAATAGTTAAGACAAGTTCAAGACAAAATCTATGTATTTTTTACACATATGTGAGGTGCAGGTGTCTGTTACACTCAAGTCTCACAGAAGACTGCACAATGAATACAGGAAATCAAGGGAGTATATGGTATCACAATATAGGAGGATACAAGATGATTAGCATAGCCTTTGCAGGCACAGAAAAAGAACAATGTGTGCTAGATAGCTTTTGTTTAGGTATTTTGATAGGGCTCCTAGAAATGGCCTTGTCGCTCCTTCTATTTTCCTCATTCAAAGTTGCATAGTATTATACACTTATTCTTAAACATACAAATATTGTTAAATATTCTTTTGTTTTTTATTTTAATTTATTATTAGGCATATTTCTCTCCTGGACATAACCAAGGGTTATGTGCTCATGAGATTAATATTGCAAGGTATAAATCAAACATTAAATATATTATTATAAATATAAAATTATAAAATGATCTTCAGAACATTTAAAACGGTATAAAAGTAATAAAGTAATCATTATCTTTAATTGTTGTTAACTGATGAGTGGTCTAAGGACAGACTAGGGACAAGTAGCTGTAGGTTTCCAAAAGATTGCCAGAACTGGGAATCCCTGTCCAGGAGATTCTTCTCAAATCAAATCAAACCTCATTTGTATTGCCCTTTTTACAAGCAATGTCACAGAGGGCTTAACTGATGCCCAAAAAACTCCACACATTGTCATACCTGTACATATCCTATCTTCTCCCCTATATAATCACAAAGCGGCAGATATGTACCTAGATAATGAAACATGTGTCAGAGTGAAATGTTAATTGTTCCATTCATTATGATTCACCTAAATGGTTATGAGTCACTCTGGATCTAAGTCAGAAAATTAAGAATTATTGCTCGATATGAGCTGCTTCAAGTAACTTTTTGCTCTCTGCCAAAACCCTGATTTGAGTGGGTGGAGAAGGTGTCTTCTGAAGAGGAGTAACAAAGCATGTGAGAAAGATCTGTGGATTAAAGAGAAATAGTCAGGGGCATTGAAACAAAGAGAAGAAAGTATGTTGAAGATGTACAGGGATTTGACTGAAATGCAGCACAGGCATGTTCATTAGCACCAGCAAAGAGTCGGAATGGGTTTTTACTGTCACAGCACACACACACCACACACACTCATACCACTAAACCATTCTTCCTGTGTAAGAGATTAACTTTTTTGCCAGTAGTTGCAACATCTGCCTCGTACATCTGTCCAGAGAAGCAGCCCACCCCTCAGCCTGTACTACAAATACACTCTCACATTTGTGCCATTTACAGATTAACTGGAGCAGCAATACCGCCCTAAAGTACACACGAGTCGCACTGCATTAAAACAACAGTTTAGTGAGACACAGTTGGAAATGATGTTCTGAATGCTGTATCAAGTTGTGGGAGTGAGTGTGTTTGCCTGATTAAAGGAAGTCACACTTTAAAATGATAATAATGGTGCTATCCCTTTAAGTGCAGCCATGGTGACCCAGTTTCTGGCCCAGACCCAGAGACGACTGTAATTCAATAAAGCCGCAGAGAGATCCCACCACTGTCCCATGTAATCATGTCACTGCAGACAGAAAGAGGTATTAAGAGGCTTTTAACAAGATTTTGCCTCAATCCCCCTTTCTCAATGCTCCATGGTTTGAATTAGAACTGAGGACAGGTGTGTGAATGTGTGTTTTGGATGAGCCCAATACCAAATCTGTATAAATAAATGTTGTTGGGTTTTCACACACCCCCATAATGTACCACACTTCCACGCCAGTAAAAGACTCTGAAGCAGGTCGCTCTATCACACTACACCTCTGTCTTCACTCCTACACTGTGCTGCACTGTCCTTTGTCTTTTACTCCACGCTGTGTTGGTGTTTCAGGGAAGCCTCTGGGGGACCGTCGACTGAGCACAAGACCCTGCCCGCCCCTCCCCGATGCGGATGAGTTCTTTGAGGGGGCAATGGCGAGGGTTCGCCAGAGCGCACGTGGGGCCATGGCGCCGGTGGCATGCGTCCAGGCAGTGCGGGCCGCTGCCACCCTGCCCTACGACCAGGGCATGGAGAGGGAAAGCGAGCTGATGGCCACCCTCTTCAACTCAGGGCAGGCTCGTGCTCTGCAGTACTGCTTCTTTGCCCAAAGGGTTGTTGGGAAATGGAGTCTGCCCAGCGGAGCGCGCTGGGACAACAGCAAGGCCAGGCCTGTCTGCAAAGCAGCTGTCATCGGTGAGAGGGTTTGTCTTAAAAGCCAAAAAAACAAAGTTACTCCCCAACACACTGAGGTCTGCTTCCATTACTACTCAATACACTGAGGTTTACTGAGGTTACTCTCCAACTCTGCTGTGCCCAAGGTCTGCTGTCGCCTTACAGGGCTTTCATATCTACTTCTTCAACATGACCTTCTTTTATTGTAGATCTCCAAAGCCTTATAAACAGTATTATCCCTGGGAAAAATGGAAAATGCTGACAGAGTGCGAAGAGTACACTGTATCCAGAAATATTCACTGCGCTTCACTTTTTCCACAGTTTGTTACGTTACAGTTTTATTCCAAAACGGATTAAATTAATTTTTCCAAAATACCAAAGTGAAAAAATGTTGTTTCATATTTTTTATAGATTAGATTTATAGATGGCAAAAATGAATAACAAAAATATAACATATACATATACATGTTGTTCAATACTTTGTTGAAGCACCTTTGGCAACAATTACAGCCTCAAGTCTTTTTTGAGTTTGATGCTACAATTTTGGCACACCTATTTTTGGGAAGTTTCTCACATTCTTCTTTGCAGGACCTCTCAAGCTCCATCAAGGTTTAATGGAGAGCGTCGGTGCACAGCCATTTTCAGACTTGAGATGTTCAATCAAGTTCATCAAGTCTGGGCTCTGGCTGGGCCATTCAAGGACATTTACAGAGTTGTCCCGAAGCCACTCCTGTGTTATCTTGGCTGTGTGCTTAGGGTCGTTGTCCTGTTGGAAGATTAACCTTTGCCCCAGTCTGAGGTCCAGAGTGCTCAAGGATGTCTCTGAATTCATCTTTCCCTCGATACTGACTTGTCTCCCAGTTCCTGCTGCTGAAAACATCCCCCACACCATGCTTTACTGTAGGGATGGTATTGACCAGGTGATGAGTGGTACCTGGTTTCCTCCAGACATGATGCTTGGCATTCAGGCCAAAGAGTTTAATCTTTGTTTCATAAGACCAGAGAATTTTGTTTCTCATGGTCTGAGAGTCCTTCAGGTGCCTTTTGGCAGGTCTGTTGAAGATGTACAGGGATTTGACTGAAATGCCACACAGGCATGTTCATTAGCACCAGCAAAGACTCGGAATGGGTTTTTACTGTCACAGCACAGACACGCCACACACACTCATACCACTAAACCATTCTTCCTGTGTAAGAGATTAACTTTTTTTGCCAGTAGTTGAAACATCTGCCTCGTACATCTGTCCAGGGAAGGCTGGCTTTCATGCTTTTTACTGAGAAGTGGCTTCCGTCTGGCCACTCTACCATACAGGCCTGATTGGTGGAGTGCTGCATGATGGTTGTCCTTCTGGAAGGTTCTCATCACAGAGCAACGCTGGAGCTCTGTCAGAATGACCATCGGGTACTTGGTCACCTCCCTGACAAAGGTCGAATCCCGATACTCTGTCACTCCTACTCCTTACCCCTAGCCCTTCGTTTATCCCTAGCCCTTGTGTCTCGAAACTGAGGGGTAAGGGCTACATAGCCCTATGAAAAGAGACGCCACTTTGGTCTCCAAAGCAAGTAGCGTTAAGCACTGATATCAAACAAAATTTGTTTGAAAATCACTGCTAATCAAGTTTGATTAAAGCTGTAGACATGCATGGAGTCTATTCAAGGCTAATCAGAGAAATGCGGGACTGTTGTGCAAATCAGCAATGTAACGTTAGCGCAGCAAATTAGAGATTTTTAAAAACCTTTCAATTAAGAACATGGTTGCAAATACATATGTACAAGACTGTGTGGAGCACAAAACAATACTGTCATTTTTTTAATCAATTATTTAAGCTGAAAATATTTAATTTATGGGACTCTAGATGATCTGTCCGCCATTGTTGCAGGTAGCGCAGTATTCACATACCCCTAGGTTTTAAGTAAGCTCCCGAACTTACTTGGTTTTAAGGGGTGTATACCCCTTCGTCTTAGCCCTACCCCTAGCTCAAAAAGAGTATTGGGACACCACTTACTCTCACAGGAATGCGCAAAGGGCTAGGGGTAGGGGTAAGACAGAGTATTGGGATTCGGCCTAAGGCCCTTCTTCCCCGATCGCTCAGTTTGGCCGGGCGGCCAACTCTAGGAAGAGTCCAGGTAGTTCCAAACTTCTTCCATTTACGGATGATAGAGGCCACTGTGCTCATTGGGACCTTCAATGTTGCAGAACATTTTTGGGACCCTTCCCCAGATCTGTGCCTCGATACAATCCTGTCTTGGAGGTCTACCAAAGTTTTTAGGGGAAAAAATAATTTAATTAATTTTGGAAGACGGCTGTAACATAACAGCATGTGGAAAAAGTAAAGCGCTGTGAATACTTTCCGGATGCACTGTATGTGTTGGGGTGGGTTGGAGGGGTGGACGTGAATTCAAACATCTGCTCTCGGGTTGACTTTGGCAGATGTTGGTGCCAGTCTGCATGCCTAGACAGATGTGTGTGTGTGTGTTTGTTGGCTCGATTACTGATTCTGTTGGAGGAGCTACAGTCCCTGCTCTCGGCAGAGGGGGGGGAGGGGAGTCTTGATCTGAGAAAATATTAGGGGTTTTTTTGCAACCAAGCTGAATTTCTGTAGCAATCTGACATAAAAATAGGGTAAACATGAGAAGTGGGGCTGGCACTGTGGGTACAGCATTCTGCCCTCCGCTGTCTGTTGGTCATATGTGCCTCATGCTGTGCTGTGTTGCTCTGCAGGCCAGGGCACCATGGGGAGGGGCATCACCGTGGCCCTGGCGCAGGCTGGGGTTTCTGTGGTCGCCGTGGAAACGCAGGAGAAGCAGCTGATGGAGGCAAAGCAGGCAGTGACCACCATGTTGGAGCGTGCATCCAAGAGGAGGGGAGTGACTCCGCCCCTTGACCTCCTCCGCTTCACCTCGGACCTCCGCGAGGTGGAGGGTGCTGAGCTTGTGATTGAGGCGGTGTTTGAGGACCTGGCCCTGAAGGAGCAGGTGTTCCACCAGCTGTCAGCCGTGTGTCGGCCCGGCACCCTGCTCTGCACCAACACCTCCGGCCTGGACGTGGACCGCCTGGCTGGCTGCACGCGCAGCCCCGAGCTGGTGGTGGGGATGCACTTTTTTGCCCCGGCCCATGTGATGACGCTGCTGGAGGTGGTGTGTGGGCCTCGCTCCTCCCCTGAGGCTGTGGCCACCGCCATGCTGCTGGGCAGGAGGATGGGCAAGGTGAGCGTCGCCGTGGGCAACTGCCCTGGCTTTGTGGGAAACCGCATGCTGAAGCCCTACCTGGAACAAGCCAACTTCCTGTTGGAGGAAGGAGCCACGCCTGAGCAGGTGGACCAGGTTCTGGAGGAGTTTGGAGTGGCAATGGGGCCTTTCAAGATGTCAGACCTCTCTGGGCTGGACGTGGGCTGGAGAATCAGGAAGGAAGATGGGCTGACGGGACCCGGCGTGGACCCAAGCCAACCAATGAGAGTGCGTAAGGGCCGCAGGTACTGCCCCCTGCCAGACCTGGTGTGTGAGCAGGGCCGCCTGGGCCAGAAGACGGGTCGGGGCTGGTACCAGTATGACGGGGCCCGGGGGACGAGAGGCCAGGCCAGACCCTTGGCTCCACAGCTTCCTGGAGCAGTACCGGACCCGACACGGCCTGACAGCACGCCGTGTAGACCGGGATGAGATCCTGGAGCGCTGCCTGTACGCACTCATCAACGAGGGCTTCCGCATCCTGGAGGACGGCATCGCCGCCGGGCCGGAGGACGTGGACGCCATCTACGTCCACGGCTACGGCTGGCCACGTCATCGGGGTGGGCCCATGTTCTACGCGGGCATGGTTGGGCTGGGCAGGGTGCTGGAGAAGCTGGAGCACCACTACCGGGCCCTGCCAGACGTGCCGTACCTGCAGCCTAGCACCCTGCTGAGGAGGCTGGTGGAGACAGGAAGCCCTCCTATGCAGAAATGGAAGGAGGTCATCCAGAATCCTCGCAGTCAACTATGATCCACCTCCCACATCACACACTACCCAGCACACTGCCTTACTCTATCCGTGCCTTATTATTAGAGACGCTATAAGATATCTAATGTAAAACTCTGTGATTGAGTTTATACCTGAATTCACTTTATAATAACCAAACTAGGCACTGTCGCTTGCTGTATTTTTTATGTCAAAAAAAAACTGTGATGAAAAGATATGTTGATTCAACTCTTTAGTTAATAATGTGTCCTAATAAATATATATGTTTTAACTCCGTAATTGTCTATAGGATGTCATTACCATTCCTCTACTAGGCTACTCTACCTGGTGAAATCCTGCTTGTGACAGTAGGGGTTTGTGTGAGACCATTGGCATTTCATCCATCCAACCCCCTGTCCATCAGCTGGATATTTATTCTGGATGTGCTGTCCATCCTGCGAGAGAGCTGAGCTCACACTCACAATGTCTAACCAGGCTTATGGCTATACTGTTGACTCAAATACAGTGGAGAATTGGAGTAATGGGAAGTAAAGGATAGGAGTGAACAAAAGGATAGAAAGGTGGAAGAGAGGAATAGAAAATAAGATAACGGTGGAGGGCTAAAGAAACTGAGAGATTGTGGATGCAGAGTGTGGAGAGAGGAGGTAAAGTAGAGAGGCAGTGCTTCTGCTAGTGAACTCCTAATCAACCCCAAGCTCAAATCCCCA
Source organism: Mallotus villosus (assembly GCA_903064625.1). Classification (NCBI taxonomy): domain Eukaryota; kingdom Metazoa; phylum Chordata; class Actinopteri; order Osmeriformes; family Salangidae; genus Mallotus; species Mallotus villosus. The sequence continues at coordinate 123,110 of CAEFZP010000509.1, read as the reverse complement.
CAGCACTAATATCTAATCAGATGAGATCCTTTTTTGCAATGTGGCCAATACTTCACCACTCTGGGCTGGGTGGTCCTATTTATACTCTAATCCAATCATTTTAGATCTCTAGGGTTGGGAGAGGTGGGGGCTTGATAAAATCTTAAGTGACTGACCCCTGTCAACTCCCAGACTGATGGTTCAGATTTGCTCTACACATCAAACTCCAGAATACAATTGTACAAAACATTGTCTGATTGTGTTAGGTTTGTATTAACACCTTGGCAAAGTGTGAAGCTATCAAAACCATAAAACTCTTCAGCCTGATTGGCAAATGCAGCCTAATGTGTTGCTATTATTGTCCAGGCAGCCAGAAGATAGTTTAAAATAGATATTTCTTGTAACTTTCTGTTTCCTGAGACCTCGCCAGTTTTGGTTTTCTCAAATGAACCAGACAGTTTTGTTCTGCCTAATCTACAATCTAAATACTAATTATTTAAAATAATTTGTATTTTAGTAAAATAATGTATCCATACTTGTTTATTTAGAGTCTGTGGATAACCATTAAGGCTATGCTTTATACTCCATTAACTGCATCAATGTACCTTGATGCACTCTCCAGGTGATTCAACCATGCAGGGGATGTTGGACAGACCACATGAACATTGCCACCTTGTGGCTTTCTCTCATGCTTTCTCATATTCTATTCAGACACCAGTGTTGATGTTCTCCATGTTGTAGTAGACTTTCTTAAAGACTATATGGCTATTAGCCTTTTCAAATAGGTAAATCTAAATAACAATGGCGTTAGGCATTGGAGAATCGCCGGCAGAAAAATATGGAATTGACTAATAGGAATTGTGGGCAAAAAAATATGGATTTTATTGAGGAGACAATCATTTTTTTTGTGAATTTGAGATTCATCATCTGGCACCATATGTGTCTGAACTCAAATAACCTAATGTCGTAATATGTATATTATTTGTAGCTATACGGTTTGTGACTTAAAAACGCTATGTGAATTCGGACTGGCTATGCTATTACCCCCCTGTGGTGTCGAAGTTGGTGAAGGGTAAGGGAGGGGAGAGGGTGCGCTGGAAGGTGGCGTCGGTCGCGCGCAAACGCGGACCTTTTCTCCACTTGGTGGATGGATAGCCTACTGGATAGACCTCTGGAGCAAGAGAAAGTGTGGGTCGCTTGGAATATGCAAACTGTTTCGTTTGTTCATTTGGGTATTTAGTCTGTTATTGTTTTGTAGTCTGACGATTTATTTAGGCTACATTTGATCTCAGACACAGAAATAGCCTATATGATCGCGTCTTTTCGACGTTCGTAGTTTTTTTTTCAGATGGTTTATTGAATCGCCTACTCGACCGGTCATATTTGCTTAAGGTTATGAGATAGTTTATAGAGCACGGTTGTGCGCCTCGGTCACGATTGGAATGCTGGCATGTCTGTCTCGGGAGCACAGAAGTGTCCGAAGAACGATAAATTGGACGAAGCGCAAGCTCTGGCGAAGAGCTGCGCAGGGAGACCCGACTTTTTGCCTTGCGATGGACTGTCAATTTGCGCCACACACAGTCATGGGAAGTGCTTCAAACTACACTGGTGCTGTCACTTGGGCTGGTGTCACTGTAAGTTACTGTCTGTTACCAAATAATCACGAAGCTAATATCAAGACCTCGTCATAGCGCAGTCGTAAATGAACGGCATTCACCTGCCTCACAATGGCAGAAATGGGCCATAATAAAACTGTCAGGCGAAGCAGGGAGCGGGGGGTGGTTTATTGAGTGTTTTCCTTTATAGCCTCTGCTTGTTAATGTTATTGCTTGTCACTGTTTGAAATGATGTTGTGGAATGCGGCCAACACTTGCTACTGTAGCAGCTGAGTGGAAACGTTATTTGTAGCCATAACCTGCAATTACATATATTTTAGCTTTTGCTTCATTAATCTCTCCTTTTCTTTCCAACCGAAGCATACTTTTCAATTTGGTTCTGCATCTGAAAGATATAGCATATTGTAATAAAGTAGCGCTTGATAAAATCATTCACAACCAACAATAGACCGTACAGAGGCAAATTCATGTACTGTCACAGTTGACAGGTAATATTCCCAATCATCTAGTGGCTGACTACTTTTATGGAATATGCTTAAGCCTTCTTATCAAGGTTCTGCGACATTATAAAGAGTGCATTCCACATAAATGTATGCATTCTACCACTTGATCCAAGGTGGTTGCATACAGTTAACAGTCACTGTCACCCTGTGAGAGAGGTCCAACCGTAGTTTTTCAATTCTCAGACACACAGCTCACAAACCTTTTCTGTGCTGTCAAGTCCATATCGCCCTGCCTGGGTCTTACACCTAACCAGTGTCTGTGATGATATCACAGCCAGCCCTAATCCAACCTGACAGGTTTAATGCTGAATGACAAGCTTCTGTCTTTTCCAAAGGCTTAGAAAACCCGAGTGTAGCATACAGGCAATGTGTATCTGGATAGCAGTACATTATTATAGTCTCTAGCACTGATGTACTGTAGAAGTCACATAACAATCTGGGACAATGTAATCTTTGGATTTAAAATGCAGCTGTCAATAACATCTTGGTGATTGGAAGTGTCCCACTGAAATACCCCACAAAAACAAGAGAAAGCATGAAAAATGATATGCCAGATTTCATGTTAAACTCATATTCACCATATTTGCTTTCCCCAAAAGCTTTTCAGAGGGGTTTCCATATATTGTTCCTTCACTCTTATGAGGGTCTGGGATCGTAGTTAATAGTGCCATAGTTAAAAGTGCTGAATTTAATTGCTGTATAAATTACAAGGCTGGTACGCAGTCTGTAGCTTCACATTCCTGAGATAGATGTTAGACTCAAATGACTCAACACACAGTTGGTTTTGCTGTATAACTATATAAGAGTAATGTAAGCTAAAACACTTCATTTCAAAGAACTCACTCACAGGTTATTTGCTTCGATTTAGAACAAACCTGTGCTGTTTATCAACACACAGATGGGTTTGTGGAAATGCCATCACATGATCCTGTAAGAAAGAGGAAGAGATAGAAATTCAATCAAATTTGAGCAGAGAGAGCCCTCCCCTCGGGTGACAGCCAGACTCTCGCATCAGCTTTCATTTCCTCTGTTAAGAGTCAGCCAGAACATTGTGTCTAATGAGGGCTCTCACACACCACAGCTTCAGAACAGCCCACCAGGATGGAACAACATACTTGACTAACTGATTACAACAGCAATCCCACCTGCCTACCAGTCAAGGTGACAGCACGCCAATTACACCAATAAAGAGGGATTATGTTGACAGATTTAAAAATCTCTTTATTGGGGAGTTTTTCCTTGTCTTCTCTGAGGGTTTTAGATAGGTCCTCAGGGCTGTTCTATGAAGCTCTTAGTGACATTGTTCATAAAAAATACTATCTGGTACTTGTCTGTGTTATAATGCCAAGGTGTCTCGGCTGTGATATGTGTATGTATGTAATGTGTGATGAAATGGCCCTTTGCAGAACTCTCTTACACTCTGGAATGTAACAATCATTAGTATCAGGGTTTAGGTAAACATGCGATTGCTTTGTCTGATTGAGGTGACTTTTAGCTGGATCTATACTCGCCTTCCCAGGTGGCATGTCTTTGGTGTTATAGACAAACAGTTATTGACTTGGCTCAGCTCAATTCACTTAGGCTCTAAAGTGCTTGGAAAGATCCGAAGGTTATCCGGATGATGATGATAATGATGGTGATTCTTACAATGATATAAGTGATGATCACAATGATCATGATCATTTTGAATAAGATGACAATAAAACCAATGGCAATCATCAATCATTGATTAAACCCTAAGTATAATGTATATCGATTGATATTGTTTCTATTGTCATATTGATATTTGAGCTATTCAGATCACATTCTCTGGTTCCAAATGGACCACAGTCTAACACCAGTAGAGTATGCAGCTCTCAGTTTCCAGGAGTCAATGGATTCTCAGCTGAGCCTTAGGGGAGAGCCCGTCTGGTTTGGGATTGATTGGCCATGCAAGAGAACCAAAACATTAGGAGCTGATCATTAAACACACTGGAGACACGCCAAGAATACATTCAGACTATTTTAGTGTTGTTCGTTAGAGCAGTCATGTATTATTTAAGTCCTTTAAAACTTTATTTTGGTTTAGCTAGTACTTTAGCCACTTCCACATTCTGAAAAATGACTCCTAAACTTACCACAGACTTTATGCAAATGTCCTATGTACGGGCATTCTGTGTGTAGCTTTAAAACAACCGAATCTTCATCAATGGGATACTAAGTATCAGCAGTTGTGGGCCAGTGTGATGTCCTCCCAGCTATAAAACTTGGAGATCTGATCTCAGATCTGCTGTTTGGCCAGTAGTAACTTCTTCTGGGAGTCTGAAACAGGAAGCTGTAGACTTGTTGTTTCCTGGGAAGGAGCCTGCTGGTCCAGATGCTCTCTGTGCTCTCCCAGCTCTGACAGAGTGATCAGGCTTTTTGTTGGACAGATTTAACCACAATGAACTACGGAAGTTGGAAAGCACACATCCGCCCAGCCGGGTGTAACTCCCTCATTGTGAAAAACAGGAAGAATGTGCTGAGGTAATGGGGCTGTCGTGTGCAAAACGTGCATTTTTTGCTTAATCTGTGCCAGCGTTCGGGAATCTCATTAGTCGTTCTCTCTTAAAACAAGCATGAGGATACTTATATATCTGTCTGCTGTGTACGCACAGATATTAGCAGTTCTTCTTGTTTTTGGAATGTTACCCTGAAGCTACTAAATATATATATAAGGTCCCTTTCTTCTTCCAGACTGTAGTAGAGCATTGGCACTTTTGGACATTTGTCCATCAGTATTTACCTCTAGATATTACCAGTGGGACAGCAGCAGGAGAGGGGTAGGGAGGGGAGACGGTAAAGGAGAAGAGTGGACAGAAGGGTTGGGAGAGGAGAGGAGGGAAAGGGAGGGGAGAAGAGAGGAGGCGGGGGATGCATATGAGAGAGAGAACGGGAGCGGGAGAAATATAAATTAATATAAAGATAGGATATAATGAAAAAAGAGAAAGAACATGAGAAAGAGAGATGGAGAGAGAAAATAGGATGATAACGAGAGGATGACAGGCGGGCTGTTGCATAATTCACAGAATGGCTCCTGTGTTAACCCAGTCCCAGCTTCAACCAAAGCCATAGAGCGACAGAGTCAGAGATCCAGAGGTCTAGAGAGTGCTAAGTGGCCTTGAGAGCCAGAGAGTCAGGCATCAGCTGCTCTGCCCCAGGTAATCCAGGAGAGCAGGGAGGGGAGACTGGAGAGGAGGAGGAAGAGATGTATACCGTATACCAGAATATCAGAGAGACAGGGAACCTCAATCTTCCAGCCCTAGCTACCGGCTGCTCTGTCTCCTCCTGCGGGTATCCACCCCCCTCTGTCTGCCAACACAGGGCCAGGGAGCAGGAAAGCTGGGCACACGCGCCAGCCCTGTGTGTTGTCATCGGTTAGGACCTCGGCACACGCCAGCCCACATCAGACGGGCACACATGAATATCAATGCTATATAAAAGCAGCACAGCAGGAAACTCAGGAGCGCTGGCTGTCATTCACTGTGTCTGCAATGAGATTTCTCTCTGTGTGCTTTTGCCTCTGGTAGAGGGGGAGGAGGGAAATGTGTTGGAGGGAAAACGTCAATTATAAATTTCTCCGGCTATTCTGCATTTCGGTTTGTGTCGCGTTCATCGCTGCCATAGTGCACGGTGTAATGAGAGTCCAGCAGGGCGCATGTATAACGATATAACCAATGTCAGGAGCAGATCGGGTTTCTGTCACAGAAAGGCTGCTGTTTCAGAATAGACAGACAGTCTGTCCCTACCTGTCTGTATGTCTCTCTGCCTGTATGTCTGAATGTCTGTATGGCTGTCTGTGTGTCTACGTGTGTGTCTGTGTCTGTCGACCTGCTGTTCGGTCTGCCTGTCTGTTTGTCTGTACGCCTGTTTGTCTAAATCCTTCAGCCAGGCATTGTGGCACTGAAGCATTGTCAGTTTACTGCTGTGCCTAATGGAGTATGGTACTGTGAAGTTAAGTGCTTTTGTGTCCAGTCAGTTGACAATAATGCATTCACAAACCACAATCTCTTTTCTGACAAATTAAAAAAGGGAGATTAGACTGCTACCAATGTCTTAAAAGGAAATATTTGCACTCAGCAGGCAGTCGTCTGAAAAGATAATCTGCATTCCTATTGTACTGAGACAAACCCTACAAGGAAACTTCACCACACACAAACCCAATGACATAGCCAATGACAAACTGTAGCCAATAATGGATGCCCTGGGAGACCAGTGTTGCTGCTGCCGTCAACCAGGAACAGACAGTGATGGAGTGTTTGCCCCCCTAGAAGAGTATGCAAGAGGACACGCAATGTCAAAGACAGGAAGTGATGCGCAAGCCTGTCATCTGCTCCACTTCTTGTCCCTGGAGAGAGTCCGTCTGTTAAACACTCTTCTGAGAAGGAGAAGTCTGAGCTCTGCAAATCTCTGGCTGCAGACTGTAAAAAGCCTTGAAAGCAGTTCCTGCAGGCAAACTGTTTATGGGACTTACAGTTGTGTTGGATGCCAGAGACTGTGAAGGGCAACTTAATTAGAAATGTTGATGAGGACTTTTTTATGTGAAAGATATAAAGGCATGAATGCGCAAGATACTTGGATAAAACACTGTGTAGTGGATGAGTTCAGGGAAATTAAATATGCATGAAAATTCTATATATATACTTTGTGTATCATCCAGATCCTCATGCTTGCTAAACCGTAGCCTGGTTTTCAATTCTGAAGGGCTACAGGGATGTGTGTACGTTCTCCGTAACTCCAGGGTTTAAAAGTATCAGATTCCTAGGATGTGTCTGGACATACAGCTACAAATCATACTACATATTCTCCCCCTCTCTTCCTCTCCTCATCTCCTTATCCTCACTTCCTCTTCTCTTCCTCCTCTCTTCCTTCTCTCTCCTGTAGGTAAATACGTGTATCAACCCATGACCAGTGTGTGCCAGCTTCCCAGCACGCCGGTGCCCTCGGCAGAGACAGAGTTTGCCAGCACCATCAACCTGTCTGTCTTGTTGGCTGAGCGCATCCTGAAGATCGCCCCCTGCTTCCAGTCCCCGCCCCTTCTAGAGTCTCCCAAGTACTGCATCATCGCTGACCTCTTTGTGGACGACTACATTGTGAAGCGCATCAACGGCAAGATGTGTTACGTGCAGAGGCCTCCACCCCCTATACCCGAGCCCCCGACTTCTCTCCCGGCCCCTCCTGCTCCAGCCCCCGCACCCTTGGCGGCCCCTGCCCTCCTGGCTCCTCCCCCCTGCCAGCCAGCAGTGCCAACCAAACCGCCGCTGAGAGAGCCCAAGCCCAGCAGTCCCCTGGACAGGCTGAAGGGCCCCCAGATGGACCACTGCTCCTCCCCATCCAGTTCAGAGGACTCTGGTATCAACGCCCTGGGTCTGCATTTCTTGGAGTCCTGCGAGGAGGAGTCCGAGGGTGAGCAGGATGACGAGCTGAGTACAGATGGGAACTCCAGCCCTGGCAGCCTGTGGGAGCAGGATGAATGCTCACTGCTGTCGCCCTCTAAGTCCACGGTGGAGATAATAGAGAAGATTGAAACCACTGTGTGACCCACCTCCCCCATGTAAGCATACTGACGTCTTCAGAGCCTGCAGTACACTGCTACTGGACTACCTCCCAGGATTTTCTGAAGGTGGGCCGATAAGACCAATAAGACCGATAAGACGGATAAGACCCCAAAGGACTTAAAGGGTCGGAGTTGGTCAATGTGTGTTCGTTCAGAGACAGTCAGGAATACTGATTCTGAATTTTTACCCATCGACCCACTCTTCGTCTCCCAGCTTGGTTTGTAAGATGGGGTCACACAGCCTAGACCTCTCCTCTACAGGGCAGAACAATACAGCACAACCCTACCACCAGAACCACAAGCACACACGCCCCAGCCAGGATCAAGACCAGAACCACAGGCACACATCACCCAGCCAGGACCAGGATCCAGACCAGACCAGGACTGAGCACGCACATGGACACATGGCACTCTTAGAAGATGAAAGGATCGGAGACGGATCAGACAGAGGGCAGGAGAAAAGGAGAGGTGGTTTTAGAAGTTCCTCAGTAGTTAGATCTGATTGCAGCTGAATTATGGATGAGGTGTCAGGTATTAGCGAGACGTTGTGATGAAAGAGAGATGGCTGTTAACACTGTTCTTCAGACAAGAGTCTTCTCAAATTCTTTAGAAAGGACTGTAGAACATTGGAGCATTTGTTGTGTTCTCTGAAAAGTAAATATAGTAAATATTCATTTAATTAAAGTTAAGGTTATATTTAGCAGATGCTTTTATCCAAAGCAACATACACCCATGAGTTGCGACCTCTTGGTTTGCAGTCAAATGCTCTACAACTGAGCTACACGCATCTCTGAAGAAGGATGTTTTAGAACGCTGGAGCTGGTCTTAACTTGCACTGCTGTGGCTCCACCCACTAGGATTAGTCATAAACACTTTGGCATTATAAGAGGAACACCTACCTCTCACACACACACTCACAGACACAAACACACACACACACACACACACAGACACACTGACACACCTACACACACAAACACTCACAAACATACAGAAGCCTTTTATGCAGTAACTCATTCATTACTAAGACAATTAATCATAACACCCACCTGCTTTTAGGTTCACAGTGGTCCGCACTTACAATACTTTGAAAAATAGGTAGCATGAGGGTCATTTTATGACAATCAAGTATGACACACAAGCACACTGTCCTGCCTGCCAGTGAACACATCCATCTGCCAAGAATATTGTGTGTAATCAATAGATAATCTTAATGCTTTTACCAGAGCGTGTGGAAACTGTGTTAAGCTTCCCTACTTGGTGCTTTATGGTTTAAATTGTTAAATACATCTTTCTTTCAAAGCACAGCCCTTTCTGTGGGACTCCCATCACTACTGAATAGGTGTTCAAGGTCCTCTGTGTTCCAGATTGTTCTGGTCGGGGATATTCATTATTCTGTCAGTTCCATCAAACTGAGAGGAATTAGATGAGGATTTGATTGATTTCTCTCAACATTCCGAGGCTAAGTAGAATACACATGATATGTAATAGAGACTGTACACTCTGCAGAAAACATAATCACCCTTCAATGCAGTTTTAAAGCATTCCTTAAGTTCCTGTAATTGTTATATCTCTTATTTTCATACAAATAAATCAGAAAGAAATGGAGAGTTGTTTGTTGATTTATTCATTCATTTATGAATTGAGATCCTTTTAGGAACTGGAGAGAGAGACAGCCATACTGTGTATGAAGTCCTTCAGGATCGTTCAACCCACTCTCCCTAGACACAGTAATGGCCATCTGTGCCCAGGAGATGTCAAAACAGAAATATACTATATATATCCACACTCTCTCAAGAAGAGAGTCTTCTCTAAAGGGAAAGACTTTCAACATATAGTTTTGATAACACAGTAAATACATATATACATTTTTATGTAACTACCTCAAAAATACGTTTTCAGAAATCCACCCCAAGAAAATAAATCATAGCAAAATGTTGATGTTAGAGTGGAGCTCCTGTTAACCCTCCAGGTTGTCCTTGCTTCTCATTTACCCTGCTGGATCCACATGAGGTTCAGAGCCAGAGACCTGCTGAGTTCCGCTGGACTCCAGCCCCCTTCTCCCCTCCTGCCCTTCTCACTCTCTCCCCTCTGGTAATCTCCCACACAGGACTTCTTGACTGAAGGCTCTGTTAACTCCCCTGTTCCTTACCCAAGCTTTGCTTGCTATCATTGCCTGGTTCACTGAGGCCGCAGAGATGGGATCTGGGGTTTCAGTGTGGATGATTACAGTTTTTCTTAATTGCTTAAACACATTTGTCCACTCTGACATCACATTTTCAAAACAGTTAACACACACGCTAAAACAGAAGCTCACTGGGCAAAATGACAAATTTGGTTTGTAAAATGCTCTAACAATCACAAAACATTAAAAACATGCAACCAAAGCAAATATTTCCATCAAACACCACAACTTGTGGTCAAAAGTATTATATTCTTTCAAGCAATCATTACACAATGGACAACAAAAAAACTAAATGATACAAACTCAGAAATGCTAATACTGTTGAAAACAAAAAGAGTTGAAATACTCAGAACTCTATATTGACAGACCAGTACAGAGCGGTTCACTCTCCTGTTGAACAAAGTCTGAACCAGGAGGGACAGGGGTGTTTATTGACCACCAGGACCACCTGTAGACCACCAGTTAGAGGAGAGGAGGATGGGGGCAAGGGGATGAAATCTAAGGAAGAGGAAGAAATCAGTGGATGAGGAAGGTAAGTGAAAGGAGGTGAGGAAGAGGAAGGAAATAGGGAAAGGACTAATAGGATGTCAGCCTGTATGAGAGGCAGGTTGAATAAGGTGGGTTCGTGGAATTATGTCTTTATGCTGTCTTTCTTCAAAAACATTAACCTTTTTGACAAAGGCCTTTTTCAGTCTAAATGACGCACAATTACAAACCGGCAGACAACAAATTACAGTGCCTGTGGGCACACTTGTGTCCATTTACAGTATGTACACTTTCTAAATGGGAGGGAATTCTGCCATGCGATGGTGTGCTTGTAGATCACTATAAATCTGGCAGGGCCTTCTAAGAAGCAGATTTTAATTTGAGGTAAGGCTTAAAACTGTAATTTTGAATGCAACCGATCATAAAGGAAATATATAGCACACACTCCAGTGAACACAAAAACATTATTACTGAACAGGGATTTTCAGCTCCTTATGAAGGTCTGGAAAATATCTCTCCTGGTTGTTCCTGTGTTGCTGTATGAATGGAGGTGGGAGCTCAGTGTCTCTCATCTACAAACACTTATAATCACTTAATTCCTTTCGTCAATAAACACAGTCGCCCTTCTGGCCTTTTCAAGGACATTATCATTCAGTTATCCTTGATTGTGTACCTCTCTCTAAAGCTCCACAAATTGCTATGTAAAGAGTTTCAATGGATAAATGTACACTAGCAAAAGCAAAGAAAGAACTGAATGAACTGAATACCAAAGAAACACACTAAGAGTCTTCTTACAGTAATGTGTCCTGAGGCTGTGTGCCTGTGTGTGTTGTGTGTGAGTGCATGTGTGTGTTGAGTAGGTGTGCATGTTTGTGAATGTGTGTGGCTGTGTCTCTCTGTGAGTGTGTGTCTGTGTGTGTGTGTGTGTGTGTGTGTGTGTGTGTTTGTGTATGTGCAGGAATGAGGATTAGAGGCCGTTACTGTGTGACTGTGAGTCAGCAGAAAGCAGAACTACCAGCAGCAGGAATAGGAGCACTGCTTTGGTAACAGCAGGGCACAGGGGAGTCGTTTTACCCCTCACCCACCCCCCCTTCCACCACCACTCCACACACACCCTAACCCACACCCCCACACTCCCTAATCAGAAACATGCAGCCCAACTTCCACAGCAGTCCTCCTTTTCAAAGGGGCCATTTATCTGTCCAATTTCTAACATAATATCCTGTGATTGGTATAATTCAGCTTGCATGCGCCGGCAGGGGATCTCACCAATGGGCACCTGATAAACAATCAGAGAGCCTGCTGTCCTCGGAGACTCTGAGGGTGATGGGCCCCTGATAAGCTCCGTAAACGCAGAGGTGTCACCAGGGGTGTGCTGTTCACTGCACGTTAGTCTGTAAAATATTCATAGCTTTCTCTCTCTCTCTTTCTATCTCGCTCTCTCTCTATATATATATATATACATACACCGTTATATTTATATATATTTCTCTCTCCCTTTCTTTTTGCTGCTGTCTCCCTTTGCTGAAAGGAAATAGTATGTTTTTTGTTTCAGGGCAACACACAGTGCACAGAGTGTTTTTGGGCCATTTGTGACTTTTCATACATCATCTTGTTGTATTTCAATATTCCAACTGTATTATTTTATTCATATTTTCAAAATCCTCCAAAAAAATTAGATTCAGGGTTATGTTGACAGAACATGCAATCTGAATAAAGTCAAGAGTCTTCCCCAAAATCAGGATATTTTCATCCCCTGTAACATTTACTTTTTAATTACTGTAAGCAAACCTTGCAAGCAAAAAACTTGTAATAAATTATCTGAATGTTTTTTTTTCATGAATTCCAATGTTATGTTTCATCAACTGCAGTGTGGTTTGCTTTAAAAAAACATTTTTTGTCCTTAATCGCCTCAAAGAAGAGGGAGATGACAAGCTTGCTTTTAGCTTAAAAGCCCGAGGGACAGACCATCTTGTCTTTGTGGGTGCTGTCTTTTGATTCGTCCAATCCCTGCTTGTGACTTTACAAAAGCTGAATGAGCACATAAAGGCCTTTTCCTGGGTGAGCAGACATAAAAAGGCTTCATCTTCAGAAGTTTCCTAGAGAACAGGATTAGTGATCAGTGTGTTTAATATGGTTCTGTACTCTATGTTTCTCCCTGAGAGAGCACAAAAGAACGACGCTGTCAGGGCTGGGTTGATTAGAGAGAGTGGGATCAAGTAGTGATGGCCTGATGGCTTCAAGTTGAATGAGAACCTGTTTGAGGTCAATTTACTTGATTAAGACCAACTAGGAATTCAATTTGTTTTAAGAGTTAAGTTACGTAAAGTGGAAAAAGCGTTTGTCCCCGCGTGTGTCCCCTAAATGTTGAGTCTGAATCGTTATACACATGGTCTTTTGCCTGTTAATGCCTGCAATACATTCATGTTTAATGTAACTGGCCCCTGTAACAGTAAAACTGGCCCCAGCCTGGCCCTCCTAGAACCACCTCTGATCACACCTTTGCGAGGTCTCCTCCCTGTCCCACAAAAACATGGTGCTGGTCTAAGTTGTTCATGTTTTTAATAGTCAAGTGAGAACGGGAGTCAGAAGCATAACAAAGCAGGACTAAAGCGGTGCTGCCCACCTAGTCTGAGGTGCTACGGTAAACTGGTGCTCTTGCAACAGGTCACACCACTCTGCCAAAGCAAACAAACACACACATCCATGTCACCAAAGTTCAGCACCTGTAATCTGCACCCTACATAGATAGATGTGACAACAGACCAAATGACGGAATAGATAACTGGATGAACTGGTCATTAACATTCAGTTAAACTTCTGCCACCAAACCAAACCAACTTGACATCAACACTGAGAAGAAAATTGTTTATTTGAAAGGAATATTGGAGAAATATTGAAGAAAATGTGTTATTATTAATTGTGTATCCATTCATAAAAAGACAGGGTTTTGATGTTTTCATTTTTTGTAACATGGCATTATCACTTAATCTGTACAAATCCCACCAATGTTTGTAATATTTTACAGTTAGGGATGATTACATAGTAAAAGCCTTTCGTCGATATTGAACACAAATGTGAATAATTATGCAAGCTGTGTTGTATACAGTGGATCCACTCTTGCTAGTTTAATGTTATTTAAATGTTGTTTTACTGTCTGTAAAAGAACTGTTACCGAGTTATCTTTGTCAAAGCAATAAAAATGTTCTCTGATAATTATATGTATCAGTTTCCCCAACTGGTCTCGGAGTTTATAGATTTGTATTTACTTGTAATGTGTAAACTTGGGGCTCCAGAGAACAAATGTATATGTTTATTGTTGTTTATAAAAAAACTAAATGTTTTGTCCATTGTTCTCAGATTTCTTTTTCTCTATGATAATCAAACATGTACTCTACCGACTATGACTTGTGTTTTTAAAGAAACGGTCAATATAGGAAAGTTCTGTTTTTGTAAATCAGTTTAAAACGTTAAAACATTTTTTAAGAATACCTCACAGTTTTACACATCACTCTGAGAAGCCATTCTCTGGTGCCTGTGTACTCTATTTCCTTCTTGGAAAATATTTGCCAAATATCTCACAACTCTCCATGTCAGACTATTACAGGTGCCATCATACATTTGTCTTTCCCTTGCATTTTTATGTACAATATTCAGTTGTTCAATAAATACTTTTTAAACTGGGTTTGGACCTGTTGGTTTTAACACTTGCATACCCAATAAAATATGTATTTTTCTACAGCTTGCAGTGTTGCTATTTATTGGAAACAATGTCTTATTTTATACTGTTGGGTGAGTTGTCACTTTATGAACAATTTCTTAATTATATAAACGTGGTGTTTATCTGGGACAGAGTAGTTGGATGTAAAGTAGCACAAGCTGTTTGACACAGTCATCCCCCTGAAAATCTCAGGCAGCATCAACCAATTACTTGCAGTGACGTGCCTGTTGGTCAACTACCAACATGGACCTTTAGGACCAACATGGGCCATGCTAGTGTAAATGTACATTTGAAATAGCAGCTAGCAGCAAAATTATAATTTGTTAAGTCGCACGTAATTAAAGTACTTATGTGAAGGAATGATAACTATGCTGCTATACCAATTACTACCTCAAGTATATAAAATGTGTAATGCTTAATATTAAAACATATATCCAATTGTGATCAATTGATTTAATAAAGAACAGATGGGATCATGCAACAGGGTGTTTCTGTTATGCTGAAATGTAACTTTTGTGTGTGGACAAGAATGCAGAGGTCAGGCAAACTGACTTGGGAGGCAAGTTTGTGACGCTCAGGGACTGGTGTGAGCACAATGGGGCTACTCAGCTCATGGGAGTAAAAGTGTCAACTTGGGAGATAAGGTGATGCTGGGACCATAATTCTTTTCTGCTTCAGGACGAGTCAGACCGGCCGGTCTCTTCTCCCACCCTTCTCTTCTCGTGGAGACACAGCCCCCACCACCCCGTATATCATCAGGAACTTGGGATGACCTGCTCTCTACCCTGGAGATTACCTCCGCCCCTTGATTACATCAGACCTGTGGGTCTTGTCCACCCCCCTCCCTGAACAACACCAGACCTGTGGGTCTTCTCCGCCCCCCTCCCTCTCTGAACATTACCAGATCCTTGGACTGCCCACCATGTGCCACCACGAACGCCCTGGACATTTAATTGGATAACCACATTCCCACCCCATGGTCTTCTGACCAATCACCTATCAAAGATCTCCCTCTCTGGGGGGTAAGACCTGTCTCCCGAGGATAGGGAGACAGAATTTGGACTGGGCAGATCTCTCTCTCTCTGATCTCTGTCACGACCACTTTCTCAACGAAGGCCTTCGTTTGATCGATTCTGTGACTCTGTTTCTGTGAAGCTGCATTGGCACCATCGACTGATTCACTAGAACATCCTGGTGTGTTGTTTTTATTGTGTATTCTTGTGATTGCATCATCACATTCACTTACAATAAACTACAAATAACTTGGTCCGGTGTTTAACCTTGTATCATTCTCCACTACCCAGAGTTGACACACTTTACAATTGGTGACCTCAGACGTGTCTGGGGGAGATCCGGACGAGAGGTCCCAGAGAAGGGGACCCCAGCAAACTAGCAGCAGCAGGACAATGGTGGTTGACTGACACTCACTCGGGCCCATCATAACAAGGTAAGCAGAGCCTGTTTAAACTAAATCTGCATAGCTTAGGACTCAGTAGCTTTAGGAGTGAGTGTCTGTAAACTGATGTTAGGACTGTGACTGTAGGCTGCACTGTTTGAACCAAATTGACCATAAAAACCCTGTAAAAGAGAATGGAATTGGAGTCAGATAATAATAATAATAATAATTCATTTTATTTGTAACGCGCTCTTCATTCATAAGAATCTCAGAGTGCCAGATAAATGATTGATGCAAACTCATTGATACATTTTATTGTAGTTTACGTAAGATAAGTTGAGTAGGGACAAAAATGAGACGGGGCATTGTCTGGCAGATCTCTGGATATGTGATTTATGATATTTTATGAGACGGGACATTGTCTGAGTCACTGCGGTTACATGCATTCGAATTACTGGCTTAATCGGATAGAAATAGAATTATCCGTTTCTTGTAAACACCTTAATTCGAATCATTGCGATCCGATCCGATCCGATCGACACCCCGGGATAACTCTGTCCGATTCGATTGATAATTCGAATAACGCATGCATGTAAACGCTTAATCGGACTATGAACTGGATTCAGCGTCTTTGCGCATGCTTGAGCCACCCTCCCAGGTCGTGACACGGAAGTCGAAAAAGGCTGTCGCTGCCAGGAGCTGGCCCAGTAGAAACAAACAAACAACGCGATGTACAACCCAGAAGACTTTGTGTCTGCTCTTCATCAAGACTGTTCGTCGAGACCTTTGCGGTACTGTGGCAAAGTGCAACCACATATTGGTGGTCTGAATTAAATTATCCATGTTCCTTCGGCGGCGTCTTCTCTCCTTTATCAATCTAGCCAATATCGCCGTTTGCATTCGCAGTAGGCTAGCTACTCCTATTGTCATCATGCACGAAATGTAGCTAGGGGACGTAGCTAGCGTCACCTTGCCATCTTTCTCGAAATGTTGATGTTGTCATAAATATATGTAAAGGCCTTTATATATATATATATATGGTTGTTGTTGTTGGTAGTGGTGAAGAGGTCAAGCGGAAATGGCGGTATCACCACTAGTTGTAATGAAAACAGCGCCACGTATCGGACTGGGATATGACATGCTTTCGGCCAATAATTCGGTTTATTCTCCGTCATGTACATTCGGATAATCCTGTTCTGCCAGAGAGTAGCATTATTCGAATTAAGCAAGATTCGAATTACTACCATCATGTAAACGCACTGACTGACGGGGCAAAGCCTGGCAGATCACTTATTATGGAGTTAAAAGAGACGGGGTGTGACCTGGCTGATCTCTTGATAGAATTGTGATTGGTGTTATTTTTATGAACATTCATCGTGACGTGTAAGTTTTGTATTGAAATTCTAAGACTTATAAGGCTCAGAGGGAAGAGGAGATCTCTCGTGCGCGGTTCAGGTGCATTGTGCTGTGCCATGTTTGCGTCAGTGCATCTCTATCTCTCTCTCACGGGGACGAGTCTTTGGGGATGAGTCTTATTATAGGTGGGAAGCTGACAACCTGGTGTAGCCAGGTTCTGGTTCTTAGTATATATTTTAAATGTATTTATTTATGTGGTGACGGAAGGAGCTGTGATGTTGTGGTAAATATGTCTATTGCCTCGAAAAACAGCTCTAGCTCGATCAAATCCCACTTCATGCGAGCCTGCAAATGTTTTATTTTGTCTCCATTTATTTTGTCGTGAATGGATGTAATGTAGTGCGCACGTAGCCTATACTTTCATATTCGCCGCAACAAATATGAGATCCGACTTGAAAATTGCCAGTAACTGGGAAACCACTTAGTGTGGAAACCAGCTGGGTGATAACACCAGCTTTTGTATTTTCTTTTATACCTGTATTAATGTCCTTGTTTGTAAGAGGTGACTGTAATTTTATGTGAACAGATGGCCTAAAGTTTATGTTATACCAGGGAGAGTTATTTGACAGTTAATATTTGTGCGGCTTATTATTAGCTTCCGTATTGATAATTTAATTTAAAATGAGAGGTGCTGTTTTATGCAGTTCATTGATTAGGGGGATTGCTATTTTCATTATTGGCCTAGTGCCCGTATTCACAGAGTTTGCTATACAAGCCTCAATATAGTTTAAATTGCCTAAACATAACTAAATCTTATTTGTGGTAGTGAATCATTATTATTTCAAATACATGACTATTTGGGTTAAATACATTCTTTGTAAATAATTGTAAATTTGTTATGGACTCCACTCACTTGAATTAGTAGACATTATTCAGGTGGTAAAAAGTGAACTCAGGTACAAGCCGAGTCTCAAGAGGGAATTGACTCTAGGGGTACATGTACAAGTGAAGTTAATTTTATGACAATAGTACATTCACTCTCTTTCATTACTACCTACATTACACCCACAGACCAGGATTGCAACCTGTTAATCCCTTCCTTACCAAAGGTTATCATTTTAAAACTGCTGTTTGTATTTAATTGGGTGTGCCACGAATCGTGGCGCATCCTTTGTTATCTCACATATATATTTATTATTCTTATTATTTTTGCCCCCCTAAGGCTCGGTCAATATTTGGACTACATAGAAAACGACAGTGTCAAAAGTTTCGTCTTGGTCTCGATTGCGTTGGCATTACTTTTGTTTACGTTCCATTGCACAGTTTAGGAGGATACAACGTTTTTGTGGCATAAAGTTGATTTTGTCGGCAAAGGGTAGACTACTCAGTTATAATAGCCTACGTCACAGCAGCGGCACATGTTAGCAACGACGCATTAGATACGACGTGCATAGAAGACCCCCCTAGCATCCATCAATATTTTGATTACTTAGAAAACGTCATGTCAAAAGTTGGTAGCCATTGAGTTGCTTGTCTTTTTATTTACCTGGCTAACTTGCTAGCCACAATCACTGACGCTACTAACGTCACGAAACACGCGTGACTACTCTAGCAGAACATTAGTTTAGCAGCTTGTTAACGTCTGGGAGATAGCTAGGCTAACTATAGCTTTAACGCTACTGCAAGGCAGCTGCAGAAACGCCACAAGCAAAGAGGCCAGGGTAATAACTATTTACTCATTTTACTTTGTGATATGAAACACAATTGTGAAGTGTAATGTACAATATAAGCTGATATTATTGAGGAACTACATCTACTTTCGGAAACGGTAGTCTACTATTTCACTGAAGCATTAGCATCATGACATTAGCCTATGTTGCCCGGGCAACACATACTACAGCGGTCTATGATGCATCTGTTTTCAATCGTTCAAATAAACATTACTCACAAATACATTTTCGTTGTACGATTTATTATGACATTAGATTACAAGTAAACGATTGGTTGGTGAAATAATCATTACCTGTGATTTCAAACGAGTACTGCAACGCTGTAGCCTACGCGAGACACTGTAGCTAACAAAAACATCCACAGCTGTTTACAGTAGGAAGTCAAACGGCGACAGAACATGTTCGGCACTCCCTTAAATCAAAAGTATTTCAATAGGTGAAACTGTCTGACTACTAACCCGAACTTTATTGACACAGCCTAAACTTGTCAATCTGTTCATCAAAGCAATATTTAATTTCAGCCTAAACCGTACAACGGAACGTTCAACCAACGATCGCCACCAAGACGAACACTGTAGTATACAATTTACCGGGGCAGCTTCTCCACAAAGGGCTATATCGCATTTTGCGTTGTTACTGACAATGATCGTTATTGAGCTTTTTATGCATGAGAGATTTTCCACTAAATAAATGTCAAGCTTATTTACGTTTTTGGGGGCATGTCATAAGTTAGCAGACATCTGCAGATTCCATCAGAAATATTTCCAGTGATAACGTTGTTACAGTAGCTTCTTTCCAAGGGTGTTCTCAATGAATTATTATGCAATAGACTATGAGTAGGCTAAATGCTTGAAAATATCACTAGAAGGGAAAAACTTAGAGGGACGGACAAGCAGGCACACCCTCACAATTTCCCCAGAAATTGCATGCTCTCTAGTTGTATTTAATGTATTATTTTGCTCTGTCTTCCAGGACCACGGATAAAGTCGTCCCAGACTCAGGTGTTCTCCTGCTCCCAGTGTCCTCTCTCCTTCATCTCCCAGATCTACCTCCACAAGCACATCAAGAGGTGCAACCATGACCTGTACGTCTCTCTATTGAGGAGTGGAGAGATCAGACCAGACACTGTCCTCCTCTCGACCACGCCCCAACACCACTTCCTCCCTACCTCCGGTCCCCACCCAGGGAAGCATGGACACGGAAAAGCCCAAACATGACCAGTGTGGGAAGAGCTTCAGTCATTCAGGAGACTTAAAGAGACACCAGCGTATTCAATCAGGAGAGAAGCTGTACCATTATGACCAGTGTGGGAAGAGCTTCAGTCATTCAGGAGACTTAAAGAGACACCAGCATGTTCACTCAGGAGCGAAGCCGTACCACTGTGATCAGTGTGGAAAGAAATTCAGTCAGTCAGGAAGCTTACAGATACACCAGCGTGTTCACTCAGGAGAGAAGCCGTACCACTGTGACCAGTGTGGGAAGAGCTTCAGTCATTCAGGAAGCTTAAAGACACACCAGCGTATTCACTCAGGAGAGAAGCCGTACCACTGTGACAAGTGTGGGAAGAGCTTCAGTCGGTCAGGATTCTTAGAGATACACCAGCGTGTTCACTCAGGAGAGAAGCCGTACCACTGTGATCAGTGTGGGAAGAGCTTTAGTCGGTCAGGAGTCTTAGAGATACACCAGCGTGTTCACTCAGGAGAGAAGCCGTACCACTGTGACCAGTGTGGGAAGAGCTTCAGTCATTCAGGAAGCTTAAAGACACACCAGCGTATTCACTCAGGAGAGAAGCCGTACCACTGTGACAAGTGTGGGAAGAGCTTCAGTCGGTTAGGAGTCTTAGAGATACACCAGCTTATTCACTCAGGAGAGAAGCCGTACCACTGTGACCAGTGTGGGAAGAGCTTCAATCAGTCAGCACATTTAAAGAGACACCAGCATATTCACTCAGGAGAGAAGCCGTACCACTGTGACCAGTGTGGGAAGAGCTTCAGTCATTCAGGAAGCTTAAAGACACACCAGCGTGTTCACTCAGGAGAGAAGCCGTACCACTGTGATCAGTGTGGGAAGAGCTTCAGTCATTCAGGAAACTTAGAGAGACACCAGCGTGTTCACTCAGGAGAGAAGCCGTGGCACTGTGACCAGTGTGGGAAGAGCTTCAGTCAGTCAGCACATTTAAAGACACACCAGCATGTTCACTCAGGAGCGAAGCCGTACCACTGTGATCAGTGTGGGAAGAGCTTCAGTCATTCAGGAAGCTTAGAGATACACCAGCGTGTTCACTCAGGAGAGAAGCCGTACCACTGTGATCAGTGTGGGAAGAGCTTTAGTCTGTCAGGAGTCTTAGAGATACACCAGCGTGTTCACTCAGGAGAGAAGCCGTACCACTGTGACCAGTGTGGGAAGAGCTTCAGTCATTCAGGAAGCTTAAAGACACACCAGCGTGTTCACTCAGGAGAGAAGCCGTACCACTGTGACCAGTGTGGGAAGAGCTTCAGTCATTCAGGAAGCTTAAAGACACACCAGCGTATTCACTCAGGAGAGAAGCCGTACCACTGTGACAAGTGTGGGAAGAGCTTCAGTCATTCAGGAAACTTAGAGAGACACCAGCGTGTTCACTCAGGAGAGAAGCCGTGGCACTGTGACCAGTGTGGGAAGAGCTTTAGTCAGTCAGGACATGTCAAGACACACTTTTGTACTGGGAAGACTAGAGATCCTGAACTCAAGAGCTCACTTACTGTAAATATATTTCAGACCCAACCAAGGATTTCATTGAGAGGAGGACCTCCTAATAAACCAAATTGGGACTTCATTGGGACCCTCTGAGGTCACAACTGAAGAACAAAAGGAGGAATATAATTTCAGGAAATGTGTTCTAAGGGTATGAATGTTCTTCTCGAAACTGGGTACATCCTTCCTTTCTCCCCAAGGACAGTTAGACAGGATGTGATAATTTTCTTGTGAGACTCAACAATATGGTTGTCTCATATCACAGCACTGTTCTCTACTGTTAAACATCTTCTACAGAGACTTGGAGCGCTGAAACTGGGCCAGTACTAGGACCCAGAAAGATTCTAGTAGATGAAGAAGGCCAGTATTACGACACAGACAACTTCTAGCTGATGAAGAAGGCCAGTATTAGTCAAGTGCTCTAAAAGTATACCTGTCTGTGTTTTCATGACACGTTGGGTTGGCAATCATTTGATGCTAACCCTCTCTGATGTCAGGGTTTAAACAGTATAGATACATTTAGATAAAAGTAGATGAAAATCATTTACATATCATTTTCCTTTTTACGTAAATGTTCTTAGCTAGGAGACTACATGTACGGTATATATTACATACATGGGTATATCATGCAACATACACTCACATTAATAAACAATTTGCTGTCAAATGACAGATAATTGCCTGTGAAAGAGTAACGTTCTTAGACACTTAAAGAATCCTCCATGAATGCGGAGCTTCAAAGTCTAAGGTAAAATTGTCTGGACAGTTAACACCCAGGCACATATCAGAGTATTACACAGGCAGGTCCAGGTCTCTTCTGTTTGAGTATTCTTAGTGATGTGTGGAGCACCTACGCCAAGCATGTGTGATACATCTCAACATGAATGCCACCCACTGCCCACCCTCACAGTAAACATGGAAGGTTCACAAGGGAACACAGACTTTTTTTATGTAACACAAACCAACACAACACAGAAACTCTGGGGTATGTACAGATATACAGATATCTATGTGTACCTATGTGTCTGAACTCAAGTTAAATTGTGCAATAAACTCCAATATACTGGAGAGTTTCATCATAGACTACTATAGTATACAGTATATGTACAGTATAGAAACAGCTGCTGTGTTGTAAATGCAAACACTCACACGCACACACTCACACACACACATACACAGACACACACATGCCCACTCACTCACTCACTTACAGACACACACACACAGAAAGGAGATGGAGGAGAGGTGAGGTCCAGAGGACAGACATGGGTAGTTTGGCACGATGGCGTAGGCAGAAATTGTATTTTGGGCGGGCCTGCAAAAGTGAGTGGGCCTATAGTTTTTCCTAGAAAAAAAAATGAATTACTGTAAATAATAATGAAACCTTAGAGAGTAGAAAAACTGGGTAGATCTCGGGTGGACTCGGTAGATGGAGGCAGTGGCATGTCTTCATCCTCAACTCTCTTGGTCCATTTATGGTGATGTAGTATCTTATGAAACATGTATCACATATTTTGTAGTACAATATTTAATGATTGTACAAACAACTGCATGGTGAAACTATGGGTATCTTGTGTGTGGATGATCTAAGTGAATGTTCCTATGGTATTTCATGATCAATTGTTTTTTTGAACGAATTATTCTGCATGCGCAAGGAGTCTTTAAAGATATGAACATACAATGCTACGCTTTGAACATGTGACAGTGTGTGTTACAAGTAATGACTGTTCGAGTTTTGTATCTAGAGTTTTGAAAAAGGACATCAAGGTTCTGAAATTAGTGTCAAAGTGATTGTAAAAAACTGTGAGAGTAATGCAACAGTAACTTATCATTTTGAGCAGTGGTATCAATTGACAGTTAGATCATTGTAATGTAAGGAAATGACAGACATTTCAGATGTTATTTGTGAATTCATTTTATAATGGTGATAAAAAATAAACTAAAGATGTATTTTGGTCAAACTTGCCTGGGCGGGCCAGTGAGTAATGTGGGCGGGCCAGTGAGTAATGTGGGCGGGCCAGTGAGTAATGTGGGCGGGCCAGTGAGTAATGTGGGCGGGCCAGTGAGTAATGTGGGCGGGCCAGTGCCGCCCTCGCCCATTACGCCCGCTACGCGTCTGGTTTGGCAGGGTGTAAATGGACCTGCCTTCACTGCAGATTAGGACAAGCATATGGTTATCACCACCACAGGGTTGACTGTGTATATGGCGGGGTGTTTATGTCTGTGTGTGTTTGTGTGGGTTTGTGTCTATGGGTGTAGTTGTGTGTATGTGGGTCTGTGTTTTTTTGTATGTTTATGTGTGTATTTGTGTTTGCTGGCCAGATGTATGAGCTCTTGTGTGTATACATTTGTCAGCGTGTGCAAGTGTGTGCGTGTATGTGTGTGTGCGCATGTGCGTGTGTGAATGTGTGCAGGTGCCCTCCTGCAGGCAGCATCCATCTCTGAGTGGCCTGCCGACCCCAAGGGCGCTCACCTCCATCTCCATTAACATGTGAATGAGGACGGCGCCTCCAGTCTGTACACACTGCCTTGCCCTATTCATATCTCACATCCCATTGTTGGGGGATTAGAGGGGGCTTTCAGATGAGCTGTGTGTGTGTATGAGAAAGAGAGAGAGAGAGAGAGATAGAGAGAGAGAGAGAGAGAGAGAGACTCACAATGGTTAGTGTCTCCTCAAGGTTCAGTGTGGATTATCCAAAGCCAAGGTCACACTGTCATTTCAGCTCTCCTTGCTTAGAAGGAGACAGGCTCCATAACTTGACCATAGATACCATGTCAAGGTGTGTATGAGGCTGTGAAATCCTTTTATTAAACAAACCTTTTCTTTGGTGTGTGTGTGTGTGTGTTCACCTTACTCTGCTAAACCACTGAAGCTAGGTCACGGAAAGACAGCGGCTCAAGGCATCATGAGAATACAACCAGAGAAAGGACATCCTGTATGGGCAAGAACCCCCCCTCTCTGGGACACTTAACAGGGTTCCAGGCAGAAACAAAACTTGGCTGAAGGCTCGTCAGGTCTATGAAGAGTTAGAATTGCTTACTGGTGCATGGGGGAACCAGGCCACTGCTACTGAAAGACTCCTCTTTATTTGTTTTGTGAGCAGATGCAGAGCTCTGAATGATACATGGAGAAGTCATTGACAGATAGACACCTGCATCAGCAGGATAAGTGCTTGTGCTACTTACAGCTGTGAGTCTTGCTGTAGCTGGACTGAATTATTGAAGAGACAGCAAGCAGAGGAAGCCTTTCTTCAGCCAGGGGTCCTCTGAGTTCAGACAGCCAAGATTCTCTCTCTCTCTCTCTGCCCCTCTCTCTCTCTTTCCCCTTATTCTATCTCTCTCTCTTTTTCCTCTGTATTTCTCTCCCTCCTCTCCCTCTCTTTTTCTCTCTCTCTGTTTCCCCCCCTCTCTAACTCCCTCTTTTCCTCTTTGCCTCTATATTTATATCTCTCTCCCTCTCTCTCTGTCTCTCTTTCGTTCTCTCTCTCTGTCCTGACTAGATTTAAGAATATGTTTCTGGTGCCTCTAACATTGAAGGGAGAGCTGCACTGTGTCAGGCTCAGGATTAGACCTGCTAATTCAATTAATACCAGCCCCAGTGTGAAGCCCTTAACAATGACAATCCTTGGGGAGGTGTTTGGTAAAGATAGGATGCTGGTGCTGGGCAGTAAAGAATGCCAGGGCAGCTGTCCAAGACTGGAGGGCCCAGCTGGATACTTTACCAGGATTTGAGATGCATTTCAGGACCATGGCCAGAGATTGACAGAGATAAAGACACAAGCAACCAGACATCATCTCTCCATTAGCGTTTTTTTCTTACTCTCTCTCTTTCTTTCTCTCTCATACTCTCTCTTTCTCCTCTGCATGTCCAAGCGTGTCCCGGATGAGGTGACGTGATCCTGGCTGCTCTTCTCCAGGCCAGTTAGCAGACATCCTGCTCCATTTGGCCTGTCACTGTTCATCCTGACGTTCCCAGGCAGATCTAATCAACTCTGAGAGCAGTGATGGATGATTCAGCCGTGTTCTCCACCCTCACTCACCCTGTCAATTTATTCGCATCCACCTCTATTTCTCTCCCTCTATTCTGCCGCCCTCTCGCTCCTTTCTGTGACCTGTCGTGCCCTGATCCACATCTGGAGTAGAACCTTGACACCTGCCATTTTAATCATTCATTTGGGCAGCTTTTCAGCAATATAGTGTTAACTGTCACACCAGGCATAGTTCCCTGACCATGGTGGGAAGAAGAAAGAACTTGTAAAGAAAGTTACAATAAATAGAAAATCAGTTTTTCCTTTTGAGGATCTCCTTTTCTGTTTGACTAGTTTGTTTTGCTCTGACAATTACAGTCGTTGTTGCAAATAATAAGAATAGCAGCTTCCAACTTCAAAGGAACAAACTGTTCATTGTTATGCTTGCACAGTGTGTGTGTGTGTGTGTGTGTGTGTGTGTACGTGAATGTAACATACACGTAATGTAATTGAGAAGTGCTGTGGCAGGTGCCCAGTGGAGTCGCTTTGTAATAACTGTTGCACCTTTGTACACACAATCACAAAATATCTCCTGGGTAACTGGAGTTTCCAACCGAGACTGGGTGAACAGCTGTGTTATTGAACAGTGCTTCCTGCTTTCTGACAGAGACTGAAAGACAGGGTCAACAGCGAACACGGTTCGCTGTTGGATTCTATACAAACTGATCATGCTCTTTTGGGAAAATAACCATTCTTTTCATTCTCCCTCCTCTATTCATCCATTGATTTACATACACAAACGTACACACGTTTACACACACTTTCACGTACACACACACACATTTACACCCACAAACATCAACCCGTTTACACACACACAGCCTAGTATGGTTACCTGCAGGTGCTCCAGCCCACCCCAGCCTGCTAACCAGCTGCAGCACAGTAGCTGATATTGACTCAGACTGCCTCTGGCTGGGAAGATGCTTCTAATGAAGACAAAACTGCTTCTCTGGGCACTCTCTGAAGTCTCCAGAATGCAAAGTGTGTTTTCTGATCCCCCTCCCTCCCCATCTCTCCTCCTTCCTCATTTTTCCTCCTCCCTCCATCTCCCTCCTTCCCTTCTGACAGCCCTCATGGTGGCAGCTGGGAGAGCAAATCTGCTTTCATCACAAAGGGACACGTTTCAGATTTGCTTGTTTTTAAGAATATCTCATGAGTTGCCTGCAAGCCAAACTGTAATTAAAACCACAGCAAAGCCTCTTTAATGGAGTCTGTCATATCAAATAATGAATGTTAGGATTTACTTTAATGAACACAGTATGATTTGCCTTTGTCTGAAAAAAGTGTCTAGAAAGTGTCTCTTTCTAAAGGTCATTGTTGGTACATCTATGGTTGATCTACAGAACAAGAACAAAGACGCTCTACAACAGCCATCTCAAACTGCCGTGCCGCGGGCCACTTCCGGCCCCCCTCCCTACGGCCCGCTACATGGTGCCAAAAATATAATGTAATAAATACATAAAAACAACGTATATGAAACTACCAGTAAAAATGATTCTATTCCGCAGACCTGAAGTGGCCCGCAGGCCGGCAGATCCCTGCTCTACAAACTGCTTGACTGTTACGAGGGCCACGTCTCTGCTGGGGATTGTTGAGCCCAGTCAGGCATGCAAACTTCAAGTTCTCCTCTGCTCACTTCACCATTTCTACAGATTTCAGTTGTAATTTACCCCTATTATTCCCACACACAAAACTTGACACCAGCTTTCCTAAGTTAATTCACACACTCCATTACACAATTTAATTTCCAACAGTCTCAAGCTGGGTTTGCCGTAATTTATGTCCCACTCCGTTCTCACTCTCTATTTCCTCCATCATGGATCATTAGAGACAGAGTAATATATCTTCTGAAGTTGTTCTGCTGCCAGTGCCGTGGATGCACTGGTGTCGGGGTCCGTGGCCTCAGAGAAACAGCAGGTCCTGGGTGCAGCCACCTCGCCGGCTGGCTTTAGTCCTGCATCTTCTTCACAGTGTTTCAAAAGCAGCTTGCACAAATTAGGCTCATGGGGGTGGGCCAGTCGGGCGAGATCGCAGCCTGATCCTGCCAGTCGTCAGGCCCTTCTGCTGAGGGGTGCGAGGACACGCTGCTGACACTTCCACCAAGCTGTATTCTGAGGGGTATTCGCTCACCACCTGACTGAAATCCTGTTTTGTTCCGTTATATTCTCTCAGGAATATGCCTTTAATACTGTGAAAGTGGTTTCAGAACTTGACTGAGGAGTTCTCTTCAGTTTGAGTGTTTGTAGGCAGGGGTGTCCGTGGAGGTGCCTCAGCCCCTGGTGTCACAGGAGTGATGAGACACAGTGGTTCCTGCACCTGCTGCCATGCCAGGGGCTTCTGGCATTAGACCTCTGACTCACTCCAGAGTACAAATACACATCTGCAGAGACAGGTATACACACACACACACAGCTTTTGACACTGGTGTTACACACGCAGCTGTAGATACTGGTGTACACATACAGAGCTTTAGACAGTGGTATACAAACACACAATTATACACACACACACACACACAGCTGCAAACAGTGATATGCACACACACACACATGCAGACAGATACAGACACACATACTGCATACACACACACGAACATTGGCACAAGCACAACCACACACAAACAACCACAACCACACACACACGTCCAACAGAGTGATGTGGAAAACTTGGCCAGAGATCTCAAGTGCTCAGCTTATGAGAGCAGCTTCGGACCCCAGTGCATGCTGGTCCGAGCAGAGAGAACAGCTGACAGGTGCTGGCTAGCAGTGAGACGTCTATGGCTGAGACACTCACACAGAACGCATGGAGCAGAATCTTAATGTATCTCTTTCTGATAATGTCCATCTGTCTAATCCGGCTGGCTTGTCTGTCTGTCTGTTCATACGTCTGTCTATCCATCTTTTTCTCTGTCTGTCTGTCCGTCAGTCTGTCTCTGTCTACCCTTTTCACTTTCTGTCTCTCTGCCTCTCTCTCTTTGTCACTTTTTTCATATTTCTCTCCCTGAGTGGTGTGTGTGTAGTGCATGAAGAATAGATTTGACATTGCAGCTGCACTGAGCCTCTTTCATCCCCCATGAAACAGGATTCTCCTCAGATATTAGCAGCAAAGCAGGTTGTTTCCAAGGTAATTTAATGAGTTAGTCTGTATTACTGTAAAGCTCAACATTTCACACAGTCCGAGAGCATAAACCTCTAAACAGAAAGTCACTCCATAATATTTTCAGTACAATCTGAAAAGTAAAAAAATCCTCATTATAAAACATAAAAACAGTCTGTTAAAGGCCTGGGGATTGAGGCCCACAAAAATGTTTTCATGATGAAATAAACCTAATATTTGCTGTACTCATTTTAGATGCTGGGTAACACACGCACATCGACATACACACAGAGACACACACACACACACAAGACACAGACACACACACACACACAGACACCCTGTCTAAGCCCAGCCTGGCCGAGCTCAGTGTGACCACCTTACAACACCATGTCACCTCTCTCTCTATCATCCACACACAGTGAGACACAGTCAAGAAAGAGTGCCAATGTTCCTGGTTATTCACCCTCTCAGAAATGATAAAGTGATGTCTTCAAATTGGCAGGCGGCTTACACCAAAAAAAAGATAGAACCCATATTGGTTTTTGAAATGGACTAGGAACAGGGAGACAGACAATTACAGAGACTTCCCATCCAGTGGCTGGTCACGCAGCTCGTTTGAAGTGACAGCTACTGTCTGAGACCGTGAGAGAGCCAGAATACAACAATGCTTTCCTTAATAAGCCTGTCCACACTTGATCCAGGACGTCTTCAGCAGTCATCCATAACGCTGGAATTGTACACAACCGTGATCTTTTAATTGTAACGCCAGAGAGCTACAACCCTGCGAGGAGTGGAACGTTCATGGCTGTCGCTGTGAGGCTGTGCTAAACGGCCTGGCCTGTGTTCAACATGACAGGAGATCAGACTGTCTGTATTTAATTTCCCACGGCTGAGGTGGGGAACAGGAGCATATGAAGAGATGAAGGGCTGATGAAGGGCTGTTTGTTTGTTTTGAGTTGAGACAACGTCTCTATGACATCATGGATTCTCTAGCGGAGTCACTGCTCGGAGCCCCGACGCAGGCAGACCCTCAGCTATACAGCAGCAAATATAGCAGAGACTAAAAGCTTCTGTTGACACACATCCATACACACATCCCTTCACTCAGCAGAGACCTGAAGGCAGGGGGGGGGCAACCAGTTCCTGGTTGGGAGGGGTATATTTAGAGTCTTGCGTAATATGCTTTTAACACGCTGAGTGGATGAATTTTTAATGCCGGAGAGAGAAAGAGAGATGGGGGGCAAAAAAAGTTAAGTATTTAATCTCGGCTGTTGCTCTGGGGAGGATAGACAGACAGGTCTGAAAGCAACACATCAGGCAGGATGAACAGGAAGCTCTCACTGCTCAGGTTCTGTATGTAGGTGTGTGTTGGCAGAAAAGAGCCTGTCACAACTATTGTACTGTAGACAGTCCACACTAACCAGAGAGGAGAAAGAAGTATAAACACACTGCTGCCAACACTGCTAATCCATTTTACCTGTATAGCACAGTATGGAAATACAAAATACATAGTAAAATGCAGCATGGGCCAACAGTCTACTTTACGGTAAAGACCCTCTATCTCACTTCGAAAGTTGTTTGGTTGAAAAGATTGCGCTACAGTTTCAGCAATCAGATTGACAGAAACATATTTTTGCATTTACCACTGTTACCCAGAAAGGGGGTTTATCATATTTTAGCCCTTTTTGTCCCCTTGATTCAATATTCAAGAAAAAGACCCCCCCCACCCCCGCACACACACACAATCACATACACACCCCACGCCCCGGTCCTGAAAAGATAGGTACCGTGCAATGGAGAGAAATTACCATAAGGTTTTTCAGCAGCAGATATGGATGCTGATGCCAGCCCTGGTCGTTGGCACAGTAACACTTCCTCCCTCAGAGTGGCAGACTGAAAGTCAACCAGCTCACAATCAGAGATCAAATCAAATCAAATCAAAATGTATTTGTATAGCCCTTTTTACACGCAAGCATGTCACAGAGGGCTTCACATACGCCCATAAAAACTGCCCCTCAACCAACCTAAACCCTCAAGGAAGACAAGGAAAAACTCCCAGAAAAACTCAATGCAAGAGAAAAAATGGAAGAAACCTCGGGAGGAGCAATTCAGTGAGGGATCCCCTCCTCCAGAAACGGTTGGTGAAAGAGAGGAGCAGAACACAGGCTAAACATAGTAATACACAGGGAAGTGCCAATGGGTTTAGAAACACCAAAATCCATTGTCCAGCTTGGTAGATGTAGGAAGGGATCGGGAAACTCGCTGTTGCCCGTCACGGAGACTAGTTTCCGGTTGGTGAATAGGTCCAGTGTTGGCGGACCGATGACCAGGCAGGTGCTGACAGCTCAAAACCCCCCACACCACAGGGGATGTGTGGAGGGGGGACAGAGAGAGGAAAGCAGGGATTAGAGAATGCCAGGAGCAGCTAACAGTTACAATGATATTAGAATGAGATCCCCACCGGTCAAGTGTGGACTAATGCAGCGATTTAAACAAAGGTATTTGGTGCAGCCTTAGACACTAAGACACCGCCAGCCCCCCTCGGTTGGAATATAAAATCTGTTCCAGGGGAAAGAACTCTAAAATAAGTTATTTATAGAATAAGGGTGAGAATGCCCCGTCCCCCGTCGACACCACACCATAAGTTTACATTGAAAGTACATACACACACTTACCTTTAGCAGCCATAGATTTGACTAAACAAGAACGTTTTTAACCTGATTTTGAATGTCGCAACAGTATCAGCCTCCTTAATTGAGATAGGTAATTTGTTCCAGAGAAGAGGTGCTCTATATGAGAACGCCCTGCCTCCAACAGTTTTTTTATTTATTTTGGGAACCACCAGATAGCCGGCATCTTGAGATCTAAGTGACCTTGTGGGGCGATAGGGTGCAAGGAGACCAGAGAGGTACAGCGGTGCTAATCCATGCAGAGATTTGTAGGTTAGTAATAGAACCTTGAAATCAGCTCTGACTTGGATAGGAAGCCAGTGTAAAGAGACGAGAATAGGAGTTATGTGGTCAAACTTTCTGGTTCTAGTCAATAGTCGCAGCATTTTGTACCCGTTGTAAATTTTTTATGTAGGTATTTGGGAGGCCAGAGAACAACACATTGCAATAGTCCAATCGGGATGTAACAAATGCATGTATTAGTTTTTCAGCATCATCTTTTGAGAGACATTTTTGTACTTTGGCAATGTTACGTAGATGGAAAAATGCAGTTCTAGTCATTTGCTTAATATGGTACTCAAACAAAAGGTCCGGGTCCATTGTGACTCCTAAATTTTTTACCAGTTGGCTTTGAGAGACTTTGATGCCGTCTAAAGTTAGATTGGATAAATTATTTCTGTATTTTTTAGGACCAAAAATTTGAACCTCTGTTTTATCCGAATTGAGAAGAAGGACATTTGTTGCCATCCAAGCTCTCAACCCAGAAACACATGTTTCCATAGCAAATGGTAAATCCCCAGGCTTTAAAGACATATAAAGCTGAGTATCATCTGCATAACAGTGAAAGTTTACCCCATAGCTTCTAATTATGTTTCCTAAAGGCAACATGTAGAGTGAAAACAACAGAGGGCCTAGAACTGAACCCTGTGGTACTCTGTATTTTACAGTGGAGCACCTGGATGAGCAGCCATCATAGTGGATATATTGTGATCTATCAGATAGATAGGATCTAAACCACTGAAGTGAGGTACCAGAAATTCCAACATAGTTCTCCATACGTTCCAGAAGAATCGCATGATCCACTGTGTCAAAAGCTGCACTTAGGTCTAAGAGAACCAGCACAGAGATAGAACCCGCGTCAGAGGCTAATAGTAGATCATTGACTACCTTAGCTAAAGCAGTTTCAGTGCTGTGGTGAAGACGAAATCCAGACTGGAGAGGTTCATAAAGCTGATTTGAGGAAAGGTGCTCAGTAAGCTGTTGTGCCACAGCTTTTTCAAAAAAAATTGAGAGAAATGGCAAATTTGAAATTGGCCTGTAGTTGCTGAGACAACCTGAATCAAGGTTTGGTTTTTTAAGAAGGGGCTTAATAATTGCTTGTTTGAAATCGTCAGGGACTTGGCCAGTTACAATAGATTCATTAATAATACTAAGCATGGCTGGTCCAATAATAGGGAGAAGTTCCCTACAAAGTTTGGCAGGAAGGGGATCGAGAAGGCAACTGGTGGGTTTCGATGAATCTATCAACTTGATGAACGCTTCGATAGAAATAGGGTTAAAATTAGAAATAGGGTTAAAATGAGTGAGAGCCTCGACATGTAGCGCGCTGGGTATAGAGGAAGATTCAGTGTCGATGGCCAATTTGTCCCTTATTGCATAGATTTTTTGGTCAAAGAATTAAAGAATTCCAAGAAATCATTGGGAGAGAGAACAGTATTAACACAGAGTGTACTTTTCTTAGTGAGTTTTGCAACAGTATCAAATAGGAACTTAGTATTGTGTTTGTTCTTACTAATCAACTTAGAGAAATATTCTGATCTGGATCTGATGAGGACTTGTTTGTACTCCATTTGGCTGTCCTTCCAGGCCAGGCGGAAAACCTCCAATTTAGTGGTACGCCACTTATGTTCTAGTTTTCTAGTGGACCTCTTTAGAGTGCGGGTTTCCTCTGAATACCATGGAGCCAGTTTTTTGTCTTTTCTTTTACGTGGTTTAAGTGGGGCAACAGAATCTAGGGATAGCTGAAGAACCACATTCAGATCCCTTGTTTTAGCATTTAATGATTTATTTGGGACGTCAAGTGCTTCTAATGCAGCAGGTAGAATATTAGCCAGTTCTAGAGCTGTGTTTGGGGTTATGCAGTGGCTAGTAGAAGTATTCTGAGTGCCTCCAAGGCTTTGGCAGAGATCCATTTTGAAGGTAACCAGGCAATGGTCTGATAATATAGGATTGTGGGGGTGGACAGTGACATCGCTAATCCTGATTCCTCGCGTGAGTACTAAGTCCAGCGTATGCGAGTGAAGATGGGTAGGTTTGGAAACCATTTGAGTGAGACCTGTGGAATACATTAGTGCAGTAAAGGCCTTACTTAAAGGATCGTTTGGGTCATCCACATGAATGTTAAAATCACCCATAATTAAGATATTATCAGTATATGTCACAAGATCAGCACTAAAATCAGCGAATTCCTCTAGGAAGAGCGAATACGGGCCGGGGGGGGGCGGTATAGAGTAACTATACAAAATGAGGGAGGGGGGGCAGGAGTAGTAGCAGTAGTCCTTTTTAAAGATGACATTTGAAATGTACGTAGCAAGTTTCATTAGCATCTAGCTAACGATAAGACATTTGAGTGACTGAACTCTATACTTTCTGTTTGCCTCTTATTCATGGTAGCACACACGTCTAACATCATTCTAACAATTAACATCAGTTAATTTACATGCTTTGTAAAAAAATACAATTAAAATAATTCAATAAAAATAATTGTCCATTCATTCCAAACTCATGTGAACTGGAGAGGGCCCTGTGAAGATGATTCAGAAAGTTGTTCCTCTGCTCGTCAGAGAGCTGGCTGGAGAGAAAGCGTGAATGAGTAAGTGTGATGAAAAAGAACAAGTGTGTCTACGGTGGAAAATTCAAGCACACATTCCTCTTGTTACACACGACCCCCACTTCAGCCTTCAGACAGTCTTCTCTGTCTTCTTTACTCTCTGGTCCTTCTTCTGGTCTGACAGCAGGCTGTCTGGTTGGATGGTCCTGGTCTGCTGGTCTGACGGCAGGATGTCTCGTTGGATGGTCCTGGTCTGTTGGTCTAACAGCAGGCTCTCTGGTTGAATGGTGTTGGCAGATTGCATTCAGTTGGAGTCTCAAGTCTCCACAGATGCTCCTACAAAGCTCCTTAAGGACCTTCTTTCCACAACCATTACCACAGTATTTCTTTCTTAAATTTGTTCAAACTCGTTATCGGAAAGTGGGGTCTTCAATTGCTGCTGCAGAGGTAGCAAAGCATCCGTCTCCTAGTACTCTCCAGGTTTGTGTGGGTTATTTGACAGCCACAACCTGGCTCGCATCTCCATAAAAAAAAGAGGAAAATTGGACACCCTATTCACAATAGATACTGTATGTTTGTAACTTTATTTGACCTGGTCTAGAATGGCTTGACTTGTGTGATTAATATCAGGCTACGGTGACAGATGACTCATTACTGGTGAACTGTAATGATTGTCATCCCCAGAGACATCGACCCGCTAACCAATCCAAGTGTCCATCTGTGTACGATGAGATAACTTAGCATGGTATGGCTAAAGACCCACCAAACAACAAATTGGGCCCAAGACTGAAGGCTTCAATCAGTACATAGTGAGTTGTAGGTGAAAAGTAGTACATTTAGAGAAGTTATCATTTTAACGTATGTTGTTCTTACATATGGCATCATCTGTGAACGTCAGGCAGGATTTATACAGATTTATTCCATTGATGACTGAACATCAGTAATTAGCTCCTCTCTTTATCTCTCTCTTCCTCTCTCTCTCTCGCCCACTCTGTCATGTGCATGCACATACACACATATACACACATAGACACACATGCATTGTTTACTAATTGCTGCTAGCGTTCTGTCTCAATTATTATTCCCTTCAGCACTCAAGTGTGCAGAACAACATTCAGGTTCTGTGAAGTAGAAATCCTTGTTTGCCCTCCTCTTTGTTTCACGATGCCCCTCAGACGGGATGAGAAGCCCCCCCCCATTCCCTTCTCGTTCAGCCCCCCTCCATCAAAGAGCTGATTCTATGAATACTAAAGAGCATACTTCAGAGATGATACAAAAGGTTAATCAATCCAGGAAATCACTTACAAAAGAGAAAACCCTGTTTAATCCAACCGTCTACGTGAGCTCCAAAAGTAACTTTGGCCGACTGTGTCTTTGAATGTTTGGAGCACCAGTGTTGAGTGCTTTGTATTCAGCTGAAGAGAACATGCAGCTCATGCTGGGGTTCCCTGGAGAACAAACGATTGCCAGTTTCCAGCTAAACTAGCTTTGCCTCCAAGTGACAGAACTGACTGTTAGCATCAATCAGGCGATCTGTAGGGTGCTTTCCTCCTCTGCAGGGACGAACAGGGACAATGAGGCCACACGGTGCCAACCTTCATTCAGAATCATATCATGGCAATCTGCTGCATGCAGTAAACCGCAAGACTACATCCAGATAGGAGCAGCTTGTTGGAAGTCTGTGACGCCAGATACTAATAGCGAGGGAAAAAGCAATACAAAGGTAACTTGATATAATATACAAGGAAATTAGATTAAAAAACCAACAGCCTTCTCCTCCCACCTGTTTCTAGCTACTGTTCTCATACATCCGTGGAGCATATATAAAGAGAGCCTCCTTCCCTAACCCCTCCTTCCCTCACCCTAACCTCTCCTTCCCTCGCCCTAACCCCTCCTTCCCTTACCCTAACCTCTCCTTCCCTCACCCTAACCTCTCCTTCCCTCACCCTAACCTCTCCTTCCCTCACCCTCACCTCTCCTTCCCTCACCCTCACCTCTCCTTCCCTCGCCCTAACCCCTCCTTCCCTCACCCTAACCTCTCCTTCCCTCACCCTCACCTCTCCTTCCCTCACCCTAACCTCTCCTTCCCTCACCCTCACCTCTCCTTCCCTCACCCTAACCCCTCCTTCCCTCACCCTAACCCCTCCTTCCCTCACCCTAACCTCTCCTTCCCTCACCCTCACCTCTCCTTCCCTCACCTCTCCTTCCCTCACCCTCACCTCTCCTTCCCTCACCCTAACCTCTCCTATCCTCGCCCTAACCCCTTCTTCCCTCACCCTCACCTCTCCTTCCCTCACACTAACCTCTCCTATCCTCGCCCTAACCCCTTCTTCCCTCACCCTCACCTCTCCTTCCCTCACCCCTCCTTCCCTCACCCTAACCTCTCCTTCCCTCACCCTAACCTCTCCTATCCTCGCCCTAACCCCTTCTTCCCTCACCCTCACCTCTCCTTCCCTCACACTAACCTCTCCTATCCTCGCCCTAACCCCTTCTTCCCTCACCCTCACCTCTCCTTCCCTCACCCCTCCTTCCCTCACCCTAACCTCTCCTTCCCTCACCCTCACCTCTCCTTCCCTCACCCTAACCTCTCCTATCCTCGCCCTAACCCCTTCTTCCCTCACCCTCACCTCTCCTTCCCTCACCCCTCCTTCCCTCACCCTAACCTCTCCTTCCCTCACCCTAACCTCTCCTATCCTCGCCCTAACCCCTTCTTCCCTCACCCTCACCTCTCCTTCCCTCAACCTAACCTCTCCTTCCCTCACCCTAACCCCTTCTTCCTTCAACCTAACCTCTCCTTCCCTCACCCTAACCCCTCCTTCCCTAACTCAACCCCCCCACTAACCCTAACCCCACCATCCCTTACCCCATTTCCCCTAACCCTAACCTCTCCTTCTCTCTTCCTAACCCCCTCCTTCCCCCAGCAGAGCAAATCAAAGCTCTAATTTGTTCCCTCTTCTCCCAACCCCCAGTCACTGCTACTGGTTGAAGGTTCTGGAGGTGTGTGGCTCATCTGGTCTGTGATGACCTGAGGCTGTGGCTTGCTGTCATCTGTTGAGCAGACCACCCCCTCCCAGCCTCGTCCTCGGCCAGGTCCAGATAAGCTAATGAGGACATGATCAGATCTGTGTCTCTAAGACAGTGCAGGCCTGGCGGCACCGTGGAGCTGACCTTTCCCGTTCCACCTGTCCCCCACCTCCTGCATGATGAACGGTCGACACCGTCACACAATCAAGGGGAAATGGAGAAATGGGAGAAAAATATCCCTGTCACAATCTCACTGTGATTGATGTGATTGCGAGGCTCTCAGCTGGCTTAGACTGCTGCTGTATGCAACCTTAGCTGTAGCTTTTTAACGTTTAGCTGATTTTGCAGAGTTAGGCAGAATTCATGGTGCAGATGTTATAAAAACAGTGGTTGCTACATCAAATGAAATTCAAATTTAAAAAAAATAGTTTTAAAGGAGGCCTGTCAGTAAAACTTTGTCTCTTGGCAGTTTGACAGGATCTCTAATTATCATGTTCTCATTGGCTTAGAAAGTCAAATGAGTTGATTTGCCTTTAAGTATGCACCAGTCCAGGCATTCACCAATCAAGGCAGGGGCCAATTAGGACCTAGGATTTCCCCAGATGGGGTACTTTACCCTGGACATACCTCTTAGATGGTGGATCAGTGGCATGTTTGTATTCCACAAGTGTGCTGCATTCAGCTTGGGGAAATTGCTTGATTGTGGTCAAAAGCATGGCCACCAGGTCCCTGATCGTTATTGAATTTTACTGAAGTTGCAGATGAGAATGATGTAGAAAGTGTTTTGTCCATCTCTTCATTAATGGAGTGATTAATTTACACAGTACTTGACTACTGCCCGCCGAACATCTATTAAACCTGATAAATAGACATAATCTACTCGATTATCAATAGCAAACTCACATAAGAACATAATAACTAATGACTAGTTCTATTGATTAGTGCAAGATATAGAGTGACTGATTCTTTCATTGCCTGAGATACATTTCATTGTTTTCCTGACACTGTTACATCAATGTTTTTTACATTGCTTTTTCAGGGAGCAAGATTTCTCTCTCATAGACCTGTTTAATGTTTTATTGTCACCATGGCAATTTGATCAAGCAAGCACACCCCCACAGCCATCTCTAATCCCCCTCCAAAGCTCAGTGCAGTGAGGAGAACAGCCTCTCCTGTGAGCTCACCCTTAAGCTCAGCTTTATTTACATCTCTCTCTCAAGGCCTGGTCCTTGGTTACAGCAGGCAACTGTTCAAATTGAAGGAACTGGGATGGGGAATTGCAATCATTCACATGTATATTTTTGCACTACGGGTAACTGGATTCCAAAAACAGTTTGGATGAAAGTTTCACGCACACGAAAAAAAAATGTACTTGACGTGAGAATGTGCGGGCCGTCACAGAAACTTTTGAGCAGACGTGAGAATGTGTAGCCTGACGTTGTCATACTCATAATTTTAGTCAGAATATGAGTCTAATACCGTATGTTGGCGTGTTTCAACCGAACCTGGAAAAAAATGCCTCTTCGCTCAATTGGATACACCTCCAAACAATCAGAGCAATGTAGTATGTTGTTTGTTGAAAACAAATTCAACCCAAGCGCTCTTTGGTGACATAGTTGATAACGTTACTGTTTATCATCTGTCGATCCTCGTATAAAGCCCGCCCTGACAATTTGATTGGTCCGAACAGCTCCTGTTCGGATATAGTTTTTCGCCGACCGAGCCCCCCCCAGACTCAACTTCCCGACCAAATTATTTTGCGGACGGGGATAAATTTGTCTGGCACCCAGGGTAGTGCAGGACCTGGCATACGACCGGTTTTATGCGTGTGAATATGTGAATATTTCTGTGCCTTGGTAGGCCTACTTTTCAAGTTTTGGCCATACACCATCTTCGGTTATGAAAGCTGCGCAATCTTTTATACATGATGCCCCAGGTGTTTCCAGAGATGGTTTAACAAAATTACCTTGGTAACTGTTAGTAAACATACCTTATGCTTTGGCTTCACCTTGGGCAATATATGGACCACTTCAGTCTGCTTGTCTGCCGAAGAGGGATGTCTTCACAAGGAAACATCAGTAAACATTACGTAAACTGGTAATCCTGGCGGTGAAGCAAAATAATCTGTGAGGTTGACAAGAAAACACAAAACACAAAAAAACGAAACGTACCAAGATTACATTTTTTTTTGTATTATATATTCAATTTCAATCATAATGATATAATAAGTATGATACATATAATTTAATTGTAAAGACTGAGTGGTGTCCATGCATTTGTGGCAAGAAGTGGGCAGGAAATGAGCTGTTACTTCCCACACAGAAATCAGCATGGAAGTCTGTTCTCTTCTTCTCTGATAGTGAAGGCTTTTAGACACAGTGTTGAGGCCTCTTGATATCCTAAGGAAGACATCCTAGCTGTTTGGATTCGTCACAGAAGTCTTGGCACTGTGGAAATGTCTTTATAAACGCAAACACTTCCATGGCCTGCACTCTTTAAACATATTTCCCTCAGAGTGGGAACATGTTATGGCCATACTATATCACGTACTGTGGGAAAATTCCAAGAGAGAACAAGAGATGCATTGGCAACATGTTCTCCTCCTAGTCATTTAAATGTGGGCTTCAACTGTCACTTTCATTGTGAAACATGACATCACCTTAGTCATGCTAATTGGATCACACCCCTTTCCTTTATGAGGCAGCTGTATGGATGGACTATATCGCTTGGATATCGTCCATGCCAAATCAATTTCTAAATTACTATTTAATTTAGCCTTGCAATCAGTTTTCCTTGCGAAGTACGTCACAAGATATTTCTTTCGGTCACGACCCAATACACACACTGTGAAACGTCAAACGAATAATGCCTTTGCAGAACTAAATTAGCAACAGCGTCCTGCTGTTGCTAAAATGTTATCCATATATCTGTGTATCAAAACATTTGATTACCTGCATATTTAGTGTGGCGCACACTTCAGCTCACAGACATATTACAGTAACCAAACACACAGACAGCACGCGTACATTTGAATCCTTCTCTGTCCAAAAGCGCTGGGATCTACAGTAACAATGAGATATTATAAAAGGCTTTTCTTCCTCCAGTTAAAATCAGAAACAGCTTCATAGCAGCAGTGACTCTCTGGCCTCAGCTGGTGGAGAATGGTGACTGGCACAATTATCAACACCTCACACAAAGCCCTGTCGCCTCGTACAAAATCTCGTCTCAGGTGGATGTGATTGGCTTTGAAAGAAACTGTCTCAGATGGGGGAACCTGAAACGGAGAGACAACAGGAAGACAGACTTCGAAAAAGCCTCACTGCTCGTTGACTCCTAAACATACTATACATCCTACATCCCAGGGAGGGAGCTCTCTATACATGGCAGGCAGAGGCATAGTGCTCTGCATATGGAAGCTCTGCAATTATCTCTATGTGCAGGCGCGCAGCAAACCTGTTGTGGTGTACAGTACATGGAGAAACAGAATTCTCTGGTCCCCCTCTGATGCAGTATCCTGGTGTCCTGGGGCAGAAATCCTTCTGTAACTGTCCAGCTAGACTGTTTACTGAGGATAAAGCATCAGATGGCCCCATGTGATTGTGAGTACTAGTCACTGTAGCTATTTGAGCCCTTCGGCAAACTTCAGAGCTTGAATCAACAAAGGCCTGCAATCTATTTTTATGACTCGAATCAAACTCTGTTGAAAGAGGCCTTTGCAAGCAAGCATGGTTGTGCTCACGTGTACCACATGTGTATGTGTGTGTGTGTGTGTTTAATCTGTGTGTCATGTATCTCCATTTTCCACTTCTTGTATTTCCACCAGCTCCCCAGGCAAAATCCTGGTTGTCCCAGTCCCACAAAGACAGACAGTCAGACAGGGAAGGACACAGAGTGCACAGAGTGCGACCGACTACTGCACTTTCATCTCGTCCTACAGCTCCACACACAGGCTTTCACAGGCACGTCCAGGCCCCTGAGGCACCTCCACACCGCCCCTCTGATGAAACCCATCTCCCCTCCGCAGACTGCCAGATGAGGACAGTGTGAAGGTGACAGGAGTTTGATGTTTGTTTCGCCAGGCTTCCCCTGCCTGCCCTGACCAGATGGTAAGTTGGACCACAGCTTCCAGGCTGGCTGCGATCCTCACTTCTGCCACTCACTCTCTACACACAACAGCTGCTTCATAGGCGTAAAATGTATTGATTACCAGTGGCATTCTGATCAAAGCCGTCAAGCCTGGGCATATGGCAACTAGTGGTGAAAATGAGGACAGGATTTATGGGTCGTAAATCTATGTGGCAGCATTGTGTGAAAGTCTGCATGCACAACAAGTAAAGACACCCTGGGGCTCTCGGTGAGGGCGATGACTTTAACAGAGAGTCTAGCTGTCAACGTAAAGAGACACATTCACTTTTAAAAACAACCGGGGCGGTGATTCCCTGGCAAGACCCCCACCACATGCAGCACATGTACTAAAACGGTATGCCTTGAGCCTAGTTTAATTCATCACACACATGCACACACACAGACTCAAAACAAACACACACAGACATATGCACAGGCACACACACCAATTAGGCCCAGCATCATTGCAGTTGGGTCACCCCCCACCAGGATCCAGCGGGCTGTTCTCAGCTTGTGTCAGGACAGCGGTGGCATCCGTCCAGCTCGTCCACACAGGAAGCTCCCCTCTAGTAGACTCATTAAAACTGTAAATATCTGGGCGGACTCATTAGTGTACCTCTGACAGGGTTACTCTATTAAAATAGCCCCCCATGATTTAACCCACCACTGTGTTGAAATAACGGTATCAAAAAGCTACTAGGAACATAAAGTGCTCTGTCCAATGAGGCTCAGATGCTGAGGAGGAACAGTGCAGAACGTCTGGAAAGCTCTTTCTTCTTTGATGGTTTCTTTGTTGAAATGCTACAGGGAACAATCAAAAAAAGATGAAAATCGAGA
This sequence comes from Mallotus villosus, assembly GCA_903064625.1. Classification (NCBI taxonomy): domain Eukaryota; kingdom Metazoa; phylum Chordata; class Actinopteri; order Osmeriformes; family Salangidae; genus Mallotus; species Mallotus villosus. The sequence continues at coordinate 81,221 of CAEFZP010000509.1, read as the reverse complement.
AAAACCCATTACATTCTAGTGATTGATTGAGGGAAATGATATCTATGAAATCTATCACTTGCAGTTCTGGCACAGGGTTGTAGTGCTCAACAAAGATAACAAAGGAGTTATTTACAGTCCATCATGTCATTTTACGACTACATTCCGGAAACGGAAGAAAAGTGGAGCCATGCAAATCCCTCGAAAACAAACAGCAACAATGACTCTTTAGCCTTCCTTGAGATACAGCTTTGCTGGTTTTAAGCTAAATGCATGCAGATGGACCTTTCACCAGCGTCCCCCTCCCAACCCCCGTCTAAAAATACGGTTCCTCACAGTGAGTGAAGTTCCTTAACTGGAGCTGTAATGAGGTTAGGGCCTGGTGGGGCTGTGTTTAATTACTGAAACACGGCAGGTCCTCTGAGAGGTGACTCAGCTCAGACTCCCAGTCAGTCGTCCCCACACAGACCAGAAGGTCACACGCCTCCATACGCAATACAAGACTTAAAACGTTCTTTTTTTTCCCATAAAAATATACCCAGCAGGTATACTTTCTACTTTTAATTAGGACGTTTTTTGCACAATCATTTCCACTTTAAAGCTTGGGAGTTTGTGGATGAAGAACAGCAGCATAATGATGTCCATGTAAGAAACTGGATTATCGTAGTACAGGACCTTCAGGGGTTTTCACCCCCTGAAGTCACTAAGGCCATAACACCTGACAACATTGCAAAAAAGTCTCAACAACTCACAGCTTCACAGCATCTCATCGGTAACGTTCCTCATTAAACCCACGGACACGAGGCTTTGAAAGCTCTAGCGTTATTGAGCACCACTGACTCACAAAAAAAAACTTTTCTTCTCGTCCCTCGCCTGCTGAATATCAGGGAGGTGATTTGCATTGAGGGTTTGAATTGGGGTGTGTGAAGTTGAACATGATAAGCTGCTCCACAGAGGACGCCCTCGTCTCATATGCATATCTAATTGATGAGAAATGATTTTTCCTTGAACTGGAGGGGCTCTTGAGTTCGAAGGACCACGGGTAATGGGGTGGGGGCGAAGGGATGATTGCTAACCAGGCAGGGATCAGGGTGGACTCACAAGAGATGAAAGCCCTTCAACTTCTGTAGGATAAAGAGACTAATCAGAGGCCCTGTTGTCAAGTTAAGCTTGATTTCTCCTGTTAATCAGTCCCTTAGATTTAATGGTCACCAAGGTACCTGGACTCACAATAGCAGACAATATTCTACAATATATCTTGTCTTGTTTACTTGACAAACATGATTCAAGAAATGAATACAGTTTCTAGATGGTTAATAACAAATGAACAGCATTAATTATAAATGTACAGTAGGCTACAAAGCTATAAAAGTGTGAGAGAGGCTGTTAACAATAAAAGAGAAAACTGCATATTGCCTCTGTTTCAAAGATGTGCCAGACAGACTCTCAGTACTAACAGACCATGTGTGGAGGTGCCAAAGCACTTCATTTGTGCCTGTCAGTTGTGTTATCATGTTTCTCTGAGATGTCTCTTAGAAAGCCAGATAGCCTCTGAACTCGAGTATAATAATGTTTTCCTTTTAGCAGACAATTCTATCACAAAGCAACGTACAACAAAGAGGGGAACCTGAATTTGATCTGCAGTTAAATGCTCTAACCACTGAGCTGTATCCTCCCCCCAGTATGAATCAATACGGCTCGCATCCATGCTTAGTGACAGATCTCATTACTGGTGTTCTGGTCTCTCTTGAAGGAAAGTAAGGACATTCAGGATGGTTGGCCTAAGTGTTTTGACAGCTCAGTAAATAGCCTCACTCACATCTGGTAAACAAGAAACTTGAACCGTTGCAATGTGACGGTGACACAACACAGGAGTAAGAAAAAGTAACACAGATGTAGTGTCCTTATTTAACATCACCTCCATTAGAAGTTAATGACCAATTGACTAATGTGACCATAGATTGTTTTCACCGACGTCACGTTCTGGGCGATAACCCGGATGCGCAGCCATTGTGGAGGTACTCGGTGTATTAAACTGAATGGAGTACAACCAAATAACGTATATTATAGTCTTTACCCATGTCTAAACCACCGAAAAGGTCATCAAAACGTGTCCAAGATCCAAAGGAATATAGGGAAGGACTTGGGCCAAAAGAAAAGGGTCGATATTTAGAGAAATTAGCATTTGTTGGCGGTGCAGATCCCTACCAGTTAGCTTGCTCTACTTGGATCCGTGACGACCCGGTGATTCTGCCTTCAGTTGGATATCCCGATATTGTTACCTGGTTTTCTCGCGGAGCCCATATACAGCGGAAGACCTTAAAGCCTACAAAGGTTTGGAGCCCTTTAACCAGATGGTGTGTGGATGGGTGAGGGAGAGGCAGGACCAAGTTATTAACGACCGTTGTGTTGAAGGCCAAAGTAAGTAATGCAACAACGTCTTTAATCAACCTAACATATTCCAAATGTTTTTCTCTTGTCTGTCCTATTGGTACAAACTGAAACACGGCAATAATTAACCATTTTCCTTGACGACATTCGGGATATACATCAGTGCCAGTGCTTTGTTGTGATGCGGAGTACCTCCAACATGGCCGACTTCCGGTCTGATGACGCGCTGTGAAAACCCTCTATACTCAAATGTGACAACCCTCATGCACCCTGGAGGCCAGCAGTCTACACTGACTTAATAAGTATTCTACCAAACTGGCCAAAGGGTTCTTAAGAATACATCTAAACAGTCCACTCTGAACATTCCACTCACCATTCTGCTCAGAACCTTTGCATTGAGCTAGTGAGTCGTCACAATGACAGTATGTCCTAAGGAGAGCTGGCCCAGGCACATTATCTTTAATGCAACCAGGCTCTGAATAATGTATTTTGGCCAGGCCACAGGAAGCCGCCCGGCCCTCCTGCTGTCCTCCCCTCTCCTCCGGCTAGCCTGCAGGCACCCTGCCTGAAACACTGGCTGACCTTAATGAAGCTAACTGGCAACACAAACCAGCACCTAGGACATCTTAATAGGGCTATTGTCTTTCACAGGATTCTTCAGGTTGTCCCCTGGAAAGAAGATAGTGTATAAATGCTCTCCTAACTACCAATCCATTTGGTTTTATGCAACACTGTGCTGTCTATGTTAAAGCTAATGTTATGATTAGGCACATTGCTAAAGGTTTGTTTTAGACAGGTATGTATGACATAGATTTGCAGTATGAATGCTATGTTATTCTGTTTCAGCCACATTGAAACTGGTTAATTAAGCTCCTGTGAAAGCAAGTCATTTCTACAGTATTCTCCTTTCAGGCCTGGTAGTGACTGGATAATGGATAGCGACAGCAAAGCTCTGAACAAAAGGCTCAAATTAGAACATCTTAATGAACTATGCAAACATTATTTTTTTTCTTTCAGTACAGAAACATTTTTAATTCCAGAGGGAATGGTGGGGGGGATAGAGTTTTGAGTGGGAGAGGGGGTGGGTGGGCAACGGAGGGAAGGAGAGTTAGTGGGTTAGACTGTCAGTCTTCCATGGCGTTCAATCTGAGGATTCTCTTTTGCCAGATAGTCATCCTCTTCTTGGCAGCGGTAGAGCCCGAGGTCTCCATCATATCCTCTGTGAAATGCTCGTCGTCTCCGATGCACTGGTGCAACCGTACCCGTCTCCTGGCGGCCCACCTCTCGTATCGCTCCTCCTCCCCGATCCTCAGAGCCTCCTTCCGCTCGGCACGATCTGCCTGGTAACGGTTCCAGCGCACCTCGATCTTCTGCCGGTGCTCCTCGGCCACCATCAACGCGCCCCTCTTCTCTTTCTCACGGTCGGCACGCGTGCAAGGGGGACTTTTGCACATGGAGGCCGTGCCTCTCGTCAGGGGGAGGTAGGGGTCACTCCCCTCCTCTGCCTCCCTCTGGAAGGTCCGCTCAATCTTCCTGAGGATGCGGTTCTTTACTTTCTGGTTGATCCAGTTGAAGGCCTTTTGTCGGATGCTCTTGTCCTCCTCGCTCTTGGACAACGTCTCCTCAGCAGACTTCTCAGTGATCTCCTGTTCTTCAACTTGATGCTTTTGAATTCCCAGAGGCCCGTCATGCTCGGCCCCATTGAGTGAGGTCTCGCTCCGAGTGATCTGGCTGGTTTCACTCAGGTCTTCCCCAAGCAACTCTTTTCTCTCCATCTCCTCCAGCAGACACGCCTCTTCCACCTCTTCCTCGTTCTTGAGACCGTCTCCGTCCTCCTCGGCTAGTCTTGTGCGGTTGAGTTGCTCCCACAACTTTTTAACCACGTCGCTCTGCTCCTCTTCTTTTCTCAAGAGGCCCTCCTGCTCAGCTTGCTCCTCTTTCTCCGGTTCAGTTGTTTCGATCTCCAGCTCTTGGAGGGAGCAGGGGGAAGTGACAGCACTTTGTGCCTCAGATTCTTTAACAAGACACATCACTCTTCCAGTACTATCTGCCTCGTGCCGCTTTCTGTCCTCGTCATTCTTAAGTTTTTCTCTTTCAAAATGTTCTCCTAATTTTTTCTCCAGGGCTTGTTTCTCCACCTCAATATTTATTTCATCTTCCCTCCTTCTCTCCTCGTTCCATCTTTGTAGTTTCCTCTTGTCTTCCATGATCACTCTCTGCCTCTGTCTCTCTCCCCTTTCTTTCTCTTCATGCTGTATTCTCTCCATCTCAACACGCCTTCTTCGCTCATTTTCGATTTTTCTCAGTTCATCAACCATCTGCTTCTTAGGCGCCATCCCCAAGGCCCCTTCTACTTGTTGGTGCAGATTGACATCCACTTTCTTGGTCTCCATGCTAGTGTTAAACAGTAGGTGGCTGGCAGGGCTCACAGACTCCCTCTTGACCAACCTGGCTCTGCTCCAGATTACTTTGTCATAGTAGCCTATTAGCACTCTGTGACATCATTAGAACCCCAACCTGATTATTCCACCTCATATGTGTTGTAAATACCATGGTCACTTGCCAACGATTTTTTTTACAAACATTAATGATTTGATGCGTTTTGCAATAGAAATCTAACGTCTTTCAACGTTAGCCAACTCAGATATTTGTAGTCCGCTGAGCTCATTGATCCAACACCGGCTTTCCTTTCGCTGAGCTATTACTAGCCCGAAAGCTAACGTTATGCTAGCAAGATTCAAAGGGCAATAGCATTGTGTAGGTTACGGTTGATAGTAAATATAATTTGACAATGATGTTTGACAAGAACACTAGCTAACCAGCCATGTCACTGTCCCCGAATCATTATCAAGATACGGCCGCAGCCTGTGTTGTGTGTTGCGAGTTGAATAGCAGATGGATGTGAGATGATCGCATCAAAGATGACATATTCTCCAAACAGTAATTATAATTTGACAGTATGTCTAACAACAACACTAGCCAGCTATCCAGCCATGTCCAACAAAATAATCGGCATGTCGTGTTGGTCGCGTCTGAAGTAGACTAGCGATGTCACTGAAGTCACTCATTGTTGTAATTACATTTTAGCTTGTTAAAGTCTTGTTAAAATTGTAAACTGAGGCTTTGACTGCGTCCCTGTTGTTATGGCTACTTATTTCAGACACTTTGTAGGCCTACAGGCTCGTAGCCTAGGCCTTCTGTGTAGGCAGAGCTACATGTGAGAAGCCACGGTGAACAGACAGTTTTGCTGGAATAACTTGGTGCGGTCACGATGATCTTTTTATATGGCTCTGGTTCAACCCCATCATTTTCAGTGTCTCCGAAGCAAATTAACTGGTAAATTGATGAAAATACTTTTCATGTTTACCACCACATATCAATTGTTATTAGTAGTCATTAATATAGCTAACTTTAGATAAAGTTTAAACATTATTTCGATGTTACCCAATTCAATTGGGTGTGATTATGTTACATTACATTTTAAATCCTTTGTCTGAAATCGGATTGAGAAGCCTGGTATAAAAATACAATAATACTGCAACAACAACCATAATCTGAGAGGAGTGTAGCAATCCCTTGGCATGGTGCTGCTTTGTGATGGCATGACTACAATCTCATATATTACTGTGTTGCAAAAGCCCTCCCTCATCCATCATCAAGGCTGACAAGCATCACACCTCCATCATCTAAGCACAACCCCACATTAGGCAAAGCAGATGCATATACTATAGTATGTCTATTGAGGAGTAGAGGCTTGAATTACACAGCACTTCACTTGTAAACCATACTCACTGCCAATCACAATGCCAAGCCAATTGTCTCTGTGTTATAAAATGTGAATGTTGGTGTCCAGGACGTTCTGGATGTGAGAAGGCAATTTCAGACCTCATGGAGGACACCACAACAGGCTTGTTTACTTACGTCCCCCATCTTCCTTCTCCTCTCGTTCAAAGGCATCCCAGTCCTGAGTCCTCCTTGCTCCAGTTTCACGGTTCATTTTGTGCCAGCTTCGTCACGTCCTCCCAGTCCCTGGTGGTAGCTCTGACAGCTTCACTGCTCATCCTGGTGTTACTGTGCGTGCCTGGGACCGTGTGCTGCCAAGCATCAGTAAAACAGTATGGTCCTCCAGAAGCCATAACCTGTCAATATGACATCCCATAGGATAGGAGAATACTCCAGAATACACTGATATTTCTGATATTTTGCTATCATTTGATTTTGTGTTTCTTTTAATGACAGAAATGACATGCCATTGTTTAAATAAGATACATAACATAAGGCCATTTAGTTTGTTTAATAAAAGAGCAAGCTTTAGACCTGTTTTATAGGAAAGGTAACCTTAAATGACTTATTTTGTGATCTGGTGCGGGGCGCCCCCCTAATATAATGGTAGGGGAAACACTGCCTTTATTTTGTTTAAACTGTAGCACACAGGTTGTCATAGATATTATCTTCCAGAGTACTACTATAGTTGTCTTGGCAGAGACGTGGCAGGATGTCAGTCACGAGACCTTGCTGAGGTGAACAACCCATATCAAAGCTACTGTACACAGTATACTACAGTACCAAGCAGCGTTGAGCTCTGTGTAAAGATTCAATGAACATAGCGACACATCTCTAGCTTCTGGACAACTGCATATAAATTGAAAGCCAGACAACAGAATATGGGGAAAAAAGGAAACTCCATTAGCATGGGTTGGCGCATTCCAGGCGATCTAACAGGTCATTATCTGAGGATGTTATTAAACGTAATCATTGCATCCTCCAGATGAACAAGGGGCTTTCACAAGACCTCCAGCTGGTTGTGAGTCTTCCAGCATTGATGAGAGGCTGCTGGAGGCTGAGTGAGAGGTGCAGGAGGCTGGGTGAGAGGCAGGGTGATAGGCTACTGGAGGCAGGAGGTTGCAGGAGGCTAGGTGAAAGGCTGTTGGAGGATGGGTGAGAGGCTGCAGGAGGTTGGATAAGAAGCTACTGGAAGCTGGGTAGATGAAGGACTTGGCCAAAGCACTGACAGAGATAGATTGCACTTGTGAAAACACTTGAACACTGCTATTGCTGGATAGTTGTAAGGAAGATAGGATCACTGGGGACTGCCAGGAAAAATGTTCTTTGAAAAGTACATAAAGAAAACTTCAAACCAAAATGGATAAGGCATATGAACTATTCAGAGTGGACAACATGCCCAGCTCCTTGAAGACTTGCTGAGAATGGATATTGGGATAAAGAAAAACTCAGATGGGATTTCGAGCAGGGAGAGGAAATGCAATAGGCAGCAGGGGAAATAAACATCCCATTATCTAAAATCAGGGAAAGCTATCTGAAACAAGACCTTTAAAGCACAACCCTGCAATCCTTCACTGGCTGACTGTCTCCAAACGAACAAACCAGGTTTTCAATTAGCGCCTATCTGACAATGTAGCGATGATAACACAAAAACCAATTACACGCTGTGCTGCAGATAACTCCTAATCCTCTTAATAACTCTGCTTTGACTCTCCTTCTCCTCTTTCTGTCGACGGCTACTGGCAAAAATGTATTTATGATTTTCTCTGCGGTCCACATCCTGGTTAAGTTAGATATATAATTGAATTATTAATACTGGGGGCACATCTAACACAGACCAGAGCTTCCATAACTGATGGTCCGTTGTGTGTCTTAGTGAGGAGTGTTGATAGCAAGCTAAAGGGCAGGCTATCATCAGTAACCCTTCAGGGGTTCACACTGTGTTCACAGTTCAGCTCACCCCTCCTGTTTCTCGCAGAACATCCCTCTAACCATTCCAAGCAACAGCAGTTCCTTGAGCTTCCCCGTGTTAATGTCTCTGTCACTCATATGTAAATGAATAAAATATAAAATGTAACGGTAATTAATTGGTTGACTGTAGCCAACCAATTAGTCTCTGTATCTCACATCAAGTGAGAGAGTGGTGTCAGTCTCCACATGGCAAGACTTCATGTGCAGCCAGCACACTTTCAGCAAAGAAGGACCTTGGGGCACTGATGATACCTTGCTACGCTCGTCACCCTTCATTGAACTGGACATAGACATGCTGTAGACAAGGACCACCAAAACATATGAGCGAAGCCTAGTTCAGGCATGCCACTCGGGCAGCGCGCCATTTCAGGCCCATTGGCCCACGTCCGATAAGGTGGCATTATAAGGCTGCACGGATACGCACACACTCGCTCCCGGGTGTTGTATTATTGTGCAGCTGCCACCATTCCCATCTACCCCATGTTGTAGGTATGTACTCTCCATCAGGGGGTATTATTTCTCTATTTGCTCCCTGCCTCATATTCTATGTATGTTGCTTGCTAATGCTAGAGGCCCCTGCCTCCCCTAGATGCATCCACTCCACCAAAGTCAAACCTATGTCTATGGTTATAAATAAATGCTCAAATCTAATACATAAGTGTCTTGACTGAACTGCATTTTCATGAAAAATGCATATCTGTAGAAATCCTGTGAAATCCAAATAACATCCATTTAGGCTTAGGCTTGTTCGTCCAAATGCATTAAAATGAAGAGACAGGGGTGCATTTATCAAATATGGCAATTTGGTTAATGGACTCTGACAGACCCTGTGGCTGTCTTTATTTAGATGCAGATGACTTCCACTGTAGCAGATCACTTCCTGTTCTCTTCTGCTGCTCCTGTGGCTTCCAGCGGGGTGAAAATAATTCCATCTATTTCCGATGAGTGACAGCCAATCACTGTCTTTGTCTCTCTACCGGTCTCTTTTTTCATTTGTCGCTGCCCTCTCTCTCTTCCTCTATCTCCTACCTCAGGCTCACTGATTGGCCCGACCTCCTCCTCTCTCTGGCCATAGCTGTCTCTAGCCTCTAACCATGTACTCTCTATTTCTTTCTTTCTCCTTTATCCATACCCCTCTCACTCATTTTCTCTTTCTAGCCATGTATCTCGCTTTCTCTCTCTACTCTATCTCTTTCTCTTTCCATGCATTTCTTTCTCTCTCTCTACCCTGCATGTCTCTCTAAAGGAGCTCTCTCCTCTGATGCAGATATAGTTCTTCTTCTCTCTCAGAAAGGCAGCTGGGAGGTGGTTGAAAATGGTGCTCTCAGAGCTGCACAGTTGAAAGCCCGGAGCTAAATTAAGATGACCATCATCATGGCAGGGGGAGGAAAGCTAATTAAAATCCATAAGCAGAAACCATATGGAGTTAAACAATAAGAATCTTTCAGTTATGTCTCAGACACATCCCTGGCCACTCACTCAGGCATCTGCCTGTGAGCTTCACATCACACTGATACAGAACTTCTTTAGGGCGGCTCCTCAAGAAAATGGAGATAAAGATTGTTGCACAAATTGTCAAAGAATGTCTAGAAATAATCAAGCATCGATGCTATGGTAGACAGGGTGTTTCTGCGTTCCACTGTGTCAGTTAAATCCCAAGAATGAAGCAGATTCAGAAATCAAAGACAATCCGCCCTCATGGAGAAACCCAACAGATGTTCCTGCTGCTCTCTCCAGACTGGCAAAATGTATTTGTCTTACCATATCCCTGTTTTTATAACCAAGACTTTTATGTTTTCCCACAGATCAACATGGAGGTCCAACCTAAGCCTTCAGACTTGACGATAAAAACGTATCATGGACACACATTGTTCTAAAGTTTAGACAGCGTCAGATGGGTAGCTGTTGCTTTAATAATCCTTGCAGTAATACATGTTCCCTTGCATGTAAATTAATATGTGTAACATCTGTTTCAGGACACAGCAATACATTCAGAAACATGATTTTTTTGTTCTGTAGCCTACATTTTTTGTGTTTGTTAGTTATGTCATTGTAATGTTTCTACTTTATTGAAGTTGAACTTACCTTCTCTGTTCCTATAGCAACAGAGAAGTTTGCATATAACTTACAAGTCTATCAAATGAACCATGACCAATAGCCACAAATATTGAAAATTGTCAGTTTGGGAAAAATCTATTCCTGTTTGCTAACCATTGCATAAGCCAGTAGCAAAGTCGGATGCTTGGAATAGCCTATGTTAAAATCTCAAAGTTTCTAAATAATCCAGCAGTGTCTGTTGGAAACAGAGGACATTTTCTAATCGACTTCATATCTGCCAACCCTTGCCCTTGTGGTGGGATTTGATTATGGTGTAGGCTAGGCCAAGGCAAGGTCTACCTAAGGTCAGATTTGGGCCTAAGATGGCTGACTTTTAACTGCATAGGTTTGATAAAACTTTGCAGTTGATAAACTCCTCTCTAAACTGTTTTTAGCCAGAACATGTGAAATTAAGCAGAAAGCAGAGGTTTGGTAAGGAAAGAGTGTGTGGGTTTGAGATGAAGAAGCTGTTCTTGCACAATAGTAAGTGAAACAGCAGCTGGGGAGATCCTAGATAAGATCCTAGGAACTGGTCTCATATCAGGGGATTGAAGTCTAATGAGGGAGGCCAGAATTGAGAGTGAGTAACTGCAGGTTGTATATAAGAGTGAAGAAGGTTTGTGGAAAGTTGTCCGGGACATTTGGAAGAAAGGGGGGAGATTTAGGCTTTTCAGTAACAACAGAGTCCGTCAACATCTACAGCAGCCAAGAGGTACGTAGAACCGTCTAGAAGGTTGTGAAATACTCTCACCCAGGGCGGGGTGGGGGATATCCAAATTTTTACTCTATAAAAGCAAGACTTTGGGCATTGTGAAATACGTCCGTATGTGTCTTGTGAATGCACTGTTGCCTTGGCAATAAACCATCCGAGCTACGTTGAGCTGCTGAAAGATCTTGTCTCCCGACTACTATTTTATTCTCCAAAGAAGCAGCTGTTTTTTCCTTCTACACCCTTAAGAACATTTCCATTTAAAATGCATGATTGTGAGGGTCTATCCGAAGTAGGCCTGTGAGGTTCCGTCCAACCATTTTTCACGACCAACACGTGTCACCAATTGACTTATTGATCTGATCTGTTCAAAAACTGTAGGTATAGATCTGCTCTGCAAGGCGTTGCATTGTGACGTTTTCAGGTCCATCCTCGTTCCCATAGGATTGATTCCCCAGTCGTTAGGCTCTAGTGTTCAAGACAACTGTGTTGGCACGTTTAGCATATAGATAAATCGAAGCAGGTGGAGGGGACTGATACTGATGACTCTGAACGAACGTCATAGAAACAATGCATTCCATTGATTGTACATCATTTGTAATGACACCTGTGTTTCAGAACAGCACTGCAATATTTACAAAACTCGCCCATCTGCCAAGGTTTTGAGGAGAAGCTGTTTCTAGGGATGACAAGCAGTCATGGCCCCACCACAACTAAAGTGATGGAGAGGAGGAGACCTGGAACCCAGCTGGCTCAGTAATGAGCTTGCAGTCGAATAGGGGGACACTCCTTAGGAACAGGTCAACCAGGGATTGCAAAACAAATTACACGCCTGCTTTAATCATGAAAAAAAGGGATCTTCTTTCATCACTGAGCATGTCCTACTCAGTCTGCCTCTGTGTCTGAGCACGTTGATTTTCATTAAGCAGCCAGTTCGAATGGCTTTAATTGTGCAATTTGCTGAACTGGACCCACAGTGCGTGCGAGAGGCTCTTCAGCTTGACAGCTGGAGTAGAACGGTTCATTGAAATTCAGTGTTCGCGTAAATTGGCTATAGTCTCTACTCTGAAGTTATATTCTCATATTTCTCACAGTCAAAATAATACGCTTATTATCGTAAGCAAACGTAATATGTTGATGTTTTCATAGCAGTCAATTGGAACTGTCTACATTTTCTGTTTGAAATATGTTATTTTTGTGGACTAACTGCTGCTAGAGCTAGTTTTCTTACATAAGGGAATACTAAGCGTGTATGACTCAGGCCTAACGTGCAGCTGCTTTTAGCACTTCTGATTTACGTTAAGAGTAACAAGATTGGCTAGGCTTTGATCTGCACTCATACTAGGCCTGTAGGCCTATTACATAGAATGGATGCACAGTCAGTTTACGCAGAACAATGGAGGCACGATTTGGTGTAATTCAACGATTGTTGTCTAAATGTACAGTACGGCCTACTCCTAGTTGTAGTTAGCTACTGTAGCTAGGTACATTCTGTAGTTTAATTCACATGTTTGTACGAGTTCCTAACAACAGTTCTTGGTTTAGCCTACTGTATTCCGTAATTAATTGAAACAGCACTTAACAGAAAGTAACGTAAATTCCAGACAGACATAATGCTAATAATATTCGTTTTGTATTGTGCCTCGGTCATTTGGGAAACGACATTTGCACTACAGTATTCAATCTATTTTGTTGAACTGCAACAGCGACATCAAACGGTTTCGGAAGGTAATGAGCGTTGCATAGCAACGAGGAGGCAAACAGGCGGACAAGAGGTTGGCTCAAAGTACATGGCGCTGGACTTGACTAAACTGTAGAGAAGGTGACCGTCAGTTTAATAGATAATTAGATTCGTAGTATTATATTTAATATATACAATTCATACACGTCCCATATTTCGTCTAAGATTGTCGTAGTCCTACTGCATATCCTCTCCAAATGGCTGGTAAAAAGAAAGAAGTGAGCTTACAGGTTGGTTTAAATAACGTTTATGTCTGTTGTTAGGGACGGATACAGCAGGACAGCTAGACTATGTGTGTGCTTGGTCACAGCCAGGTCACAAATAAGTAGCCTAATCCTTTCTGCTTGTTTTACTTAGGTGTCTGTTACAAACCAAGAGCAATGGGATGAATTGCTTGAAACTAAAGGGTTGATAGGTAAGACTATTCTACTGATTAGGTTACTGGTAGCCTACTGCATTAAATCCATTACAAACTCACTTATTAATCATTGCTTGCACTAAGCAGTTTACACACAGTAGATTTAAGTTCACGTTTTCCAGTAAACCAGTGCTCTGTTGCCCTCCAGTGTCCAAATAAATTACTGCAGCATTTTTCAAGCCCTTTCTGTATCCTGCTGTTGTATTGTAAATGTTCTCCTCCTATGCACCCCCAACCCTCTCCCACCTGTTCAGTTATAGACGTCTATCAGAAGTGGTGTGGTCCCTGCAAGGCTGTGGTCAGTCTTTTCAGGAAAATAAAGAATGAACTGGGAGATGAACTGTTACATTTTGCAACGGTACGTACCATAGGGCCAGATCTCAGAACTCAAGTTAATAAATGTTTGTTCAAACTGTGTTTCACTCTCACAAATCAGGCAGAAGCAGACAGCATTGACACTCTGGAGAGATACAGGGGGAAATGTGAGCCTACCTTCCTCTTCTATGGTGTAAGTGTAGTAACATAGATGTGTGAGTGTGTTTGTGGTTGTGTAAGTGTCTGTGTGTAGTCAGTGTAGGGGTGTTTGTGAGGGTCTGTGTCTTTTATATGTGTGTGCATGTTGTGTGTGCTTAACATCACAATGCTGCGGTTAACCAGTGCTAACTCCAGTGCTACCTTGTATGTGGGGTCAGGGAGGGGAGCTGGTGGCCGTGCTCAGGGGAGCCAACGCCCCCCTCTTACAAAGAACGATCCTAAAGGAGCTGGAGAAGGAGAAGCTTGTGCTGCAGAAAGGACTAGAACGTGGAGCGGTGAGTCACCCATATGCACACAATCACACGTCAAAACACACACGGAAACGCACACACAGGTTCATAAACACACACTCTCACACATGCACAGAGAAATTGTCGGACAATCACAAAAACACAGACACAAACATGAACATAATTACAGTTCTCAGAACATTATTCCATCTCAGAAAGTGAAACTGCTTTGATTGACAGGTAAAAGATGAGGGCCTGGTCGTTGATGAAAAGGAAGAAGAAGTCCCCGAACAGTGCCAGAGAGATGAAGAAAAACCTGGTATATTCCTGCACACCTTCCATTGACTCAAAGTAGAATGGGTAGTATCTGTCACCAGAAGTATACAGAGGATTAGAACAGCTCTTTCAACTCCGTTAGGCAGGTCAACTTCTCACATAAATTAGTCATTATTGACACTCATCACAGCTCTATCTCCTGTCAGTTCCTGCCAGTAAATCCTGCACAGTTGCCATTATTAAGCCCGATGCAGTTGCCCATGGCCAAGCTGAGGAGATTGTGATGAAGGTAAGGGCCTCAGCAGTCCTCTCTGCTGTCTAGTTAGCCGCACACTTTGTCTGTATGTTTGGTTGGTGTATGTTATGGTGACACGTTCCTTTGTCACTCTGGGCGGGCAGATTCAGGATGCTGGCTTTGAGATTCTGGCCAATGAGGAGCGCACGTTGACCGAGGCTGAAGCTCAAGATTTATACCAACACAGATCGTCGGAGGTAAACCAAGTGTATAACCCAGATCTGAGGAAGGCAGACGTGCAGGGAAGAGCAGAGCAGAGATGTCCGCTAGACAAAAACATCTACCCAGCTCAATACTAAGAAAGAATACACTCATTTAGCCAATAATGCTATCCAAATTGATGTTCTGTAGCCCTGACTATAGAACAGGCTGATTAGTAAACCAAATACTTTATTCTGAGCATGTCTAAACATAGAAGTGCTGACTAAACGGCCTGTTTTTGCTGACAGTGCAGTCAGTGATAAGAGAAAATCTGAAATACAAAATTCAAAGCTGCTTAGATCCAGAAGCGTGTCCTTATTGCGGAAAAACATAACATGAGTGCAGTATGCATGCATGTGCAGCTTAGAATGATTTAAAAGAAATTAAGATAAACATAAGACGATTGCTAGTTACTTCTGTGTGGTTAGGTGTGTATGTGTGCATGCGTGTGTGCTTAAACCTGCATGGGTGTGTGAGTGCATGCGTGTGCACTTAAACCTGTGTGGGTGTGTGTGCGCGTGTGTGTGTGGGTACTGACAGGAGGGCTTTGAGGAGCTGGTGCGGTTCATGTCCAGTGGCCCCTCCCACATCCTACTGTTGTCTCAGCCGGATGGGTCAGCCAATGTCGTCCCTGCGTGGCGGGAGTTCATTGGCCCAACCGACACTGAGCAGGCCAAGAGGCCAGAGAGGTGCAGTAGGCTGACCCTCTGACAGAGCACTTAGTAGCACAGTCTATCAAGAAACCTTTCAGTAGAGCAATCCATGAGCAATGTTTGAGTTAATTATGTATTTCCTGTATTTCCTAATGCCATTACTTACAAACGTGCCTAGGCTTTGTGTTGGCCTGTTCTATGGGCACAAAACAGCACAAGCTAACATATTGTAGCTCCATCAGACACACCCAAACATTCAGCTTTCTTCTGCTCCGTTGTCCTCAATGAGCGCCCGCAGTGTCGCCATCTGTTCCCCTCTCTCCTGTCCCTCCCTGCAGCTTGCGGGCGCAGTACGGCACACAGACGCTGTTCAACGCCGTGCACGGCAGCGAGGACAGTGACCAGGCCAGCAGGGAGCTCGCCTTCTTCTTCCCCAACTTCAGGAATGACTCGGTGGCCGAGCAGGATGAGGCGGAAGGGCGTGTGGAGCGGACGCTGGCGCTCATCCGGCCTGACGCTGCCAGGGAGAGCAGAGGCATGCCGCAGAACACGTTCACGCGCAGACACAGAAATGCAGAATACACGCCCATGCTGACTCACTGATGTGTCAAATTCCTGCAAGAGCAGCTTGTGTTGATCTCTTGACCAAACACCACAGGGCATAAAATGACTGGTTTGTCCTCACTTGTTAATGAAGCTTATCTGGTTGAGCAGATGAGATCCTGTCTCGGATACATGAAGCGGGCTTTAAAGTGGCCCTGCAGCGAGAGGTGATGCTGTCCGAAGAGCAGGTGAGACAGTTCTACAGCCAACATGTCGACCAGGACTACTTCCCTGCACTGCTGAAAAACATGACCAGGTGCCTGTCCCACTAGATCACTGCTGTAATCACAAGTACACTGTATGTTCACATGATGACTTGCATGAAGCAAAGAATGGTATATAAATGGCTATATATGTAAATAAAGTATATTAGTTAAATATATGTCATACTATATATTATATTATTATTATACTAAGCTATTCAAGATGGAAATCAATTGACAATTGGATAATACGCGTATGTGTTGGCACTTGGCAGCGGGCCTGTGCTTGCCCTGGCCCTGGTCAGGACAGGAGCAGTCAATCATTGGAGGACTCTCCTGGGGCCCCAGGATGTGAGCCGAGCCAAGGAGGAAAATCCTGACTGGTACGCTGGTCCAGACCCCACAACTAAACCCTGCAGTCGGAGTACGCTGTGCCGTGTGTGTGGATCTGATGTGTGTCCCTCCTGTCAGTCTGCGGGCCCAGTTTGCGGTGGATAGCGAGCCCCTCAACCAGCTCCACGGCAGTGGGAGCCAGGAGGAGGCCCAGCAAGAGCTCAGCTTCTTCTTCCCCAAGCAGCACACCCTTGCGCTGATAAAGCCTGATGCCATGGACCAGCACAAAGGTCCCAGCAGCCACAGCCTCCCAGTAGACTCACGAACATGTCACGTTTCCCGCAACGCACCTTTTTCATGTAATGTTTATGTAAATGTCACTTTATTTTCGTGAAGAGCTCTATTCTATTTGTTGGTTCTACCCTTCACAGACATGATTCTGGATGAGATCCATCAGGGCGGGTTCAGCATTACTCGTCAGAAAGAGACGGTTTTGTCCAGGGAGATGGCTGAGGAGTTCTATAAGGACCACCGGGACAAGCCCTTCTACAACCAGCTGGTGGAGTTCATGTGCCGGTTAGTCCAGACTTAGCCATCCCTCGCCCCGCTATACAGAGGCAGTAAGATTCCTCCTCAAACCTGGCCATCTTTCTGATGCATTTTCCACTGCAGCTGATCTGTCCACCAACACTAATTGTATTGCAGGCAGACTCGTAAAAAGCCAGCCTTAGGCAGAGTAGATAAAGTCCATCTTCCTTTTCAATCTGGCTCCTTCCCAGCATCAAGATTTTAGACGATGTCTTCCACTCGGATTAGCTCCTCCATCGAGTTGTTCCCTCACTGTCCGGATGCACTGAGCAGGGAGATGGGTGCTGGATGCTCTCGTTTGTAATACATCCTGTGCTGTCATTCTTTGTTAGGATCATATCTTAATGACTTACAGTATGACAAGAGTCAGATCATATTACTATGGGGTTTTTTTGGAACAGCAGTCACACAGACAATCCCAAACCAAATTTAAACAAGATATTTTACCGTGCCTAACCACAGAAGCACATTTTAGGTTGACATTTTTGCATTTAATTAATTTTGCAGACATTTTCATCCACAATGACATAAAAATAGTGCATGTATAGAAATGACAGCAGTGAATCAACGATCGGAAGTGCCGAGCTTTAATAGTCTCCCTGACCCAGGGGCCCGTGCATGATGCTGGTGTTGACCAAGGAGAACGCAGTGGAGGAGTGGAGGGCCATGATGGGCCCTACAGACCCCAGCAAGGCCAAGGACTCCTCTCCCAACTCACTCAGAGCTCGCTTCGCCTCCGACATCCTCCAGAACTCGGTCCACGGCTCCTCCACACTGCAGCATGCCGAAGAGAAGATACACTTCCTGTTTGGTGACGTCACCAGTGTTGGAGATTTGGCCTCAGCCTCTCTGAGTCATCACATTGACGACGGTAATATGGTTATGCTCATAAAACTGCAGACTACCTGAATTAGATATTGATCAAAGTACGCAATAATGTAATATATTCATTTGCCAGAAGCTTTTTCCCCAAAGTGACGTACATGAGGGATTTGAACCTGCAACCTTTTGCTCTGCAGTGAAATGCACTACCACTGCAATGTACCCATGCTTGTGAAACTGTAGTCTGCCTGAGTTAGATGTTGATCAGAGTATGTGATCATTACTTGATTTCAGAAAAAGAGCACAACAGTTTTGTGGATATGATGCACTCAGACGTGTCAAGATCTTCAACGACAGAACTTAAAGATTTAATGGACCCCAGAAGTCCAGGTAAGAGGGAGAAACCTTGAAGAGGTAGACAGGATGTCACATGTGAGTCCTGTGCAGAAACAGCATCAAATGCTCATCTGAACTTAAAACTTTCTGAATCTAGAAATGACCACATCTGCTTCTGAGAAGACTGACCGAACAGATACTTGCAGTACCCCCGGTAGCCAATAGGAAGATGGTATGGTGCTTTAAAATAAACACAGTTCAGACCTGAGACTGGAACAATGTGTTCATTTTCTTTTTCTTCTTCTCAACAGAGACCAGACCGCTGTAACAAACCCTCCACGTCAACAGATCCCGTAGCAGCCAGACTTTGACAGCCTTATAGACACAGAGTAACTAACTAGCCTGGTTCTTTTTTTTGTATGAAAATGAGTCAGTGTAAACCATCAAAAAATGTCGTCTTGGACATGGCTTCATAAAAATATAAAAATCCTGTCTGTGTATATATCAATTACAACTGGAGATTAAAATGTATGACAGTGATATCAAACAGTAACTTTATTGCAGATGTTACAGTAAGGAAATTAAAAAAGGTTTTAAAATAAACAGTATCAACAAAAATGATTGTGATTTGCTCAAGCTTGACATTATAGGGGTTTTATGTTTCTTGATGTTGTTCTCTTGGATTCTCTTTGGAATGTGAAAACATGCAGTTCCCCCTCAGTGTTGACTGAGGACTTGATGTAGAAGGTTTGTGTGAATGCAGAAGTTCTCAGCAGAGCACTTCTCTTCTGCTGCGCTCAGACCACAAGCTGCAGCAGCTCAACATCACAGCCAGCAGCATGGATATTGTGATGGCGCAGAAGGGGATCACTACTACGAATCCTCCTAGATGTAAACAAACCTCCATCTGCGAACTTAGACAAACTCTGGTGGAGAGATTCCACATCTGTGGTTGTTTTTTCATCCATGACAGTTGTCAGGGCATAGTCACCTGTGTGGACATGGCATGTTGATAGACCTGCTTCCTATTTCATTCAACAGAACAAAACAAAAAAATGCCATTACATTTGTTTTTTATTATCGACCATCCAATACTGTGAGATAAATGGGGTTAGAGCATTGCAGTCTGCTTAATTCATCTGTTAAG
Source organism: Mallotus villosus (assembly GCA_903064625.1). Taxonomy (NCBI): domain Eukaryota; kingdom Metazoa; phylum Chordata; class Actinopteri; order Osmeriformes; family Salangidae; genus Mallotus; species Mallotus villosus. The sequence continues at coordinate 61,911 of CAEFZP010000509.1, read as the reverse complement.
TGCCCCTTTGTTTGAAGAGAGTATGGTCCCCCCTGGCTTTGAAGGTAAAAATAGTCTGTTGCTACAGTAAGTATGTAATGATTCTACCAAAACATCAGCAATCACTTTTACCTTATTTATTTATTTAGTTGACATTTACAGGACTACATTTCTGAAACAGACATAAAGTACTCATCATAATTTCAAATATATCTATGTATATTATGTAGGTGGATTACTGATGCAGTTTATGACACATATGTTATGCTTTCTGCGAAATCTTTCTGAGAACCAACTATTTTAAATGTCTACATGGGGCAACATTTTCAATCGTCTTGTGAAATAGTTCTCCATCTGTCTCTTCTTGCCCAAGCTCTCAGAGGCCGTCTCCCTGACGGTCTGAGGTACTTCCAGGTTCACCGTCCTCCCAGGCGTCAGCCACCTCCAGTAGGAGGGCCTCGTCCATGTCCTCCTCCTGCTCAGTGAAAGACTTCTGGAACATCTCTGTTATCCTCCTTTGCTCCGGGTCCTGTGGATCACCACAGACATCCAACTGTGAACCCGCTGACTGCAGGATGACGTTGACAAATACTGGTAGAGCTTTTTAAGAAATTCTACACGTCACTCAGAAAAGGCTCACCTTCGAATGGAAGTTGGCATTGAGTGCGTTTTCCGAAAGGTTTGATTCCGAAAGGCCTACTTGCTCCAGGATTTTCATCTTCTCTTGGATCATGGGCCTGAAACAACACATCCAAAACAGGGCAAATCTGTCATCTAGATTAGAGGACAGAGAAGAGCAGGAATGCCTCCATCGATCTGCATCTGCATCACATTCTACTGCATTAGATCGTCCCAGTTACCACAGGTAGTCATCAGCAGTTCCTTTGGCCACGAGATAGTGAATGTCCACGTTGCTGGTCTGTCCAATACGGTGCACTCTGTCCTCCGCCTGAATGAGTACCTGTCCAATCAGAAAAAACATCAGCTAGATCAACACTAAAAGACGTGTTGCATCTTAATAAACAAGGTACTGTAGGTTTCTATAAAAGGTGGACGAGGCCCTACAAATCCTGACTGCTAGAAATGACATGACCACCACGGATACATGTGTACTTTAAAGGATCCAAATTCATTCCAACTGGTCCAAGTCCAACAGATCAGGGTTAGTACAGGATGAAGGGGATTCCTCACCGATTTGTTCCTCCCAAGATTTCCAAATTATTATTATAATACAATTTTGGGGTGGAGGGGAAGAGTTTTTTCTTGTTTTCAAGGGTTAGGTTAGTCATAGGTGGCTAATCTATGGGTGACTGTGAAGCCCTCTGTGACACTGCTGGGGGGGGATCGTACCCCAGGGTTCCAGAAAAGCTCAGCAAACACCACCAGGTTAGCAGAGTGGAGGGTGAGGCCCATGTTGGCTGCTGTGATGGACAACACAGCCACGCAGCTCCCGTCTGCCGTCTGGAACCTGTCGCACAGCAGCTGGCGATCTGCCGACGGGGTGGACCCATCTATACGGATGTGGCTGATGTTCTGCAGAGGTGGGGGAAGATAGAGCTCAGTGGTTAGAGTATTTGACCGCAGGTCTCAGGTTAAAAAGCGTCTGCTAAATGAATATGTTATTATGAGACATGGGGTTAAACCAGTCTCAGAGGGAAAAAAAAGACTGAGAAAGCGGCCGATATCCACAAGGACACGTGTCTTATCCGGCGGAAGGAATTTAAGGAGACCTCAAGGGCGGCCGTGAGTGTGTGTGTACGTGTATTTGATCACCTTCTCAGCCAACTCTTTGGTGATGCTGTCCAATACCAGCTTGTGATGAGCAAACACCAGGAACTTGTCCCTGCACTCCAGCATGTCGGCGATGTACTCCCTGCAGACAGACACACACAGCTGATCATCAACAGCCCGAGGCCTCAGAGAAGTCAACGACAGGGGAAGGGATGACCCATGAGGACTCACATGATGGCTCGAATCTTGGCCTCAGCTGTGTGGTTGAAGAAGACGAGGAGAGCCTCCTTCTCCTTCGTCTTCTGGAGAATTCAGGAGAAAAGGTAATATAAGGATAGGACATGTATTTTAAGTATTGTAAGTTACTGTTTGGCATTGAAGTAGTGCACCTACTGTACTTGTGCGGTACAGATATGCATCAGGTTGACAAGACAATTCAACAGGAAACACAGCATTTGATCGGGTTGGCAAGATGGATCCGTTCTACAGTAGTACTCTTGAAGAGTTCCCCCGTCCTCTAAAAGGTGGCCACTGCTACCCCTCACCCCTGCTCACATTGTTCTGGCGCTTGGCCAGCTCCTTGGCGGCGGCTGAGAGGGCGGCTTTGGTGCGTCCATTCGCCCCATCGGTAGTCACGGTGACGACCTTGCGCTGCTTGGCAGGGAGCTGGGAGAGGACCTGGGGCTTGAGGCGCCGCAACATCAGTGATTCCTCCAGCAGCAGACGCAGCTCTCCCAGGTTAGAGGAGCTGGAGTAGTCCCAGCCCCAGGGCAGCTGAGAGTAAAGAGGGATGGAGGGGAGAGACGGGGTCGACGAGAGAATCATGAGAAGGGTAGAGAGTGTGAGAGGGTTAGAGAGAGGTAAGGGGGGACAGATGGATGAGAAGGACAGGAGTAAAGAGAAGGAGAGAGGGGAAATGGATGGAGAGGGATGGTAGAGTGTATGGAAGAGAAGGAGGGGGACGGAGGGATGGATGGTTTATGGAGGGATCAGGAGAGATGGAGGGGAGAAAGAAGGATGGGGAGGAGGGAGGGATGAGGAGGGTGGGAGGAGGGGGAAGAGAAAAAAGCATTTAAAGGGATAAAAGATAGAAAGGGAGGGAAGAGAGGGAAGTAAGAAGAAAAAGGACAAGAAACGGGGAGGAAGACAAAGAGAATATCAATTAAAATCTAAATCCAAGTATATATAATTTATTATTCATCCATTTAGATTAAGCACAGGAATAAAATGAGAAAGACAGACACACAGTGCCACAATCCAATCTAGTGATATAATCCCCTCGTGTTTGCATATCTACAGTACTACAGTGAGAGCTGTAAATATAATTTACTATCTAAATAAGAGGAGGGAGACAGAATGGGCCTAATCCCATTTCAAACATCGTCAGTATAAATGAAGGCCCTTCAGATCCCAGCCAATTACAACACCAGTACAGCTGTGATCCTTCATGAGGAGGAAGCTGAAACCAACCACCTAATGTACTAGGGATTTGAACATACACAGGATCTGAATTTACCTGGGATTTGAACATTACTATGTTCTGACCCTCCCTGAGCTAGGACTATACCTGTTTGGCATTGCAGTAGCGTGTCCCGAACTCATGGAATCGAGGGAAGAGGCTGGGTCTGACGGCTAGGATCTGGGTGTACAGCTCTGAGGGCCTGGACATGGCTGGGGTCCCTGACAGCAGGATCACCCTCTTAGCAGCCTGGAGGAGCAGAGCATACAGGTGACCACATGTCCCAGTTCAGCACCGCGGTGGGAGATGGTCACCTCCGGGCACAGCACATTCACTGGGGTTCAGATCACGGGGATCAGGGGTACCTTCAGCAGAGGCAGGGCAGCCTTGCATCGGGCAGTCTTCATGTTCTTGAGAAAGTGGCACTCATCCTGCAGCAGAAAGAACGACAGAAACCATCACCAACAACAGATTTATGGAGGCAAAATGAAGATGTTCGCCCACGTCTAGCCTTGAAGAGTACCCAGATCAGCTAGACCAGCGTAAACCAGCAGAAACTATTACCAACGTGATTAACTCCACACCCAACTGCCACAATCGACTCTACCTTCCCAACACCATGACCATATCCACACCAACCACACACTCTCTAGACTCAGTCACACCCCGGAAGGCCCAGACTCACCATGATGAGCACGTTGAAAGGTTTGGCCAGCAGCTGCTTATCCATCCTGCTGAGGAGGTCGTAGCTGACGATGTTGACCAGCCCTGAGTGCAGGTTATCCTTTCCTGTCACCACCACATTGATGCTGTCAGGCTTCACTGAGGGGAGCCAGCGCTGGAACGCCTGAGGAGCAGTACAACATTACCAAAACAGGAAGTGACATAATGGTGCCTAGTAGATTGGCAGGCCAGCAGTGGCAAGGGTTTCACCTGGAATTTAGCTGTAAAGCCCCTTTCGAAGGACACTGATAATTAGTTTAAAAGGATGAATGTTCTTGTAACACCGATTTATTTAGCTTCTAATGGGTGTGTTAGCAAATGTAAATGTTCCAGCAAATGCTATTGAGCTAGGATATATACAGTACAACAATCCATATATAATCCTTAATCAACAAACTTGGTTCCTTAATGGAACATCAAAGAAAACAACATTTTGAGCTTTTCTGGCAAGATCAAACAGCAGACTGTTCCATCATTCCATGCCAGTGCAGCCAATCATCTGTGGAGAGAAAGCATGAGTCAATGGCCCAAATGCTTCTGACAGTCCACTTCCTAGCGCTTCGTTCCCCTGTCAAATCAACGTAGCTGTATCTCAGTAGTAATCCCCCCGCCCCCTCCCCAAAGAGAGACAAAGAGAGAGGGAGACAAAGGGAGACAAAAAAACTGACTGACAGTGAAAGCAGATAACAAAAACCAATATAATAAATTATTCTATTATAAGGAGTCAATGCTATGGTTGCTGGAGAAAGACTATCCTCTATCATAGTAAAACCTGATTGGGGGATCAAAGCAGAGGTACAGAGCAACAGTGGTCTAGTATGTCCCACACAACCCCTCGAAGGCTTTGTACAGAAGCATGAGTGTACTCCTGTGCAGTGTCATCATAGATGCTACAGGCAATGAGTTTTTCTGGTCATACCCTGCTCTTTACCAAATGGGAACTGTGTTTATGTACCTTTCTGTATACAATGTCAGGGAAATTCCACTTGCAATATAATTAGCAATTGACTAATATTCACTTCACCAGCCTCTGCCGTAATCTGGTTAACATGCTGAAGATAGACCACATGGAAACATATTTAAATATTACATGAACAGCCGAGTCATTAGGACAAATGAGCAGGGGTGTAAGTCTGGTTTGAAATATGGTGGGAGTTAGAGAGGGGGGGATGAAGTATGGGGTTAGCGTTTCATTTGATTGACTTTCCCGTCAATTTCACATAGCCTGTAGATGCTATTTACTGACAAACACTAAGGGACACGATCCCTCCCGCATCCCACACCTGACTGTGACTTGCAGCCAGGGGGACAAATACAAACTGTCTTAACGTGCAAGCGCAGAGTGGGCGGGGGGAGGGGGAGGGTGTGCAGAGAAATCCACGCCAATGATGATGACTCATCACAAAAATGAGAAACATTAAACAAATCCTTATAGGTGGAAAAACCACAGACGACATGGTTGAGAATGATCGATTTTGAGGTTACAAAACAAGACAAGCTTGGAATATCAAACGAAGCTTACAGATAAAGCTTGTTTTCCGCAAAGTTAGAAGCAGTTAAAACACTTGCAGAATCCCTTAAAAACCTCATCAGGCCAAAAATGATTCATGGTTCAAATTACGTCCTGCACCCTAGAGACACAAGGCTGGGTGTGTGATATTACTGTCTTCTGTCCTGAAGATGAATTACCTACCAAAGAGTCACCAGTCATCAGGGACAGCACTGGACTGCTGTAAACACCAGGCCCTTGAATCAAGTAACGTTCCACTCGGTCGCCCTTCCTTTAAATACCCCAGCTTCACTTTAATCAGTATATTGAATAGAATATATTTTTGTTTTTGTTTTTGACCTGAGATGTAAGCATGTTGAAAGTTTGCCCTTGGTCAAATAGTGAAAAATTAAAGACAGAAAATTGCATCTGACAGAAGAAAAACAACAACACAATGTATTTCCAGAGTAAACACTGATGCTGAAATAGGAATGAATCATCATGTGACCAGCTACCACCTGCTCAAGGGCATAGTATGGCAGTGGTGCAGCTACCTCTGCCCATGTGAAGCGCACGGAGGAGGGCGCCACCACGAGCAGGGGCCACTCAGTCCGGTAGTAGGCCGCTATGCAGATGGCCTGCACCGTTTTCCCCAGACCCATGTCATCAGCCAGGAGCAGACGGCCGTCTTTGGCCACGGCAAAGCTGCAACAGACAACACACAGGCAGCGCAGGGTCACTTTGGATCTAAAATACAAGCATTAAAAAAATATATATTTTTAATCTAATCTAGAGTAAGATGGTGTAGAAGGGTATATGATGGTATATTGGGGGTTTAGGAGGGATTAGGACAGTGAGGGTTAAGGAGGGTATAGGACAGTGTAGGACAGTTTAGGGGTGTGTAGAAGGGTGAGGACAATGTAGGAGGGTGATGTCATGTGACTACACCTACTTGACCCCCTCCCTCTGGAAGGGCATGAGACAGCCGGTCAGCGCAATGTCAACACTGGACAGGTCAGCCTCAGGGACCTCTGCAGGCCCGGCCTGGCTGCCATCCAGACAGTGAGAGAAGACCTGGATCACCGCCCTGGGCAGAGGCTCCACCTCCACGGCTGCCAGCCCACTCAGGGCGTCCACTACACAGAGCAGAGGGGCAGCCATGACAGGGCGCACAGGAACTTATACACACACAAACAGATACCTAAAGAGTGGAATCACAACAACAGTACTTACTGAGGGTTTTATAATCCTCCAATGCGAAACTCCAAATTTTCGTCTTCATGTCTGAAAGCCAGGAAAACACATCGCTAGTCGGCAATCCGAAATCAGATCATTCGCAGACAGTTCAAACGAAACGGATAAACAGCTAGGCTGTGTCTGCAAGCTAAGCACGCTCCACTCTGAATCAAAAGCTCCCATTCACCATAGTTCTTGGAGGGCATCTGCTTGAATGCAGCTATGACGTCCACATGGTAGCCCAGGTCCACCTGGAAGCGTGAGCGTGACAGCAGGCTACAGCTGCCCTGCATGCTGGCCCCAGGCTTCTGCCAGCCGCTGCACAGCCTCATCATCGCTGCAAGCGCCGCCGTGTCCCGGGGTCGGCAGGAGGCCGGGTTGGCCAGGTCCAGCCCCTTCATCCCCTCCAGGGGCCTCAGGGACAAGCAGGGGATGGCCCCTGCCTCCTCCACTGGAAGGGACAGCGAAGGGACAGCATAACCAAGTTGGTCAGACACTCCTGTATAAAAACAGCCTGCCTGCGCCGTCGAAAAGCTGGCCTTTTGGTGCCATAGCTAGTTCAAGTTGTGGTTTCGGTGGATTCTTTCTTTCGACACAAGAAAGAAGGCAGGTTATAAGCCAGTTTCCCAACTGACATCTGTTTACTGAGTGTGTATCTACACATACTTAGCTGCCGGTAGTCTGTGAGACTGAAGTCCCACGTTTTGGTGCCCGGGTCTGTCAGAGACACAAAAACAATATGAGTGACAATGCACAGTCCTGTGTTAAAGATATTTCAACCACAAAATCCCCAAAACAAGTCTAAATGGTTAGCTTGCCATAGTTTTTGGAGGGTATTTTTTTGAAAAGAGCAATCAGTTCTGCGTTGTAGCCCACTTCCACTCTAAAGCGCTCCTCCGAGTGGGACACACACTTCCCCCTCACAGTGATGCCAGGTTTCTTTGTGGTCATGGCATTAGTAGTACCGGCGGCACTCGAGGAAGCCTGTGCAACTGCACAATGGACAGCTGTTTTAGTTCCTGGTTTGTAAAAGGCGCCTACAGTGCTTCCAGAAGGGTTTGAGATGACTTTCTGCTCAAAGGGTCGCTTCAAACCCGAGGAGAATCCGCTAGAAAACTCTTTTCCTGGTAGTTTTGCTTTAGAATTGGGAAGTGGATCTATTACTTTGATCTGCAGCAAGAATACAGAATAGTGTAATTAATACCAGCAGAGCCAGAAGACAACATGACAGCACTTCACAATGGCCTGCCACAAAATAAATTAAACTGTCAGTTCTCACCTGTTTCTTAGCGGTGTTGAGAGAATTATGGCCAGAAAACAATTCGTTAGGTTTGACGACTTGTCGATTGTTGTTAATCTGCGCTGGGGCACTGCGTGTGGGTAACTCCGGTGTAGCTGGTCTAAACATTGAGCTAGATGGTGTCCATCTTTTGTTTGGGGGACCAGGCAGAGCAGAAGCAGTGCAGAGCTGTTGTTGACCGGCATTATGGATGTCGTTTCCCGGTGATTGCTGGCTGTTGATACTGCTGGCCTGGGCAAGTCTGAGAGCCCTCTTTGCTAAAGCTTTCTGTCTATTCTCCTCAATTTTTCTCTGCTGCTCTGCCGTTAAATTGTTCGACATTGTTGTGTTGTTTGGTTGCAAGTTGACTTACCCAAGTCATCAAGAGACTATTTGAGACACAAACTTAGCTTCATGAAGTAAGTTTGACAAGTTATGGCTACCTGCGCCCGCTAATGATGTTAGCTGACATAGCAGGGCCACCTCCGAAAGCTGTCAAGTTAAAGTTTACTGTAATGTTGTTAAAAAGTTAAAAGTTATATTCATTTCTGTAACCCTATTAAATTACAATGTTTCTGAAGGGTTAACCAGTTCTCTAAATTTGGGTTTGCTAGCTAGCACTCATGTCTTGCTTGAGAGCGCGGTTGTAGTTTATGGATGGCCGGATATGACGTGGCATAACAAACAAGCACGAGGTATCCTACTGCATTCTGATTAGCAATTCAAAACGAAACCTAAATCCATTCTTCGTATATTGGGTGACTTTCTAGTAAGAAGTATTTGTTCGAACAGCATTGGTGAACAGGTGGACAAATTAGATACATGAACAATAAATAACGCGGATAAGCTAGTTACTGCGTCCAAGCAAGGGTTGAATCGTAAGCAACGCAAATCCACCCTCTCTTTGTTTAATTTGTTTATTACATCAAAATGCAAAGGGAAGTAGGAAACCAATTCTGACAAAGACTTTTGGTTGAGTTACAACTACCGGTAGCTACATCTGCTGTAGCAAGAGTTCTGAAACATTTTGGCTCGCCCTCAGCTTGCATCACGCCGTGCGGTGACGTGCCGCGCCTGGGAGCTGTCCCAGGAATCATGGTGCTGAAGCTGCAGCAGTAGTCAGCAACCAATGATCCAACAACCAACCCTCAGCTAAAAGAATGCACTCAGCTACAATAAGGAATACGTTGAATCAACCACAAGGACTGTCTCAAAATCGTGTTTTGTATTGCATTCATGGTAAGACACTTTCTGGTCTTTAATATATGAGTAGGCTATTGAAACTGGAGGGCGACTGCTTGATTTTTTTTAAAACGATATAACCCATGCCAGCGACAGTGCGTTAATATATTTTGTGATTTTTTTTAAACGTTTGCAAAGGAAAAGGACATTGGAAGTGTTTTGGACGTCAGTATAGTTCATTGTCAGGTAAGAGCAGTGCAATCCCTGCAAAACATTACATTATTTTACGGATCTCTTTTGGGTTTCGACGTCGACATTTTCTTCTTGAAAGAATTTTTTGAAGTTTTTGTATATTATTGGAATGTTTAGAAAATCATTTTTGAAACCGGAATACGATCGAAACCTGCCGTACGAAATCTGAAAATGTAGTATTCCAACGCTGAGGTTGGCATACCTTACTGAAATTGGAGGGAAAATGTACAGACCTATTCGATGGTAAGAGAATATAGATGGACAGTTGGAATGTACACAAAGCACAGCATGTCTGTTTTCTAATCCTAAACCAAAAGTGGTATTATATTTTTTCTTCATTTGGTTTGTTAGTAACCTAATGGCTTCAGACACTTGTTTGCATCAATGCAACGTGTTGTTTTGCGAGCTATTCCATCATGCGAACAAAGCCACCACAGCCTTGACACTATAGTCTCACAGCAAATTTAAACACCTCCATGGGAAACAAATCGATTCTAAAAGCAACAAGATTCTCTTTATTTTTCATCCTGGAGTTTATCTTGGTGTTTTCCCTCCAGTAGACAAAACATTTTTCTCTCCTTGTACATGCGCTGCACACGCTGTTTATCTCCTGTGTCATTGTATGGTGCCGTAAATGACTTCGAGACAGACCGATGACATGCTGCGCAGTCAGAGCATACTGAAAAGCCGCTGTTGCGTCTTGTTCAGTGACCTGAAGGTGCTCTTACTAGGGGCACCGGCACCGTCCACTCCGCTACCTACACTTACCTCCATGAGCGGACAAACATTGGACAGCCATGAGAGCGAGAACGTCCTTTCAGATGTCAGTGTCCCTGACAACAACAACACGTTAGTGAGGCCGCATCAACAAGAAGGAGGATGTAGTGCCCTGCCGGCAGGGGGCACTAGCGAGCCAGGGGCGGACAGAGACAGAGTGGCGGGATGGGTTGATGCAGCAGAGCTGTCAGCGGCATTGCGTTGCAGCCGGTCCTCAGATGACTACTCCAAATCCCGCCTAGAGGAGCGGTTCTCCCTCACCAGCTACAGCGAGAGTGGCTTCAGGACTCCCCTGTGCAGGATCTGCTTCCAGGGTCCAGAACAGGTATGTGACCCAGTCATCATGAAGACACTTGTGTCACACTGAGCATGAATTCCTGAAGTGTTCTGTCATCATTCACGCCATAGCAGTGCTGCCATTGTACTCAGCTGTAAATGTGTCAGGCCGTCACACCAACGATGACCGTGAGCTTGAGTTCTTGGCTCTTCTGAATGTGAACATATGGATCACAGACTTGTTTCCAGAGTAGCTCTTCTACTCTGGTCCTCAGTGACACCCTCTGCACCCTGGGTCCCTCAGTGAAGCGTGACAAGGCCCCTACTCCAGGGGGAGGATGATGAACTACCTCTCACTCATCCTCTTGGCTGATTCACAAACACTGAAATATGATATTAGCAAAACACTGATTGTGAATACGGTCCAAGTAAAAGCAATTACATGCATGAGAAATCAAATAATGTCTCTCACTCTGCTGCCCACACACACTGCCTGAAACAGAGCAAATTAACAACAAAAGTAGATATTTAGAGTCTCACTCTCAACCATGGATTCCTCTCCCCGAGGGACAATTTTGATAAATGTGTCACACTTTACTGATCAACTGGAACATCAAAGATGAAAATTCAAGAAGATAGTAACGATGAAGGAAATTTGGCCTTCATCAAACTCTAATTATCCCCTTTTCTATTTTACATTCAATCACAGTTCCTTCTCTTATCTCATTTTTATTTTAACTGTTATATCCTATCACATAATCAGTTCACAGTATCATCCCACCACTGGGTCCCACTTTTACATGGCTGCTGCCAGGGGATCTAGTTATTAGATTGCAAAATAAAGCTTCAGATCTTCCTAGTTTGTTCAGTAGCTCACAACAAGACTGCTAACATGATGCCAGCCAAACACAAATGCCCTGGAGAAATGTCTGATCTCCCATGGACTCTCTCGCACAAATTCTCCTGAATTCTCTCCCCCAGACCTCGTACAGCTACTCAATATAGTATTTGATGTTGTGCCATCTTTTAATTAGGTTCAGGTCCTTATCTCTCAATATCCTTCCTGATCCTTTATGGTGCTTTGTCTGCTGGACAGGGTCCAGGTATGGATCTGCTGAAGGGAGACAGCATGGGGAAGTGATCCGTCCCACCGGGGAGATGAGTGGACACCGTGTGGCTGTGTGATATGGGAACGAGGGACATTAGTTATCCTCTGTTCTTGGTTAGCCCCTGGGATGTCACTTACATCAAGGCAGGCGCTATCTCATGCGACAGAGCCACCTCCAAACAGCCCCTGTCTTGCAGCAAAGATAGGCAAGATAGTGTGTTACCATGAAGACAAGGGAGTGGGGGAATAGATTCCGTGCCAGTTAAGGTCCACTCCAAAACTTGCTAAACATTTCAAGCAACAATGGTGAATACAAATGGGCCTGACTGAGTTGACACTGAGGCTTTTGAAAGTAAATGAGGTGCATTTGATTGGCTTCACAGTTACCACTTGATGCATTGATTTTATATGCAGTGAGAGAGACAAATGTGCTCAAGATGAGGTGAAACAATTACACTTTACTCTTTGCACAAAGCATTTTTATTTTTTTTACAATAATTCCAGCAGTGAGTAAACATGCCTATCCAAGTGTGTGTCCTCTAGTCTTTTATCCCTGATCACTGAATTCCTTTTCTCTGTACCCAGGTCAATTCATTCAACCACAACTGTTCACCCATTGTAGCCCCAGAGCCAGATTTGGCGTGATAACACTAATCCCACAGTAAATAACTAGAGACTGAACAATATGAGACAAAATGGTTCTTTGTATCCCACAAGGGTGCGTCCTATGATGAATAAATAACAGTTCATCTACCCTGAGATGGCAGAGCTCTCTGAATTGGTAGATAGTTACCTTGAGGCCTTTTTCACACACACCCATTCAGACTGACTATTCAGTACAAGGTGGGGAAGACGCAAGGAGAGGACTGATTCTGTTGAAGGCCACACTTAGGGTGATTCACGTTCACTGCTCGCACTGACCTTTGTTTTATTCAAGAGTGCGCTCTTCAATTTAACCTCACTGGGGCCTTTTCATTCATAATTCCACGTTATAATTTTTCCCACCATATTCCTCCCATATTATACATATGGGGGATAGTTTCTGGGTGGGGGAGGTGGGTGGTGGTGTCTGAATACAAAATCAAATGACCTTGAAGTATGGTAGCGAAAGACAAAAAACCTTAGAATGTTTCTATGATTGGGGTGGCTTAAACACGGCAGATTTTTCTTAGACTGTCCTTAGTGTTGCTGCCTGGTGCCCTTCAGGGGGCAAATGCTTTCAGAATGCCTTTCTTCCTGAAGCTCCATGTTAAGGATGTATGGCTCCTGCTTGCATACACTAGAAGCCAGCTTTCTGTCCCAAGTCATAGCACAGATAAAGGCCTTGTACACTTCATTTGTCAGAGGGACAATAAGAGCCCTGGAGGATCTCTCTCTCTTCCTCTCCCTCTTCATCTCCCTTTCTCTCTACATCTCTACATATTTCTCTCTTACTCTCTCTAGGGCCCTGCAGCACTGAATCGCTTTGTCTGCCTCTCATGTGCAGTTTCCTCAGCCATCATTATCAAAAGACCAGTTATGTAAAAGGGCCGTGGGCCTGTGAGTCTCTGGCCCTTACTCAGTCTGTTGGCAGGAATTCTGAACTTATAGATATTACATCTCAAAATGTAACGACCGCTCCTGAATTCAATGACTCCTGATTTGGCTCATTAACTATTATCATAATAATACTCTTTCACAAAACGATGAGTATAGCTCAAGGATTGCAAAATGTTACCATGGGGCGCAATATGGCTGACTAAATCTAAATCTCTATAAACTGCATAAAACAACATATTGTATGAATTATAATATCTCTTATCTTCCCTTCCTGTCAGGCGTTGGGATCTACAATACAACAAGTTTGCTAATGACTGAACACATTTATGGTAATGAGAGCTGTCATTATTGGCTATTGTAAAACAAGCTGTGCTGTTTGGTTTCTTGGCGAGCAGCTTTATTATCTCAAGAGTTGGTCCTCATCTAGATTTCACTTGCTATAATTTCACACCCTTCAAAATGCACCCCTCTATTAAGGATTCAGTTTTCTATGTCAGCATAGTGGCTTGTGTTCTCTGTTTCCAGGAGGAAGAGGGCACACTGTGAGGTTGTTTGGGAGTATTTGAGGGTTGTAGAAACATGACTGTAGTGAGCAAGTGTAGTGAGCAAGTGCATGACTGTAGTGAGCAACTAAATTACTAAACTAAAAAGTACACTGAAGTAATTAACTATGGTGGACTTTTTGGTTCAGTGGTGGGTGTGTGTGTGGTTGGCGCTGTCACTGTTGTTACCAGACTCCATTGCTCACCCTCCACCCTGCTTCAGTCGGGGTGTGGAGACCGGGTTGAGCTCTTGGCTGTGATGGCTCTTCCACAGTGAGCGGCCCAGTCCCTTTGGACAGGGCAGAGTCCTGCTGGCACTCATGCCAACACACTCCCACCAAGGCCATCTGTGGACGGGCCTTTTCTGCTCCATCTCTCCCCTAGCTTCCTCCCCCTGCTCTGAGACCAAGGTGCTGCTCCTTCTGTCAGGGATGTTGGGAAGGAGGGAAGCGAGAGGGAGGGAGGGAGGGATGAGGAGGGTTGGGAGGGATGAGGGTGGGAGGAGAGAGGAGGGTGGGGTTGATCTGAGTGGGAGAGAGGAGGGTGGGGGTGATGAGAGAGGAGGGTGGGGGCAATGAGGGTGGGAGGGTGGCGGGTGGAGGAGAGGTTGGGTGGAGTAGTAAAAGGAGGGAGGCTTCAGTTGGAATCCTCAGGCTTCTCTGTGCTTTGGGTTCTTCCCAGAGTCCCCCACCAGAGTCTGGCCTGTGTGAGTCAGTGTGATAAAGGAGGGTTTAGCCCATCCTAACTTGATCACAGTGCAGGGATGAATCAGCATTACTTCTTCTTCTTGTTAACTCAGATCACACTCAGCTCCACCAGACATACATCAGGGACGTGGGGTGTGCTGTTTGATAGAAGCCTCTGTGATTTCCTTCGATAAAACAATATTTGCGCATTGATGTGCAGCATCATGTTATACAATATGTCTGGATGAACAGAACATTTGTACAATAGTAAGGGGAACTGTGTGTGTGTGTGTATGTTTACCAAAGGAAATTATTAAGCATTGCATGGGATTGCAAACCTGTTGTTGTACATACCCTGTTCCTGTCTGTTCTAACATCTGTTTGTTTCATGGGAAAGCCCTTGGTTTGAAAGTACAAGACTTACGGTTCAGAATATATACATGCAACTCGTCTGAGTAACCCTTAAACCTGGCTTGGAATGGAACAGAAAACTCAATAAACCACACTCCCAGTCCAGTATGTAAGGGACTTAAATATAAAGGATGATGGATATCTCATATACCAAAAGGAAATCTGAAATTGCTCCGACCATTGCCTAGTTGACTGGTTTAAGATTTGATAAACTAGAGCACAGCGCCCGTGATGCAGTTGGTAATTAAGATGTCAGTGAAACACATAAATACAGATTCCTTGAACTATAGATAATGCACAGTGCCCATGATAAAATTGGTGGCACACACACACAGATTCCTGGAATTTTAGATAGATAGTGCAGTGCCCGTGATGCAGCTGGTGATGATAGTTCTTCTCAGTGGTTTTGGTACCTATATTTCTCAGATCACAGTTGAAATTCTCTTTCATCTATGAAGTAGTTGTTCAACTTCCAAATCTAGGCTATTCTAGTCAAATTACCAATGTTGTGGTAGCCTACATTCATGCAAATGATTATGTAGCCTTCATTTGTCTGCTGTTTCCTACGTCATAAATTGCTTATGTTGATCAAAATGTACTATATTGGTACTCTGTTAAATTGTCTTACCACCAAAACATTTAAACATTTTGTTCCAAACAGAAGTCATTACATGCACAATCGTTAAGCCGGTTGTCATAATTGTAGGCCTAATTCACCATACAGCACTTATACATTTGCAATGTGACAGAACACACATGACAGAATGTGCTGACAGTGAAAACTGTCAGCACATTCTGTTGTGTGTTCTGTCACACAGTAAACACATTCATTTATGTAACAAAATGAACTGATCTATACTGAAAGTATATCCACTTTATATTGCCGTTCTGTTAGCTAGCCAGCCCCTTAGAAAGCAGCTGAATATCGGTTTTAAAAGCTTCTAAATAACTTAACAGAATTTCCTTATTTTCCTCACTAAGCTTTGTTTCATTTCATTGCGAATGCTTTTGTTAATTGCATTAGTTCAATCACGGTACTGTACTTCATTGGATTATAAAAAGGACACCAGCAAAATATGTGCCCGGTTCTCGAGATATTCATAGGAAATTCACTGAAGATCAGAGGACCAATCAGAGTGAAGGGGCTAGGACGCAAAGAGAGCAAGCCAAACTGTTTGCAAATTATTTTTAAATTCATTCGTATTATTTAATGTCGAAATGCTTATCCAAACAACGTCAATCGCAGCACTGCACTCCGTTGGATTATAAAGAGGACACATGCAGAATATGAACTTTGCAGAGTGCCCAGTTATTGAGCCGATCATGGGAAACTAAACGTATTCTAATTTGTACACACAGACACACAGATTCCTGGCATTATTAGAGAGATAACTGACTTGTTGTACTTCTGTAGGGGGAGCTACTGAGCCCGTGTCGCTGCTGTGGGTCAGTCCGCTGCACCCACCAGCCCTGCCTCATCAAGTGGATTAGCGAGCGGGGCTCCTGGGCCTGTGAGATCTGCTACTACAAGTACCAGGTCATCGCCATCAGCACCAAGAACCCGCTACAGGTGAGTCATCACCAGACCCATGTAATCTACTTTTTACAAATCCTGTCAAGCAGCTTAATCAAGTACTTTCTGTCCATCGGTGCCCTTGATTTGCTTCACACGCTGCAATGAAACCAAGTTGATTAGTCTCATAAGTGTAGGCTGTATGTTATACCAAATGCACCGTAATTAGCTTGAAATTGTTTCATGCGGATGTGTTTGATGGTTTGTCACCACTGCTGGACCACAAGCTCCAAGTGAGGTAAAGAGCCCCACACTCGTTTTTGAACTGAGAGCTAAAGTATATCTCGTTCAGGTTAGAGTCTCATGCCTTCATATTATACTCTTTGCAAGTAAATCAGGTTGCATAATTACATCAAACAGCACAGACAAAATTGACAAGTTTTAAACCACAAGCGTCTTGATTTTGTGATTGTTATCCATGCAGTGGCAGGCCATCTCCCTAACGGTGATTGAGAAGGTCCAGATTGCAGCGGCAATCTTGGGCTCCTTGTTCCTGATGGCCAGCATTTCCTGGCTAGTGTGGTCCTCCTTCAGCCCCTCGGCCCGCTGGCAGCGTCAGGACCTGCTGTTCCAGATCTGCTACGGCATGTACGGCTTCATGGACGTGGTCTGCATCGGTATGACCAGACTACACCACTACATGTCAGCATGTCACATTTCAGTGTAGTCGTTTTCAATAATAATTAGTAATATTCTTTTAGCAGACAGTGGAGAGTGATCTCTTGATCTCCAGTCAAATGATCTACAATTGAGCTATGCCTTCTATCCAAAGTGACATAATGTGGGCGACCAAGCCCACAATACACACAGAGATACAGGTGTGAAAGGGGATGCATGAGTTTTGAAACCATTACACCACCACTTCCTTGGCCTGAGCGGGATTGAACTCATGATACTGTGCTCACGAGGCACATTCCAACAATAATGCCTCATCACAGTTAACCAACCAGCAGCTGGCCTACATGAGGGATGGTCCCCAATTGGGTGGGCTCCAGTCTCAGGGTTCTTCTATGAGCATCTCCTCACAGCCTGTTGTGGGACGGCGCTGTTGGTGCTGTCAGCAGGTAAGCCGGTGTTACTCCCAGAGAGTGTGACAGCCTCTCTCGGTGAAAACACACAGACGCTGCCGGCAGATGCTTCTGCAGGGAAGGGAAAGCAAAGGGATGAAGAGAAGATTGTCTCCGGTTGGGAACGCGGGGATTGTCTTTGCAGTCATTAACTCTACTCTTTACAGAGATTAACTTGTCACCTTGCAGACATTCAGGAGGAAAGAGCTGACTGTTCCCTTATCAGGAGACATAGACAAACAGGGCACTCGAGCCTCACTTCTTATTAACTCTGTAAATGGAGAGAGAGGGTTCATAAACAAGCAGCTTTCTCTCCCCAGATGACTCGCCACTTCCTCCATTTTCTCTCTTTGTTATGATCAGCCAGACAAAACGACCAAAAATATCAGAAATTATTCAGTAAGAAACTGGATGAACATTCCACCTGAGCACACATGCAAGAAAAGGGTATTTTATAAGATATTGTACGACTATTTGGCAACACAGGTTACATAAACTACCATGTCCCTACATAGCAATACCTATAGTAATGACATTGTAGTCACATAGGAAGTGCTTGTTAGGATTTAACTGTGCAAGTTATTACACAACTGAAGCTTGGTATGGGAGATGGGTTAACATTGATCTTGTGTTTGTGACACAACCTTCAACTGCTTCTTTATAATCCACTTACCCCTTATACTCCTCCCCAATACTGTGCCTTCTTACTTTTTCTTTATGCCCTATACTGCTCAATATAATTTGCTGTTACTATAGGTTTACCAGATTACCTGTTAATTAGTGTAGCCTTATTAGTAAGTGATGCCGAATATCTTATACACAACAGAAGATGCTAGAAATATATTAAACACAGTGTTTTCCAGTGACCCACTGTGAAACAAACTCCCAGTGCAATCAAAGAAGCATCTTTCTGATTGATTTGAATTTTCCAGCATTCTGAGTCCAATGAGATTTAATCAATAAGCAATTTTATTCTGAGGGCAACGTATTATTGGGAAAAAAACATGTAGCAAATATTTCATCTCTGGAAATCCAAGAACTAAAATTGGTTAAAATCTATTGACCGAAATGTTACACAAGCTACTGTACACCACATAAATGCTGTATTTTGAGATAAAATAAACCAAAACTGGCCTTGACCTACAGTTCACTTCTGTAGGATTCTCTGTTCCAGTAGAGACAGTAAACATTGAGCAGAGATGATTGGTGAAAGCTTGCATCCTATGACATGCTGTTGTGGTGGGCAGATAACCTAGGGTTGCAACCTATTCTCACACAGAAGAATGAAGATGATTTACAGTCATTTGCATTATAAAACAGAAGTATTTCCAGGAGGCCTGAAGGGGCTGTTTCTAATAGATGTGCTTCTCTCCCCAGCATTGATCGTCCACGAGGGACCATCTGTGTTCCGCATCTTTAATCGCTGGCAGGCTGTCAACCAACAGTGGAAGGTTCTGAACTATGACAAGTCTATGGACAGCGAGGATCTGAAGGCAGCCGCCACTAACAGGACTGTGTCCCATCCCAGGCAGGGTCAGCAGGCTGGGCTTGGGGTGTCCACCTCCACCTCTTCCTTGATGGGACATGCCCCAGCCGCCCAGGCCTCCTCCCCTGCACCCCCCACAGGCTCTGGACCCGCTCTGCCCCCCCAGGCTGACCAGGACAATGGGACTGCAGCACCTGACCAACACTGTCCATACAACATCCTCCACCTCCTCAGCCACCTGAGGCAGTCTGAGGCCCGCAGCCAGCCCAACAACAGCACCCGGGAGCTGGTCATGAGAGTAACTACAGTCTGAGGATTTATTTGATGCCTTATTGTGTATAGGTGTGCGGGATTTTTAAACCGATATGGGAATAAAAGGCCTTGCCTTGTTTGTTTCAAATGCATCTTTGATGACCTAATATGGATCAAATAATAATGAGTTGATTTCAAAAATCTATAAATTATTTGGAAAAGAGTCCTTGTTTTTGTTTATTGTTTTTACATTTTAATATCAGTTTTCTTTTAACTAGGGAGCCAAAACAGAACTGATGTTTGGAACTTGTGTTTGGAGTGCAGGTGTCATGTCCCTGAGGGATTAAGGTTTTGTGAAAGGCAACCAGCCTTTTGCAGGAATTATATAATTGTACATTATTGCATGATTCCAATATGTGGCACAATCCCTAGTTAGACACTGTCTGTCAACTTGTCTGTCCATCTGACCTCTCTATGAATGTAGATGATGAAACACTTCTTTGGCAGAGCCCCTCAGGTCCAACAAGGCTGGTTTGCACGTGTGTTAGTGTCATTAACACTGTTCCTATCAGTGGAAATTGGACATGATCACCAAAAATCTTTATTTTCATAAAGCCATTTTAACAATCTCTCGATTGTTAATCTGAGTAACTACTTGGGCTAAATTCTTAGGTGTCGATCATCTTTGAAACATCAAATATGAGAAGAATAAAGAGAAGGTATTAGTAGCCTTATACACTGCACCTTCAGTGGTTGTTGAACATAATACCGTTGCCTATCTAGAGAGAGCTCGGTGAAATTCAGTTCAATAATTCAGACTATGAAGTGCTGATATCGATGGGAATGACGGTACTGTACAATAACAGCTTGTAAGAAGGTTGTTGGGAGTTCACCGTGAATTAATTTACCTCGGCTCTTCTCTCTCGCTGTCTCTCTGAATCAACCTCTCGGAAAAGGCTTTGATATGCCAAAATCAAAGGTAGCGGGAAACTGTTCCAATATAAATACACCATACGAACGAATTCATACTCACTATATTTTCTATTTGAAGTGTGACTGTGCAGTAGCCTATGCTTCAACGATGCCAGTGTCAGTGAAGCATTGGATTCTTATGTGAAGAGTGAAACAAAACCCTATAGACTTCGCGGCATAGTTTATTGAAATGAGAAACAGTGCTGCAGCCCATGGCAGGCCTACAGTTTATTGTTCAAAGATTATGTTAGGATAAGTTTTGTTGTTGGAGACTTCATGTATTCTACTATCTTATATTCGTTTTGACAGAAACAGATCTTAAAGTTTTAAATTATCAACATTCCGTTGGCATTTGGTGAGCTGAAGATTTTTACTCTTACAGGTCTGATATGGTGCCTTGAGTCGGAGTACGAAACATAAATGACAGGCAGCAGGCATATAGCGCTGTCGGTTCTGTTTAGGCCTTCTACTTTTTATTCTTTGTTCTGTAAATGGAATAAGTTGTTTGTGAGAGTTGTTCTGCCTCTTAGTGGTGATTCCAAATGACAACCATTACAGTAAGGTTCCAGCATCTTCAATCACACAGTGGCTATAGGCCTACCGAGGTAATCCGGACGAAATGCTCTCTCTTTGATATTGCAATATTGTTTCTGCGCTTTGATGGGACTCCAGATCATGGTTTGTCCATTTTTCCAAACAAAACCTTGCAAATGAAAGAAAGATGAATGAAGGAGGAAAGAAGACAAATGATACTCCTTTACTCCCTTTTTTGCAGCCTGCATTTCCCCCTAGTGGCTTATATGAGGAGACTAAAATACGAATAATGTCTGATAGAAACAGGTATATAGGCTACTTTAATCCCTGTGGGTTCCTATAGCTCTGGTCAATAAAAATAAGCGCCCAAAGTTAAACACATCACTTTCAAAACATTAACATTTGCGTAACGACCTTCATATTACTTATGTTAGCCTATATGACTACCATGTGTTCACAATGATGGGCTGAATAAAGTGAAGCTTCTTCCATCGTCTGTCTAATGTTCTACAACTCTCTTCCAAAAGGTGCGCCTGTCAGAGGCGATGGAAGTTAAATGAGGCGAATGGGCTTCAGTCATTTCATTTGACAGAAGATGACCTCGGAGGTGCCATATCAGTATGGAGGACGACGACGATACATACAATATCTGTTCTTGACTGATTAAAAACCGTGAATGAAGCCAGAGAGGTGTAAATAAGAGACAGACGTCATTTAAAATTATGTATATGCACCCCGGAAACAGTGTCCTTCAGTAAACACAAAACGTGAGGAACAAGCCAAATCAAATACTTTGTGAGATGATTCATGAGCCATCATGTTTCAACTATAGGTGTTTCTTTTAATCAGTAGGCCTACACGTTTCTGGTATGATGTGTGTAGAATATGTTGTCCTAGAGTTATTATACATACAATATTTAGACATTACCAGACACACTACAGGCATTAGTAGGCTATCGTTAGGCACCACCACGCGGGCCACAGAGAAAGGAAAGTCTAACGCTTCCATGTAAGGATGTAAACAAAGACCATGGCTGCAAGGTTATGTGAGGCATTCGTCTGCACAAAGTGTATCTTCCTTCTGCTTCTCGGTGTACACTAGCGGTGTATACTTAGCGGTCTGAGGCAGCGGTGACCGATAAACAGCTGCGGGCTGAGGGAATACTTCAAAAGTCTCTACAAATCAAGATTCGCCGAGGAGTAAAACTCAATCCGCTGATTTTCATGGACTTTACTCCAAAAGTTAGTTTTTGGCTTCAGACTGACTTCTAATTCCAACGAAATTCTGAAGAATATCGCTTTCTCTCCACGGCTGCGCAGATCCAGTGGTAAAAGCCATATGAACAAGGCTTCAGATCTTTGTCGCAGGGTATAAAATTGTTCCGTCAATACGCAGATATTATTCTGTTTATCCCATTATTTTTTGAAATTCTAAATTACATTTCAGATTGCACACAGCAGAGTTGCGGTTCTCATTCTTTTGGTAAGTAAACCTTTTCATAACTCATACTGAATGTACCCTCTGCCACATTTCAGAAGAAAACATTTAACAAATTAATTAACAATATATTACGGGTTAAGTCCTCAAATTATGTTATGAACTATAGCTACAAAGATAGAAGTACTTTTTATCACCTAAGGTAGATTGCAATTGTGTTTGTATAGGCCAACACTCTAGTCTAGCATCTGTTTTATACAATTTATTGCACAATATAGGCCTATATATGTAGCCTACAGTACAATACGTCACTAATATGGCTAGTATAAATTCCACTCTGTAATCTTCCCAAATAAACATTTCGAACATTACATGGAGAGATGCCTTCTGTGAACACTCATTTGTTTGACAGCTATTTCCTGCTAGCCCAAAGAACATGGTAAGACACTTTCAGCACCCCCGCCCAATAACATTCCTCTGTCCTTAGGGCTGATAAAATGGACTTGAGATCCGGTGTTATCTTTCTATGCACCCTGCAAGCAGCCCTTCTTCAGATTCTAATCCCACGAGGACCACGCCCATTCCCTCCAAATCCAGGAACTGGACCACAAATCCCGGTTGGGGACAATGAGTTTCCAAATCCAACACCAGAACCGATTGTCCCGACTGACGGTCCACGTCCCCCATATCTCGGTTGTGATGGTAAATTCAGGCCTCGGTCTAATCCTTGTCTATGTATGGATTGAATCAATTGGATTGGTCAATTCATTGTTATATTTCTTGTAAAAGTCATTGACTTTGACAATCATTAATGATCAGAAAGCAAAGCAATGCAAGTTAGCCATAAATGTGTGTACACATGTACCTCATCATTAGTTACAAACAAGTTCATTGTTTGTCATTACTGTCTAATTTCAGAAACAATTGATTGTCCGATCCACTTGTATTTCACCATCGACACCTCGGAAACTATCGCCTTGCAGGAGTCTTATCCTGGCTCTCTAGTGGAGTGGGTCAAGGAGTTCACCAAGACTTTTGCTGAGAGGCTGGAGGATGAGGAGTACAGAAACCATGTCCACCTGTCTTGGTCTCTGGGTGGCCTACACTACTCCCAGAGCCAGATGCTGTTCAGCCCCATCACCACCAAAGAGAACTTCATCAGGCACCTGAGTGGGATTGTGTATCTGGGAAAGGGCACCTACACCGACTGTGCCCTCACCAACATGACCCACCAGATGATGCGGCACACCGCTGGAGGGAAGGCTGCGCTCTTCTCTGTGGTTATCACGGATGGTCATGTGACAGGAAGTCCCTGCGGAGGCATGAGGAAGTCGTCAGAGGCGGCCAGAGATCGGGGGATCCAGGTGTTCACCGTGGCTGCTTCCAGAGAGGTGGAGGAGTCGGGCCTGCTGGAGATAGCCAGCTCCCCTGCTGAGGTCTACCGGAGTGACTACATGGCTGTGACCATCGTTAATAGGAGACCCAAAATAGGGACCTCTACCATCGACCGAATCATAAAAGCTATGGTGATTATCTTCAGTTGTGTACTGTCTTTGAACATTCAAGAATGCCTGCAAGAATTACAATGCCTCAGAAATGTCTGCTTACGTTGCATGTAACTATGTTTTGTAAATTTTTTCTATTTTCAGAAATACCAAGCCTATTTACAGGTAAATCATTCTCTCTCTTTTTCTCTCTTTTTCTCTATTTTTCTCTCTTTCTTTCTCTCTCTCTCTCTCTCTCTCTCTCTCTCTCTCTCTCTCTCTCTCAGGGGCTTTATGTGTTTTTTTAGCCTCCACTGTAGCGTAAATCCTAGCGTACACAACTACAAATCTAATATTTCTGATCTTGCAGTGTTATAAACCTCAGTGTCTGGAGACTCCAGGACCTCCTGGTCCAAAAGGAGACAGAGGTCTTAAGGTGAGGACTTACAGGAATATTCCATTTGAAAAATGTAGCTTTATTAAGGTTAAATAAAATCTCTAAAATGTTTGAATTATCTCATTTCCTTTCCAGGGAGCAAAAGGAGAAAGTAGTGATTATGGTCCAAAGGGTGAAAAGGGTCAGCAGGTAAGATCTCCTTGGTGTGTCAGACATCGTCATCAAGGTAGGCCAATATTAGTGTGTGTATTTTCCTATTTTAGCTATTATAGTTATTTCACCAATTCATGCCTTTCCTGTTTGAAAACACTAGTCCCTGGATTTGTGGTTATAATTTTCCCTTTTCTTTTAATCAGACAAGCTATGACCTAGATTGAATATTTAAAAATGTCATCTATCAACAACAAAAATTGTATGTTAATTGTTATTATTGTAGGAACCATTAGCTGTGTCTGTAGTTATGTCAATTTATCATTTGTAGCATATCAACGATGGTGACGAACATGGTTTTTACCGCACGCACTCGTGGACCATACCTTCCTTAAACGAGAACCTCACGCAACAGTGAATACAGTTTGGACCTTAATCATTAAAGCGAGTCAATGATTTCTCACACCCAGCCGTGGTTTATTGCTAGATAAGATGATCGCTATTATTTTTGTATTTGACTTAAAGTGCCCAACGCTATATATAAACATGTCCCGTTTGCTTTTATTCTACAGAATTGTGTTTGATATTTTGATCGCTTCTCATAACAGGGAGATTCCGGTATTGAAGGTCCCATAGGACATCCAGGAACGAAGGTTTGTTAGCTGAAACAAATCGATCATCCCTTTATCAAGAGATTTGTGAGATTCGTTAATTAGATACTAACTTTGAAATACTATTCTTTGATTTAGGGGGAGATTGGTCTAAATGGGGACAAGGTAAGTTCATTCTATTTAGTTAAGTAATTTTATTTCCACTTAAAGTAAATATGATTTATATCTGAATATGTTTTTTTTTACTTCACAGGGTGAAAGAGGTCTATATGGACTGAAGGTATTTGTGTGTGTTTGTTTTATACAGTACTGCATGTATATGCCTGTGTTTATACTGCATGTGTGTGCCACAGTTTGTTGTTAGATTGCTACAGTAGATGAAGACATTGGCACTTAGCGCTTAAGAGCTTCTTAACGAATCTGGGAAACCCGGCCATTGAACTTATTAACATTGAATGTGTCCTCCGTAATTAGGGCATTTCAGGATTCCCTGGTAGGAATGGAACAGATGGGCAGAAGGTAAGTCCAGCCTTTATCAGTCAGTCCAATTTTTATATAAAAAAATATGATCTAACTTTAACCGTATACACTGTATTTAAATGTTTGTACTTCTAACCTGCCATTTTGTGTGTGTATATGTGATGTCTCAGGGTAAAATGGGTCGCATTGGAGCTCCTGGTTGCAAAGGAGACCCGGGAGATCAGGTAAGAGAGCTCTGGCTGACCTAAGAGGTGCCCTGTGGGACCAGGTCAAGGGAAATGTGGAAATTGAAACTGCACGTCCTGTCCCCCCTCTGACTGTCTTGTTGGCAGGGTCTAGATGGATACCCTGGAGAGGTGGGGGAGAGCGGACCACCTGGAGCCCGGGGAGAACAGGTTTGCACCTGCCACCACCCACACTCACCGTCCACCTCCATCCGTCTACGCATACATACATACATACATACTTCCGTCCATCTATCTTTCCACAATAAATTGTTATTTTGTTTGGACGTCTTGTTCATTGTTGATTCAGGTTGAGCCACGTTGGAATGTGAGATGGAATGGCTTCTCATGACTGATTACTAATGATGATGACTTGATTGATTTCCAGGGAGATCCAGGTCACCCAGGGAGACCAGGACATGTAGGCCCTCCTGGAGATCCTGGAGCGAAGGTACAGTAATGGTACAGGTGGTCCTGGAGGTAAGGTACAATAAGTGTACAGTCGCAGCTCAGCACAAGTCACAGGATAGCAGACTGACTAGGCGTTTCCATTTGGATGTACCACTGTGAGAGATGTGATGAAGAGGCCCAGTGACAGTGTCTCTTGTTGCTCAGGGGGAAGAAGGCATCCCTGGAAGTGCTGGGCTGCCAGGAACCAAAGGATTAACGGTATTATAGAAACCTTCATTCATTCTAATCAGTTGTAGTCTATGAAGCAAACTTATTTAAAGCTAAATTATTTATTTTACTTATTTTCAGGGGGAAAATGGGCATCCTGGACGAGGAGGGGACCCTGTATGCTAATTTCCACCACCCAAACATTTCAAAGAACACATTAGCTCCGGTTAATAATGAAATCCAAATCACATGCCTGTGTTCATGTGACCAGGGTAGAATAGGAGACCACGGACCAAAGGGAAGACCAGGAAGAAGTGGAAGCAAAGGACAAAAGGTACAGTCACGGAGGGCTGACAAGCAGCTTTATAAAGAAACCATATAACAAAGTATATGCATAAAGGACAGAATTTGGGAGGATGGTAGTTATTTGAACATGCAATTTATGAATTCAAATCAGTTAAAATAACTTTTAATGGATTCCAAAATTAGAATGTCAGGAGTTTCACAGACATCACGTTACATAGTCAGCATAGTCAGCCTCTGTTCAATGTTCACATACTTTGCTGATGAATTGCAATTTAAAGTAGCTCTCCTAATGTACATATGTATGTGTTTATTGATGTTTGTGTGTCCTCAGGGTGAGTTAGGATCTGAGGGGTCAAGAGGCCCCCTTGGAGCTTCTGGAGACAAGGGGTCAAAGGTGAGGTGTGTGTGTGTGCGTCCACCAAGTGGAGATAACAGTACTGGACAGATAATGATCAACAACTCATTGCCAACTTTAGTCTTAACCCTGACCAAAGACAACACAGCTCTCAATGACTGAAGATGCGCTGAGTCACCCAGTCTAGATGCCACTGCCAGAGCTGCCTAATCTGGACCACTGGCTCCTTTTTCCAGACAAACACACACACAGAACATTCACATGGATCACTGTGGCAGGACAAAATCCCTTTCGCATTGTCTGAAAGTCCAAGGTTGTGTGTAGATGAGTAATGGTGTGCCAGCTGAGCCGACCTCGGGTCAGAGGGTTTAATCTCTATTTCTCTTTCGTCTTCTTCTAGGGGGACTTGGGTCTTCCTGGGCCTAGGGGCCAGCCTGGTTCCCCAGGAGAAAATGGACCACAAGTATGCTACATACCACACTAAGTTACTTACACTCTGTAAACAAGTATGGACCACAAGTATGCTTTAACAAATACCGTGATTACTACATTATAAAATACGACCTTATTTTGTACATCCTGCACAGTGTAAAGGACACAGGATAAAGCTCATGTTTATATTCTGAACACCACATACACATACCACAAAAAAAACATTGTGAGGTACAGTGAATGTATCAAGGAAACCTGTGGTCAGTGGATCTGTGCTCTGTGTCTACAGGCTGCTTCTGGGGAGGCAGGGGACCCGGGGGTCAGAGGGGAGACAGGTGCTCCAGGACCCAAGGTGAGGGACCAGGCCCATGGGGGGCATCAGCATAACAGCAGTCAATGGCTCCACAACGAACCGGCAAAACTGACATCCTTCCTTTTATTTCCTTGAAGGGTGACGTTGGCAGAGCTGGCTTTGGCTATCCTGGACCGAGGGGGTCCACGGTATGGTTTGATATCTGCTGCTGAAAGCAGTTTTGTCTGCAGTTTTAGATCCATCCTGTCTGTATGTATTATTAGAGCCATACTGTATCTCTGTAGTATTAGAGCCATACTATCTGTAGAATTAGAACCACCCCGTTGCAGTATTAGAGCCATACTGGCCACATTACAAGGGCCTTATTGTTTACAGTATTTGCTGTGTGCTTTTGTTGTTACACCATATTCTGTGTTGTGTTATATCATGTTTTTGTATTATATTTTGTTATATTCTGTGTTGTTGTGTTACATTTTGTGTTGTGTTTTGGTGATGTTATATGTTGTGTTGTGTGGCTGGTCTTCCCAGGGGGACAGGGGTGGTAAAGGCGGGGTCGGACCTCGGGGCAGTCGAGGGGAGTGTGGTCACAAAGGTGGTCTGGGGCCTAAAGGAGTCCATGGGGAACCAGTGAGTTCAGACAATTAGAAATGTTGTCAAATCATGTTCATGGTCATTAAAATATACTGAATTAACGTTACTACACAGCCTTGAAAACATTCAAATTCAATTCAAATTTAAAGGAAAAAAAGACAATGCAATGTTTTATAGCATATCAAACCTATTTATAAAATAACCTTGAATACAACATTGGTGAAAAGAATGTCAAGATCTTATTTCTGTGCAATGGTATGGTGTTTTTGGCACCTATCAGGCAGCAATATCAAAGGGAAATTCCAGAGAAAATGATTTCCAGTAAAGTGGGTCTTTTTGTTTTTCTCTTCTTCCAGGGTGAGCCAGGTTCACAGGGAGAGATGGGAAGCAGGGGGCCGATAGGAGACCCTGGTTCGGACGTAAGAACCGCACATCCAAAGGAAACCAACTGTGTTTAGCTTGGAGTTCTTCCAGAAGTGTCATCAGAGGACAGAATCTCATAGCATGCATAAACACTCAACTATAAATACATAGAAAGGCAATTAGATGGTCTTTAAACAAAAGATATAGATCAGTTGTTACTAGTATCTGACTATTTAGATCTTTCTTCCTACTAGGGCGACCGTGGACCAGTGGGAGACCCTGGACTTACAGTAAGCTCAGTTCTCATATGTAGATTTCAGACCTGTTCTCACACACATAAACAAACGCAACTATTCCAGATCAGTGCTTGATACCACCAATTTGTGTGGGTGATATAGGAATGTGACGTGATGAGCTATGTCAAAGAGACATGCGGTTGTTGTGGTAAGTAAGAGAGCTGTTTTCATACTGGGGGGCAATGGGAGAGCTGTGAGGTGCATGTTACATTCTCATACATAATTCTCACACTGAGAAGCACTGCAGCGTTGAACTTTACTACCTAGGACTGAGCAGGACGCATGATACAGTGAGCACAAGACACAAAACAAGAAAAATGACTCAACACAGTGAGCCACTGAAGAGTCCATGTGTTCAAGACAACAACTGTTTACAACCCGGGGCTGACAGAGTGTCTGTTTTCCTC
This sequence comes from Mallotus villosus, assembly GCA_903064625.1. Lineage (NCBI taxonomy): Eukaryota > Metazoa > Chordata > Actinopteri > Osmeriformes > Salangidae > Mallotus > Mallotus villosus. The sequence continues at coordinate 32,893 of CAEFZP010000509.1, read as the reverse complement.
AAGACTGTGAGAAGCGTTGCGGAGCTCTGGACATCGTGTTTCGTGATCGACAGCTCAGAGAGTGTTGGGATGACCAACTTCACCCTGGAGAAGAACTTTGTTGTCAGCACCATCAACAGGCTGGGCTCCCTGGCCAGCGACCCCTCGTCTGAGACAGGTAAGATTCATGTTGAGACAAGTACTGTAAGATCTTCAGCCATGCTGAGACAGTTACTATAGGATCTTCAGCCATGCTGGTGTAGCTTCCCTCAAACAGTCTGACCCAGCCCATACCTGTTCCTAGAGGGGGATGTCCCTATCAGTGTCAAAGAGACCATAGCACCCCATAGCAGCGTCCCCACCAATAATTAGTGTGTGAGCTGGGGTAGAGTTCGCATATACGGTGATAAATATGTTTGTCCTCCTCACCAACGTTCAAACCTATGGCCTTGTCCCTGTTATAAGATTTTTTTGGGGAGAGATTCTTGGAGGTGCAGATTAGTGTGGTTGTCTAGGGAAGTAGAGAGGGCATACTGTCATTTTACCAAGCCCCTCTATGTCGTCTCTCTCCTCTTTGTCGTCCCTCTTCTCCTTCTCGACCCTCTTTCCCTGTCACCCCTCTTCTCCCCGTGTCGGCCCTTATTGCTTTTTCCAGGGACCAGGGTAGGAGTGGTCCAGTACAGTCACAACGGAACGTTCGAGGCCATCCAACTTGACGACGCCAACATCAACTCCCTGTCGGCCTTCAAGACGGCGGTGAAGAACCTGCAGTGGATAGCAGGAGGGACCTGGACGCCCTCCGCTCTCAAGTTCGCCTACGACAACCTAATCAGGGGCGGCCGGCGTGCTGCCGCCAGGGTGTCCGTGGTTGTAATCACCGACGGCCGCTACGACCCACGCGACGACGACACCCTGCTCCGGTACCTATGTAACGACCCCAGCCTGGACGTCAGCGCCATCGGTGTGGGCGACATTTTCGGTCAGAAGGAGGAGCCAGAGAGTTTGATCTCCATCACCTGCAAGCGCCAAGGACGTGTGGCTGTCATGAACCGCTTTGCTGACCTGATGGCCGAGGACTTCATTGACCAGATGGAGAACGTGCTCTGCCCTGGTGAGTCGCCACGGTGCCGGTCAGGTCACATGTCTTCCTCAAGCACATCGAAAAGCAACCGATGCTTACTGAAGTGCTGAACAATGAGTTAAGTCTAAAATAATGCATTTTATCCTAGGCCACAAGGACATGTACAGCGAAACACCAAGGATAACATTGCTGCACTTCTAGTCTCAAATGAGGGAGAATGAATGGGTCTAGATAAAATCAGCTCCTATGATTTTTTTAATGTTTTTGATGTAACACCTAATAATAAATTATTACTTTTTTAAACAACCTGACCCACACCATTCATTCCCTTTCTTTTTCAGAGCCTGTTATTGTGTGTCCAGACCTGCCATGTCAAACAGGTAGGATTTAATCCAATGACATCATTCTTTCAAGCAGAATCAAGCTAAATACTGAGGGTGCTCCGTTGTTGTCTGTGCTTCCAGAACCAGACGTGGGCAGGTGCAAGGAGCGAGCTGTGGAACTCATCTTCCTATTGGACGGCTCTGAGCGTCTGGGTGAGAAGAACTTCCGGCACGTCCTTGACTTTGTGGCGAGGGTGGCGCATAGCCTAACTCTAGCGAAGGCATCAAAGGACCGCATGCGCGCGCGCCTGGCACTGCTCCAGTACAGCAAGAATAAGAACGTGGTGGCCTTCGGTCTCACTCACGACCTGGAGGTCATCACCAACGGCCTGGTCCGCATGTCCTACCTGGACTCCACCTCGGAGCTGGAGCCCGCCATCGTGTACGCCGTCGACAACATAGTCAAGAGAGGCACGACACTCCTGACAAGGAGTAATGCCGAAGTCTCCTTTGTCTTCATCACTGACGGCGTTTCCGAGATCACGGACCGCCTGGACGAAGCGGTTCAAGCCATGCGCGGGGTACAGGCAGTTACTACGGTGATCACTACAGGAAGTGATATCGATCAGGACGTCCTTTTGAAGCTGGCCATGGGCGACCAGTTTGCCATCTTCAAAGGGCTAGACCTGTTTGATGCCTCCAAGTCAAGCGTCTTTGAACGCTTCTTTAGGTGGGTTTGTTAACAGAGTGTGCATGTTATGTTAAGAAGGTTGGGATGTTAGATATGTTATAGTCACTTTGTTTATATAGAGGTTAAAAAGGTAGGTTTAAGCTTGCTGGCATAACATTATTCCACCTGCCTGCTCTCCCAGTTAGCACTGTATGTGGTTCTGTATTATGTGGATATGTTGTATAGCTCAGTGGTAGAGCACTTGAGATAACAGGTTCAAAACGTCTCTGATAAAAGAATCTGCTAAATAAATACTTTGTGTCCTGTATTTTGGTTAATCCTGTGCAAAAGTAATTAATGGACAAAATATGATCACCAAACATTACTTTATTCTAACATCAGGAGCAAGACAAAGTTACAGATTTAGATGTAGATGTTGGGTGAAGGGTTACCATGAGCTTTGAGATGTACATTTTAAAACAAATTACCATTTTCCACAGTTAACACAAAAAAAATGATCTCAGTTACTCAACTGCTGCATCTCAACCAAAGACTCAAGTTGATAAAGTGAAAACATTAGTGTTCAGTGACTCCACGTTCATGGAATGCTGCTCGTCTGCTGAGCAACATTTCATATCTGCCTCCAGTCTGTGAACTAGCCGTGGGGGAGTGCTGGAGGTGTGGTTTGGTCCCGTTCCCTGGGGTGGTACTTCTCCTTCAGGGTCAGCTCTTTGTTGAGCTGTGTGTTCACATCATGTCCAGCTGCACAGGAAGAACACACCCAGGGTTGTTATCGGGTGTGCCATCGCACACACACACACACACACACACACACTTCCTCTTACAGAGACACTAGAATAAAACTAAGACTTGATACTACTGAAGCTAGCCATGTGACAGAACTCTTACCAGGTCATCCACGTCGTCAGCACCTCCCTCTGCAGAAGCAGCCGTCACTTCCTCCTTCTCCCCCATCAACAGGAACTGAGGACATGAGCATCGTTAGATCAGGTCTGTCCAGACCATCCAAAAAGTCACCATGCAAGATGGTCCACACTCTTACTGTTAGTGAGGCATAGTTGCATCACATAAGTTATAATGACAACATCCCATTGTCAGTGATGATGATTCAATGGTGATGATGATGACATCACATAGGTGATAGAGGGCAGTGGTTAATTCCCTCACCTCGTTGGCTTCTTGTTTAGAGACAGAGCTTCCCTCCACCTCGTCCTTGTTGATCAGAGTCAGGACATCTGTCAATCAGAACACAAAGGGTCAAAGTTCACCAGGCAGGCTGCTGATGTTTCATACCAGACAGGAAGGTCCTACTGTGGGGGCTTAGAGGGTTGCCAGGTAGGTCAGTCAGGAAGAGCTGGTATGTCAGACCTGAGCCACAAAATCTTGTCAACCAAATGAAAGACTAAAAGTGGGACTAATCCAATGGTTTCATTGCACTCAGTGTCACACCAAGTTCCCCCAAAGAATGAGAGTATGTGTGAGAAGTAATGGAGTCAGGTGAGGGCTACCTTGAGCCAGCAGCCCCCAGAAGTCATGCAGGCCCCGGTCTGGAATGCTTCTTTTCAGGGACTGGAGGTAGCTGTTAAATAGCTTAGCATTCCCAGCCTGTAAGGGACACACACATATGAAGCACACCGGTCTCCTGTCATTGATCACCCCCCCCCCTTACACACACAGTAATAATCAAATACAGAATGACAGATACACTGAAACCAAGGCACAGTGCAACAATTAGATCTCAACTACAATATTACATAATACAGTGAATCAAAAACATCAGCATACCATAAATGCAAACTCACATATGCAGGTAACACACACACACACACACACACAGTGTAGAGATGTGTTTGATAGCGTTCACCTTGACAGACTGCTCTCTGAAGACCAGGATACAGGAGATGGCCTTCATATAGTAATGAGTACTCTTCTGCGACACCAGCTGCTCGATTCTACCAATCAGCTGTTGACACACTGGAACAAACGCACACACAAGTTACCACAGAGAGTCTGCACACACAAGTTACCACAGAGAGTCTGCAGCACCTCCTTGAGAAGAGTCCCATTGTCGAACTGTCAACGGTGGCTGGAGTGATAGAGGAGGAATGAACACACTGTGAACCAGTCATGCAGTAATGGAGGTCATCAGTCTTACCCTCTCCAAACGGAAGGCTCTTCTGGCGGACTAGGCTGCAGAAGTCTCTAGCTGGGTCCACACTGCCCACCTGCCCAAGACAACCACAACCAATCATAGCTACCCTGATGCCGGCATGGATCTTACAGAGTAACTATCAACAGCAAATACAAATAAGTTAAACCCCTATGGTAAATACCCACAGTAAACTCATTCACTCTGGTCTTGATTTAAAGTTATTTCTGAATATTTGGTGGTAAATCCCTGCTTTGTTTGTTCTTAGTGGTAAAAAAAAGAAGAAAAAAGCTGAATGAGCACCTTTTCGAGATAATCTGACCTATCACAGGAAGGGGGTGTATGACCACTCACCCTGCTCATGCATTCATGAGCGTTTGAGGAAGCCCCAGAATAAATATTCATAAAATATCTCCCACACACAAAAACCAGAAAGCATTTTAACTAAAGAGACGGACAAAGGCTGAAACGTGCGCAGTTACTCTTTCAAATGATGTATCAATACAATGTGGCACAAAGATCTGTCTTGTACTATGGTTGTGGCCATTCACTTATAAAGTCACAATTTATATATTAAAATATACGACTCTGTTCTCGTTACTGATTGATTTATTCCTTCCCCAATTGAATGTAACACACCGTCATCAATCAACCATTGAATCTGAAGTGGAGTACAAACTTCTCCACTTCACTTTCCACACATCACTTTGCTACACATCTCTGCTTGGCTAAACAAGTCCCCAGTGCAACGTAAACTCTACTTCCTGCCTATTGGTCCACAGAGCTAGGTCTATATACACACATGAAAATAAAACACATAAATAATGTGTACACAAATCTCAAAAATGAAATAAATAATATTTCTGGCTAAAAACGACCTCAAATCTGAGGCTGTGATGTCAGTGCCGTGCCAGCAGTCGTCTCTTACCGAACTGACGCTGCCTGCCGTGATGTCGGCCAGGTTGAAGTCCTCGTCCTCGTCCAGCTTCACCTTCTTAGCATCGGGCTCCTCAGAGCTGCGGGGGACAGACAACAGGAGGTCACTTCCACACCGGAGCCATCGCCTTGAAACAACCAATAGGGCCAAGCATAGAGCGATGGCGATCCTATCCTGACGTGAAAGCTAGAGGGGTCAAAACCATTTGTACTGTTCACATCGGATTATCATTTATTTATTTAGAATTCTAATTAATTACCAGCCTGGAAATTGTTAAGAGGAGCGGCACAGATAATTCCAATGTACTACTACTTGTCGCAAATGGCCACTCTACCATTCAGTTTTCCCCTGTCCCCATCCTTACCCCCCCTCCTGGGCCCCTTCTCTCACCTGCTACCAAATACCTGGACGCTGGTCTTCAGCTCCTTCTTCTTCACCGCCTCCTTGAGGGGGAACTTCTTCTTCAGTTCCTCCAGAGGGGCACGACAGCGTGCACTGACCACAGGGGGGCGCTCCAGAGCAGCCAGCAGCCAGGGCTCTATGGAAGGGAGCTGGGTGTCAGGGTTCAACCCCCGATGGTGCAGGCACTGGTAGGAAGAAGGTTGGTAAAGGGGGAGGGTACAGGGTAGGGAGAGGGTTGGTAGAGAGGGAAGAGTAGGGAGTGGGGTGAAGGTAGGGTGGTAAAGAGGAAGGGTTGGGAGTGGGTAGGAGGTAGGAAGTGAGGGGAGAATATTCATTAATGATCAGGAGAAGTAGTGCAGTGGGGTTGTATGGGTGTCAATCACTATAATCAATATCCTGAATCTACTTGATTTTTGTTTTGACTGGGTCATCTCTACAGGTGGAAGGACCATCTTTCTTCCCTCGCTGAACAGGATGCTACCTGGAACAGTCTCTGGAAGGTTGGGTTCTGGATGTGGTGGACCTTGAACAAGTCCTCCTGCTTATCGCTCTCCCCCTCTTCCACCAGCATCATGGAGTCTATGACAGAGTCCATGGCTGCCAGCTGAGCCTCTGGAGAAACACAGACACCATCATATATCTGACCTCTGACACGCCGGCTACCAGAAACGCTGAGGGATTCACTCCAAGGGATTTATATCAAAGTATGGGACGAGTGAGGCAGCTTCCTGCTGTTGACTTGCTGCATGGTGACTAAACTGACAGTTAGAGAATGTGAAAACAGCTGAGGTGTGAGTGTGGGCCCCACCTGAGGGAGTGAACTTCTTGTTGTTCTCTAGAGAAGGGAAGGTGAACTGTCGCAGATCTTCCATGAAGGGCAGCTGAACGTACATCAGACACTGAGGAGCAGAAGGAGTCAGACGTTAGTGTGACTAGTGGCAACTCATCTACTCAGGTTCCAGGCAGATCCTCAGTGGACAGATATTAAAAGGTTTGATTGTGGCCTGGGCCATTTTCTGAATGTCTTCCCCTCTTTTTCTTGCCTTGCTTTTCTGTCTGTATTTTTTAAAAAGCTGAAAAAATCTAGATATTTTAAATTATATCCTTCTTGGATTGGACAGATTAGGCCCCTTGACCCCCAGGACCACGGTAACAGGATTCCTAGTCATCTTCCTTGTGAAGATGTTATCTAATACTAGCAGCTACCAACATCCACCACATGGTAGGACACCCTGGAACAACCAAACATCTCTACTCTCCGGTCAGCTCACCTCATACTTGTCCTTGATGCAAGGGAAAGCGGCCCCTACTTGGGGGGCACAGCGTCGGTCGTACACGTAGCGGACTATAGCCACCATGTCCAGCTCGTCCAACGCTTGGATGAGGGCAGAGAGGGCAACTGCAGCATGCTGGTGCACCAGCACGGGAGACAGGGAAACAGGAAGGAGAGAGAAGACATGTCATCTCACATGTCTGTGTTGGTTAATATAGTCCATTAGAGGGGATGGCAACATGTGAGAGCCGCAGACTTCCAATTCTAGAACATCCTTGATGCTTCTTCTTGTTGGAGCCATGCTGACATTCTTACTTCCTCTTGGTTTGGTTTCTTTGCCAGTCTTACCTCGTCATCCTTGGCGGCAAACACCTTCAAGATCTTGTCTCCCATGAAGTGGTGGCGGTGTATCTGAAACATACAATGCATGCGTGTGTGTGTGTGTACAGTGAGAGAGATTAGAATAGAAACACAGCAGCAAACAAATTTCACTGAGTTCAATTTTATACGACAATTTGTTGTCCAAAGATTTATTGTAACAAAATATTTCATTTAACAACAAATTGATGCAGCATCTGCACATTACCATGTTCTTTTTGGCAAAGCCCAGTACGGAGAAGCACTTCCCCTCAGCCTTGTACTTCATCTGGTCCTGGTCCACCTTAGAGAAGGGGACGATGTCACTACCATAGCGGAACCCTGCAGGGAGAGACGGGGTGCAACATCAACCTTTATAAAAGCAACTTTTAAACCAGGTTCTAGTATGGTTTGAATTAGGTTCCAGTTTGTCCAACAGTTTTACATACTGTGGAAGTATTATAGGATACAGCTAAAGTTGATATTACTATTTATATTACAACCCCAATTCCAGAAAAGTTGGGACGTTGTGTAAAATAAAATAAAAACAGAATATACTGATTTACAAATCTCATAAACCCATTATGTTATTCACAATAGAACATATAAAACATGTCAAACGTTTAAACTGATGAAAGGTGCAATTTTAAGGATTAAATATGGTAATTTTTAATATAATAGCAGCAACACATCTCAAAAAAGTTGGAACAGGGAAAATAAAAAGCTGGAAAAAGTGTTACTATAAACAAACAGCTGGAGGAACATTTTGCAAACAGGTCAGTAACATGATTGGGTATAAAAATAATATCTTAGAGAGGCAGAGTCTCTCAAAAGTAAAGATGAGCAGAGGTTTACCAATCTGCGAAAACCTGCATCTACATATTGTGGAACCACATGAATAATGTTCCTTAAAGTAAAATTACGAAGACGTTGAATATATCATCATCTACAGTACATAATAAATGTATTCCGAGAATCTGGAGAAATCTATATGTGCAAGGGACAAGGGGGGAAATAAATGATGCATGCCTGTGATCTTCAGGCACTCTGGCGGCACTGCATAAATACAGGCATGATTCTGCAATGGAAATCATTGCATGGGCTCAGAGACACCTCCAGAACTCATTGTCTGTGAACACTGTTTGCCATGCCATCCACAAACGCAGGTTAAAGCTCTATCATGCAAAGAAGAACCCACATGTGAATATGATCCACAAACACTGCTATCTTCAGTGGGCTAAAACTAATTTAAAATAGACTGAGGCAAAGTGGGAAAACTGTTCTGTGGCCAGACAAATTGAAATTTGAATTTATGTTTTGAAACCTTGGACACTGCGTCCTCCGGACAAAGGAGAAGAGGGACCAACCGGCTTGTTATCAGCGCTCAGTTAGAAAAGCCTGTATTTCTGATGATATGGGGGTGCATTAGTGCCTATAGAATGGTCAGCTTGCACATCTGGAAAGACAACATCAATGCTGAAAGGTATATACAGGTTTTAGAGCAACATTTGTTTGCATCCAGGGAACATCTTTTTCAGGGAAGGCCTTGCATATTTTAGGAAGACAATGTTAAACCACATCCTGCATCTGTTACAACTGCATGGCTTGGTAATAGAAGAGTCCGGGTGCTGAACTGGCCTGCCTGCAGTCCAGACCTTTCACCAGTTCAAAACATTTGGTGCATCATGAAACAAAAAATATGACAAAGAAGACCCAGGACCGTTGAGCAGCAAGAGTTGTGTATCCGACACATAAGGGACAACATTCCTCTCCCACAACTCCAGCAGCTGGTCTCCTCAGTTCCCAGACATATACAGGCTGTTGTTAAAAGAAGAGGGGATGCTACACAGTGGGGAACATGGCCTTGTCCCAACTTTTTTGAGAAGTGTTGCTGCCATCAAATTCAAAACTACCTTATTTTTTCCCCTAAAATTGTACATTTCATCAGCTTATTTAAAAAAAGATATGTTCTATTGTGAATAACATAATGGGTTTATGAGATTTGTAAATCATTGTATTCTGTTTTTTTATTTTACACAACATCCCAACTTTTCTGGAATTGGGGCAATGAGCAAAGCACATGTATTTGTGGGCATTATAGGCGAGGTGCAGGATATGTTTAAAATGTCTGTGTGATGTGGCACTATGTGTGTATTCTCACCCTGGATGGTGTCATCTCTCTCAACCTCTGTCTCGTTGTCATCCTCCAGACAGAACACCACATCTCTCTTCACATCTTCCTTCCGATTGGTCTGGGCGTCGACCGTCGTCCACGACTTCTTGAGAGACTCTTTGCCCACCTGCAGTCACAACACTGAATGTCACTGCATCACAAAACCGACACACAGACAGACTGTTTGAACACTTCAGATATCCAGCGCCCTGAGGGATCTAATGGGACAGGGCCTTACTGCTTTGTATCCGAGGATCTTGATGGACAGGGCGCTGCCGATGGTCAGCTGACACTGCCAGGCCGTGGGTCTCCTCTCAATGCTCTTGAAGATGGACAGCTTCTCGATGGCATTACTGCAGGACAGAGGGAGAACCAAGCACACAGGTAGATGTTGAGAAACGTTCAACCACTTCCATCCTGTCCTTCAGACAACATTCTCCAGCTCTGAGACCAAACCGTTGATATAAAACTAGTTCATTCTCAGGGTGTGCACTCTTTTCATTGAAACATGATTTGTAAATGTGTCCGACAACAAGTTAGACCAGCGCACTTCTACCTGAAGGGGTAGACTTCCTCCAGGCCATCCTCTTCATCCAGAGCCAGCATGATCTGCCTGACCGTCTCCATGCCCTGAGTCTGCTCCCTGGACAGACCCTTCCCCCTGTGGGCCGGGCGCCCGGAGCTTCCTCCTGCTCCATCCCCGTCCTCCTCATCCTCCTCTTCATCGTCCAGAGGAAACGGCAAGCTGAAGGAGCACATGAGTCAGAGTCACTCTGCCTGCAGAACTTTCTGCAGACATTCTGTTCTGTGTTTCAGATGTTTTGCTCTGTATATAAGACAATCTGTATAAAACTCTCTGTTAGGACACAAAGTGATAGAAGACGGAGCACATACAAGAACTGCAGAGTAATGCTGGCCTTCTTCAGGTTTTCAATGATGACATCTAGCTGGTCTGTGTTGACCTTGGTGTGGAGGTCTGTTAGGATGGCAATGCTGAGACGCTCAAACTTCTTTCCTCTAAAGGGGAAATAATATTAAGTTAAATTTGACCAATAATGTTCATTATTATGAAGATATAATAGACAATAATAATAATAATAATAGGCAATCTTACAGAGATTCCTTTTGTAAGAGGTCCATGCACACAACTAGAGCATCCAACCCTGATTACAAATATTAAGGAAATACAAGTACTTTTAACTGTATTTTTTCAATACTATTTTACCAATTTGTATAAGCAATTATTAAAAAGACTTTCATTTTCTAAATTGTCATTATTTGGCCAAGTCAACTGGCTGAATTTGCATTTAGTTTAAGAGGGCAACGTTTGACATGTGCAACAGCAGTGATCGTGATCACAGATAGGATACAGTCGGCCTGTTGACTACCAGGCTGTATCTGACTGTGGACTTCTTCGAGCAGTTCAAAATCTGGAAGCATCAGATGGCGATGAACAGTGATATTCTGGTACTGGCTATCATCAGCCAGTGGGTTCTTAGTGGTGTCGGTGCCGAACAACACCAGGCCCAGCTCATCTTTGTTCTCAGCAAATACCTGCCGTCAGAGACCATTCATTAATGTTATACTTAGTACGGTGTACTATAAAGTTTTAGTTATTTATTTTAAAGGAAAAAATAACTATTTTACCTGTCGCTGAATAAACTTCTGGAGGACTTTCTTAGCTTGTTCAAACGGTGATTCTTGGCCTGGAGCAGAGTTGGACATGGAGAACCCCACGTCCATGCACAGCACTAATGCAGACTAGATGGGGGTGAAGAGAGAACCAAGGGTAAAATAGTTATTGGGTCCCCCGTGTTAGGTATTCATTTCTATTCAGCAGAGGGCAGTGTTTCATTCAAATGCACGGGCAATGGTCTGCAGTCTTGTTGTATCCAACAAGTCAGTACATGCCCTGCCCACTACTCGCCGCCTTGTTTCCATGGATTTAAAGTTACTTTAATGCTAAATGACACACATACGCACTAATAACGAGAAATGTATCACAATAATCAATTGCTAAAGCTGATAGGAACGTAAATGTGTAGCACATAAAGATTTAAAAGTGACTTGCTTTTGAAGACCGAGCCATTTTCACTCCCTTTCCCTCTTCCAAGCTTCTGTTCTACTGTGTTATCAGTCCGTGGAGGAACTTTAATTTGAAAACATTGTTCCTAACTGGTTATTTACCTAACATAAATGACTTGAAGAATTTTAATACATTCAATACGTTGTATTTAATACATGCATTTCATTTAGCTAATGTAAAGTATTGGCTTAGATAAGGCATCAGTATGGGGTGATGATGCAGACAGACCACGTACGAACATGACAAGTAGGTCAAACGCCCCGGGTGCCCCAGCACGGTCACTGCTTTATGAATAATGTGCATTCTGTGGTTAACAGACTCGCTGCTGTCTACATATACCAGTTGATCTGTCTATTATTGACTGTTATATATAGAGAGATTTGGTTTGTTTATTATGGGCTAGCACATAAAAAGTATAGCCTACATAAAACAATGTTCAGGGAGTTTTATAACCTGATTTTTCGGTGTCATGTGGACGAGAGGAGCATGCTATACCAGAAACACTTATTTCCCAAGTCCTACCAAGAACCATCTGATTTATTTATTACGTTAATAGATTGATATAGACTCAATACATTCATTTGACCATAATACTTATTTACTCAAATACACATCACTAAATACACAATGTCCATGCTTGCTACAGGCTATATAAATGGCATGTTGAGCTACAGTACAGTAGCAAACAATCTTCTTTAGATCAAAGCGATCAAACAGACTAGTGGTAAATTAGACTAATCCAATATACACATGAATTAATAAATATCCATATGAATAAAATACACATTAAGAGGTTACACAAAAACAACACAGCATTCACTGTGAAAATCATTTATTTCCTTTCACTGCATCTCATGAAAAGCAACAAAGACGCAACATTTAGTGAACACCAAACACTTAGCAAAACCTTGCTTTAATACAGTTCATGCCTGTGAAACAGAGCCTTCCACATGTTTAGCCTGCAGTGCATATAGATTCAACTCCATCCAGCTGAATTCATCTTCTGTTTCCTCCCTTCTGTTTCCTTACTGGACCAACAGTTGGACAAGGTATTTTAATCTGTCTGACATGTCACAGCCAGACAAGTTGATTGAAAGTTACAGCTTCATACACAGTACAAAACACCTGTACATGGTTACTCATAAACAGAGTAGGTAGCATTGTCATCAGAAAGGTTTTTTTAAATAAATTAAATAACAGGTATTAGAATATGGGAACTGAGACAGCAACCAGGTGGTAAACAGATTTAAGAAGCTCAGAACCCTGATGCCTTTGGACTGGAACAATGAAGATGAGCAATGTCAGCAGTGTTAGCAACAACAACGATAGTCTTTCAAGTGGTGTTAAATATGATACGTGTTAATGAGAATGAATGTAAAATTAATATGAAACTCCTGTTACGACAGTTTAACATAATTAATGAATAAAATGTTGCATTGGTGTAAATCATCACACAATGTAACCTGCAGACCAAAACATTGAATTGATGCATTTGAAATGTGCTTCCTGATTACAATGTACAGCACACATCCATCACATAGATTAAAAGAAGTATAAATATTTACAAAGTGTAACTGAATGCATAATCTACTGTCCGTATTAGTTTTTTTTGCAACTCCCATTCTGTGTACAATGGTGCTGCTCACTGTGTAGCCATTATCCATCCACACACACACACGGGCCTGAACCCAGCGTCTGAGTTTTAGGTCCAAACACAGATGCAAATCATAGCTCTGGGACTTTTTAATATTTAGAGGAGAACAATATTTAAATAAATTATAGTGTGTGTGCGGTTTTTACCACGGTCCGAACCTGGAGTATCTCATATTTAGTCACAGCACTACACACGTTTAAAATAATTAATTAATCGATCCCTTTGCGACATGATTCACCAAACAGTGTTGGGTTATGGCTAATTCCTGCTCAGCCAGTCTCTTCTTAGTACTGGAGCTGAATCCCCCATGGTTCTTCCATCTCCCTCACACACAGGAGGTCTGAGCCAGCTCGTTGGGGGTCTTGCCCTGCATGCTACCAGAAATGGTGTCGGAGTCCAGCAGCTCCACGATGCTGTAGGGGGAACAGTCCTCCAGCCCCAGCTTCCCACAGGCCCAGCCGCAGAAGCCCTTCTCCAGGTCTCTCACTGACAGCCACCACTCACTGAAGGCCCAGGACACCTGCACCACGGCGGAGTACAGTGCCAGCGACACGGCCATGGCCATGATCAGCATGGGGTAGAAGATAATGAGGAAGGGACAGACGGTGATCTTGTGCCAGAAAGTCCGCTCCTCGTTGTACACCAAGAAGACGTTGTACCAGGTGAGCGTGCCGTAGTAGAAGGAGGTGATAAAGGAGAAGAGGAAGACCACAGGGGCGCAGGAAAGGCTCCACAGCACCACGTGGGGGCCCTGGCAGAAACCGAGGCCGCAGGAGCGCTTGGAGCCCTCGCCCCCCTCGCACTCGGCGTCCAGACGCTCCTTGGAACGGGCCATGTCCCGGAGCTCACGCTCAGTCAGCGTCACATGGATGTCCACCATCTGACCTTTCTTCTTCCCCCGAGTGATGGTGCCTGTCAGGGTGACGTAGCGGCTGTCTGGGTGGAGGTTCCAGCCTCCTGTCAACACACAATACAGACAACACCTCACAACACCTCTCCTTAATATGAAACAGAGCTAGGGAATGTGACTGAAGGGAGTTGGGAAGAGGTGTTACACCAATCGTCCTACAGATAAGTATTTCAAACATTCAGTTAAGAGACGGCACAGCTAATCGACAGCAAGTCACATAGTAGATAATTATTTTGGTGATGAAACTGACAGAGTTAAAAAGAAGGGTCTGTTTTGTCTCTCACCCTCTCCAGTCGGTGTGGAGAGGAATTTAGCTCCCTCCTCAGTGCTTCTCTCAGCGCTCTCTTCTCCAGCTTGCTCCTCCCCTGGCGTCCTCTCAGTCTCCCGGTACACAATAATAGACTCTGGCCGAGGTTCCTTCTTCTTTCTCCTCTTCCTCCGAGTGGCTGGACCTACTTCACTTCCATCTACCTGGTTCCCTGATGTGTCCGACCTCAGGGAGATCATCTGGGGGCTACTGTCCCCCGCTGGCTGCTCCTCTGCCTGAGCCATACCCTGGATGAGTCACTTCCTGGATGTGGTACTGGCTGGATGTTGTGTTGCAACTGAGGAAGACCTGGGGAGGTGTTCTGGTTACATGGATTTGTTCTTTCATTAAGTTCAGTATCAGTGGCAAGACTCTTTTTCAGGCATCTGTGAAAGAGAGGGAAAAAGATACATACCTTTAATGCTTTAGTGAACGGTTAGAGAATTAAATATGTAAGAAAGTAAAAATCTACTAGGTAGGCTATATCAGTTGATCAAATTTGTTCTATGAATGTAAGAGCAGTTGTGCACTTGTGAATCACAACTACATGCAATTGTGTTTGCATAAAATGTAATTATAGCACAGACCTGTGTTCATACATAATAGATACTTAGACACATGTTTGGCTTACTCTCAATAATAAATCAAATACATAAATCTAAAACCTTCACGACTGATTTTTAAAACGATATAAACGAGAGATTATTTTGCTTTAAATAATGTTGGATCGTGTTTTATTGCATTAGAGACGAGCCGACACCCTTTAGCAAATCACATCTAGGCTACAGCATACGGTGGGAAGTAGCCTATAGCAGTAAACGGTCATGCCAGAGAATGGTTAAAAAATAACACATTTAAAATATTCCTTTATAAATCGTATTGCGATTCAAAGGTTTCGCTATATTGTGCTTAACAAAAGCGAAAATACTGACAGCAGGTAGCTTAAACAGGAAATGTAGGCTACTAGCCTATTATTTTACAGCTGATCGCCCCCTCCCTTAATATCCCACCCATACCATTTCTTTTGTCCACAGGGTTATCGGCGAGGAATATCCGTAAACGAATTTAAAAGGCACTTTGGTTTTACCTGAAATGTACAAACCAACAAATACGCGGTAGAATATATGCATCCAATTCCCATTTGTTATTTCATTCGAAATGTCGGCTATTCACCGGCTACACACCACAGCGTTCTTTCACAGTAAAGCTACTGATGCGCTCCGCAAACTGTATTCCAGAATACCCCTAAACCCGCCCCTCAACTCAATCCAAATGCTAACACTAAACTCCTGATTAAAATGTTAATCCGTGGGATCTCAATTGATATTAGACTACAGATTATAATTTTATTTTTTTAACAAACGAATGCCTTGGGTGGTATTTTTGTTTACATAAATGCACCAAATGCTTTTATAAAAGTATATATTAGCTAAAAAGTATCAATACTATCACAGACATGCACGTAGAATTAATATGCCTTTATTTACGACCCTTTCACCATTCTGTCTAATTCGTAAACATAGTCAAAAGAAAAATACAGTCAAATTTGTCACCAGACATGTTTCTACACCTAAAAGAAACATTTCCTGAAATCATCTGTGGAGGGCACTGGCGTTCTTGTGAGCATGGTTGTACACAATTAAAACAGTATGCTAATTCATTTATGAAATTACATTAATGGTGTGGGGTTTGGAGGCACTTTTTGAGAATGAGGTCACACATTTTGTAATTGTGTCTGAGTGATTGAGAAAACTAAGAATTCCGTGTAAACACTATTGTTAATTATGTAGGCGACACAAAATAATGCAAGACTCATCAGCCGCACAAGGGTGATTCCAAGAGCCCTGAGGTGTCCGCCAATAGCAACAATGCCACAACACAAACATCCCACACATGGAAGAGGTTAGACACACCTAGAAAATACTTAATCGATATTAGATGAAGTTCAATCAACTAGATGAAGCGTATAATGCATTTATTTTCTTTTGTTTATAGTGTATATACTTAGGAGGTTTGAAAATAAAAAGTCTATGTTCTGTCCCAGGTGGTCTGTGGTGAGAAAGTAGATTAGCTTTTGCCAAACACCTCCTCTGTATAGGTTCTTAACTTCTGAAGAGAGAAAGGGGTAAAGAAGGAGCAAGAGAGATAGCAGATAATATGAGAGAAGTGGAGGAGATTGTGGTCAACGAGATACAGATTGAAATAATGTGTGTGCCTCATATGTGTGAGTGTGCATGTTTATTTATCTTGTCTGCATTTGGATGCTTGTCTTACGACTGGACATCCCGTTCATGATGTAGGGCTCACTACAAATTACCTGGTTGAGTGTGTTAAAGGGGAATGCCCCAGACACCATAATAGAACACTACCCCCAGCTGCAGACGGAACAGTCTGGTAGAAACCATGGTGGCACCATTCAGCAGGGATGTAATGTTGGGTACCTGACAAACACACACAAAACAACATTAGTAGCACCACACATGGAAGTATATTTACGTATATGATTGTGTGCCATTGAAACATTGTGCATTCTCCATTTCCACGCAAGTCCTTGTGTTCATCATTATGGTAAATGTTTGATGATCTTTTGCTCCTTAATATGAATTGTGTGTGTGTGTGAGGGGGACGGGACACAAGAGTATGGAACCTACCAAGGAACTAGGTGTAGGATCCTTCTTTTATAATGCAGCCACAGCCAAAGTCTAGAACCCTAATGCGGAACAGCAGAACCGGTCTCAACCAGAAGGTTCTCTGGTTTAATGTCTCGGTGGAGGACACCCAAGGAGTGAAATTATATCAAGGAATTAACCAGCTTCCTCAGAATGATCTACAGAAAGAGAGACAGAAAGAAAAATGGTATTTACGGTACATTTTTACTTTCATAAGAAGCTTTCTGAATGAGGATGACTGTGATGAACTTGTCTGCACAAGCTCACCCTGGCATGATCCTCTGGGACATATCCTCCTCTCTCCTGGATGTAATCAAACAGGTCTACGATGGGTACAGGCCTCTCCAGAACCCTAATCAGCTCCTGGTCCAGCTCGTACCTGTCCAGTAGCTCCACTGCTGCCTGACCGCCCCCTCCTTCTCCAACCCTGGCCTCACCCCTCACCCTCCCAGCCTGTCCTACAATCAGCAAGAGAACCACCTCCAGGGGGAAGCTGGCAGAGCTTTCCACCCATGGTCTTAAACACTGAGAACACAACAACCAGTTAGAGTTAATAGTGCAATAGGGATGTTATCTGAACTATGGTTTTTGATAACACTGAGACAACTATGAAATGGAATCTATGAATAGTAAGTAAGTTAGTATACTGTAGGTAAAAGGGGATTGGTTCACTCAACACAGGTGTATTTATCACTTTAGCAATGGGAACATGCTTGACTGCCACCTATTAAAAGATATGGGTGGAGGGGAGTAAAATTGTATTGATTTATACAAATTATATTTTGTATAATGTATATTTGTGTATGCGTGTGTTATGTCATTCTCACGGGCACATTGTAATCTCTAAGGAATCCAGCGTAGACCGACCCGTAGCCACCTTGGCTGGATAAGTCAGTTCTGTTCCACGTACTTCTCCTAAAATGACACGTACACACACACATTCATGTACACTGTATTTTTGTTGTCTATCTCTATCTCTTTTTTGTCTATATTATGTTGTATACCTTAGCTATCGTTTTTAACTACAACACCAATTCCCAAAAAGTTGTAACGTTGTGTAAAATAAAAACAGAATACAATAATTTACAAATCTCATAAACTTTTATTGCCCCCGTCCGTCCGGGACAGGGGCAATAAAAGTCTGGAAAAAGTAAGTGTTACTAAAAATAAACAGCTGGAGAAACATTTTGCAAACAGGTCAGTAAAATGATTGGGTATAAAAATAGTATCTTAGAGAGGCAGAGTCTCTCAGAAGTTAAATTGAGCAGAGGTTCACCAATCTGCGAAAACCTGCATCTAAATATTGTGGAACCATTTCAGAATAATGTTCCTCAACGTAAAATGTTGAAGACTTTGAATATATCATCATCTACAGTACATAATAAATACAAATATTCCGAAAATCTTGAGAAATCTCTATCTGTAAGGGACAAGGGGGAAAATAAATTGCGGTCACCTAGGCGTGGGAGTTCCTCTGCATTAGGATGCCGGACAACTGTGGACAGGAGCGCAGCGATCTGCGCACTCACCCTGTGCACCACCCGGTGAACGGAGGCCCGGGGCATGTCGAAGGCCCTGGCCACCACTCGATAAGAAGTGGGCGCTGGCAAGCCAGAAAATAAAAACCAGGCAGGAGATCTCGGGGCCCCAACCGTGGTCAGAGTCAGTGCCCAGCACAGCCATGAGGGCATTGAAGGACTCCCTGGAGAGCCTGAAGTCCACCCTCAGGTCACTCTGGCCATCAAAATACAATGCCAGCATTAAAAAAAAATTTGGGAGCGCCGCCTGGGGCTGGGTGGCTGCTGTAGATTGTGTGGAGAGGGGAAGGGAAGATTATATTAATATGCAAGTCATTTATTCAATAAAATGTTGTCATTGAGGTTTTGTAGTCTTTTATTGCCTTTTCTGATTTATATTAGGATTGATGAATGTTTGTAACAATAATTAATATGCCTCTGTGTTCCATTGCTAATTGATTCCTGTATCGGGGTAAACTTCACTACAACAGAGATGTGTGTAAAAGTACAGTCAGTCAAGGTAGGCCCATTACTGTGTGAATTCAAGCAGATGATGTCTATGATTTCAGTAGGCCTAAGCTAGATAATTCTTGAAACTAATTGAAATCTAGGGACACACATGTAACGCTACATATTTGTCATGTTTTATTTCCATATAGTGTGTATGTGGACTGCAAAGAAGTAGGCATGTTACTCCTGACGAAAGATAATTTTGACACTAGCCTACGTCACATAGGCTAGCTGTGAGGAAAATCACAAGTAAATGTGCTACCTCTCGAGTGCAGCCAGAAGACGGAGGTTCCTGTCACGATTGTGGAGGTGTCGCAGTTTTCCAAAATGGGTGGAGAAAGGGTTAGCACGAGGGACAATAACATAGCGAGAAAGCGCGGTTCATCGTGGCAAGTTTGTTTTTATTATGCTTCTGACAAGAAATACAAGCAGGTTTAGTTTTTTCGCGGGTTTATTTCGCGAGTGTCCGAGCAGATTTGCTTCCCGCTAATGTTAAGTAAAGGCCCCTCCCAATTCTTCCTTCACCCTACCCACTTCATTGAAGTGCCCTTCAACCGGGATGTGCCCTTCCCAGCGGAGTGAGAAGTGTTTAGGATGGGAATATTGACTGCCGAAATGGGACACCACTCGGCGTCATTGTATGGCGTGAAATTAGTGCCAGGAGCGCGAGCTCTGTAAAAACTATTTTTGTAACTTGCCAAAAACGATTTTTGTGTCGGTAAAATGATTCGTGTACTGCAAAAAAAGTTTTTTGTGTGTCCGTAGAAAGAAAAGATTTGGTGTAGTGTAAAAAAAAAAGTTGTGGCAGAGGAGGAGTTAGTGGCAGGAGCCGAGGAGGAGTTAAGTGTGGCATGAGGCTGGGACCAACGCTGGTGCAGAGCAGGGGTTAGTATGCGGATACCGGGAACCAGCGCTGGATGCAGAGCATGAGGCTGGACCAGCGCTGAATGCAGAGCATGGTTAGTGTATCTGGGGTTGTGGACCCTGAAGGCCGGCTGATACATGCTGTTTCTGCTTTTGAATTTGAGGATGGTCTATGTCATCATAACACCATAAACCATTGGATATGTTTAACATGTAATAAAGTAATGGTCCTTCATAGTAACTGATCAAAAAGAAACAACGATTAGCATGAACCACTAACAACACGTTAGCCTACTAGTAGCCTACTATCTAGTACATCAAGGAGACTCGGATTGACATAATTATCACTCATTAACAACTCGCAAAGAAATTGCATTGCAAACAACGTCTGACTTCAAAAACGACATAATTCTAGCAATAAAATAAACATATTTTGACAAAGCTTGCTACTTAAAGTACCTGTTTTGTTTGATGCCGGCTCGTCCATTTCAGATCAATTGCGATTTGCGCGGTTGTATTTCTGAATGCCATGGAAACGCTCAAACCAATTAAAAGAGCCGAAGTTACACGAACTCTCTTCATTTGGTTACGTCATGTCCTGATAAAGAGCCGAAGTTACACGAACTCTCTTCATTCGTGTACGTCATTTCCTGATTTTCTATCCGGTGGTTTCCCAAGAACCCGGACCACGTTATTCCTCGGTTTCCATCAATCGCAAGGGGTTCAAGCATTTAAATGATTGCGTAGGTCGCAGACAATTAAACATGTATTTCTTCCGCAGGTGCAGTCGAACGCACTCTTTGCAGTCAAAGAGGTGGAAGAGATCGGAATGCTTTTGCCACAGGTGAGTCATCAATAATGCTTTAAAGGGGTCATTGACTGGGTTTTTTGAGTATTTAACACTGTTCCTTAAGGTCTCCGAATAGGGTATGTAACATTGTTTTGGCTGAAAATGGCCCGGGTGCTTTTCTATGCCCTCTTTTACATCCAGCATTTTTTTCCCGGGAAAAAACGCTAGCTTTTTCCCTTATATCATTGGTATTTAGATGAGCTGTGCGCTGATTGGTTGGTTTACAACGAGCGAAGCTGCGGAGCAAAGACGGCCAACAGCACTCACTGAAACAAGAAGGTGGCGACTTGAAATAAAAACGTACAAATAAATCTATTGTGTCTACACAACACTGTTTTCAACAGATTGACTAGATATAATTTGAAATGATTACGGTAGTTTCCACGTCTGTTGTCGAAGCAAACAGAATCGCCTTAGGTGGGTAACGTTAGCACTACAGTTTAGCATACAAACTATCGTGATTCAACACAGCTTCAGTTAGCTCTAGCTATCTTACTGAAAAATAGATCTGGACAAACATGCATCTGAATTGTAGATTTACATAACAACACGGGTTATTTATTTGAATGAAACATAGTCAGGAACATGAAATAACGTAAATCCAATTGCCAATAAACTAGGCTAAATCATAACACATTCATGCTCTTGCGTTAGCAAGCTAAACTGGTTTACATGCCTACCGTATAGGTGTTTTCGCTATCTAGCTGTTCTTACATTCCTTGCAAATCACCGATGAAAAACAGATGAGCTTGAGTCTAGTTAACATTGACTAGACGGGTATGGCTGATGTTTGTTTATACCGTAGCATAGAAGATCTATGTGCAGTTGCGCGAACCATTTCACCAAGGACGGTTTTAAAAACCTGGGAATATGTAAAGCAGGATTTGCTATGAAGCTGTTGCTGAAAAGAGGTGCGTTCCGACCTTAGTTATGTTCATCAGAACCGCAAACTGTAGTATGATTTTGTCAATAACAGTTATTAGCAATGCTAACGTATCCTGTATCTAGCACAGCCTTTCTCCAGTTATTTCGAATAGATAATCTAGACAGGCGTCAGCAAAAGGCTAGACTGCTTTCGTTTTCTGGCAATTTTTTTGGAAGCTTCCCTTCTAATGCCGACTACAGCTAGTCTAGCTAGTCATTTGCTAAGTAAGGTATGTTGATGTGTTTAGAAACGTAGCGTCGCTACCTCGGACTGGGCAAGAACACCAGTGAGTGGGCTGGTCTGCATGTACATTTTGGGGCGTGACAAAGACACAGACCAGAGCCAATTGAATGCGCGATACCCTCCCGACGTCCCGAGGGTGGATTTTTCCAAAAGCTACCGTTCTACAGCTAGATTTTTTCTTTTTGAGATTTGCATGGGAAATAAGTGTCAATGGACTTTGAGGTTCACTGTATGTTCATTTTACCCACCGAACTGTCGTTATTCAACTATGACAAGGTAAAAACGGTTTTGCAGTCAGTGACCCCTTTAATGTACGCACTTTGATGCAAAATACTTGTCTTTGCTCATTTCACGTCCCACTTGCGCTGATGAATTCCCATGTGTAGCCTACCTCCAGGTTGAAGACCGCGTGCTTTGCATCGGGAAATTCAATGGTATGGTGAGCCTGGTGGCGTTCTTTCCTTTCAAATCCGCCCAGGCAGCCCTCGATAATATAAACGCAATCTCGGAAGGTGAGTTGGCGCTAGGTTTGCATAAAACCATCAATGATGTAATGATGCATTATAATCTTTCAATCCCCTGAATGACCATGTTGATGACATACCATCAAACCTGAACATCTGACCTGGGTTAATATATCAAGCAGAAGGCGTTTTTTTGCAGGACAAGTTATGACTTTAATAATAATAATAATAATAATAATTGATAGGTTTTATATAGCGCTTTATTGTGGGTCACTCAAAGTCGCTTACAGAGTCCAGTGTTCATTCAGACACAGACACACCGGTGGTGGTAAGCTACAACTGTAGCCACAGCTGCCCTGGGGCAGACTGACGGAAGCGAGGCTGCCAATCAGCGCCATACGGCCCCTCCGACCACCACCAACATTCATTCAACCAGCATTCAATCACATTTATACATGATGCATGTCTTTATGATGGTGGGGGAAACCGGAGTACCCGGAGGAAACCCACGCAGGCACGGGGAGAACATGTAAACTCCACACAGAAAGGACCTGGAGCGACCGGGGTTCGAACCAGGGACCTTCTTGCTGTGAGGCGACAGTGCTAACCACTGCGCCACCGTGCTGCCCAACTTGCCCATCATGGACTTGCCAGTGTCTCTGATGACCAACACAGGGGGGCAAAGTAACTCTCTCATAAACCTGTAGCGAAGGTTGTTATTCCTCGCTGCGGATCCTGTCGGAAGAAACATCAGCCATTTATGACCGTTTGCTTAGCGTTTGAACCAATGTGCCGCTTGCTACCTTTCCTGAAATGAGTCAACACGCTTCCCGTATGCTCTCAGGTATGGATATCTCCCCCATCGACTTGATCAACATCGAGAGCTTCTCAACCCGCGTGGTCTCCCTGGCCGCGTACCGCCTGGAGTTCCAGGAATACCTGCGCTCCAAGATGAGCCAGGTGGCCCCCAACCTAGCCACCCTCATAGGGGACGTGGTACGTAACTGACCCCTACAGGGGAGCTTTGAATCCTCTTGGGCCTAAAGAACGGGACCAATGATGTTCTACCAAATCTGTCAATCCCCTGAACATTTGTGTTGAGACTCCATGTGTACTGATGGTCCCCCTCTAAACTCCAGTAGTAAACAGGTTTCCATGACTTCAATTGTGGATGATGCATGTAAGCGACCCTACTTTTTACATGGCTGTGGTCTTGTCCTTTTTAGGTGTGGTCCATGCAGATCTCAAGCTGTTTCTGGAGACCAACCTTGGCGGGGAAGAAAAAGGCCATGCTGGGGGTGTCTGACAGCAAGATAGGTGCAGCGCTCCAGGAGGAGCTGGGGCTGTGTCCGTCCAGACTGGCGGAGTGGTAGTTGAGCTCCTCAGAGGTGAGAACGCACCAACTAACTGCTGGAGGGAAAACAAATCAAATGTTTTGTATTGGGTTGTACAACACTTATGTTGTGACACTAAGTTTCCAGAGGGTAGCACAAATGGAGGGCACAACTCATGTTTTGTGGAACTAGTGGACTAAATGGCAGATATAAATTGCAACCTGGATTGGGTTTAGAAGATCCCAACCGTAAGGCCTGGTTTGTTTTGATGACGCTTATCATCCTGATGTTCATGTCAATGGACCCTGATGGTTTATACTGAAAAGCTGAACAGCCAGGCCAAACGGCCTGAGAAAATGGCCTCCATGGTGCCTCCCTTCTACGTCTAAAACACTTGTGGCTAATTGGCTATACCGTTGCTTAACAAAGACGTTTGCCGTCTTTTCTGATAAGCCTTCGCCTCTCTACTTTGCAGCGAGTGGCACGGCTACCACTTCCCAGAGCTGATCAAGATTGTTACCGACAACTCCACGTACTGCCGCATGGCCCGGCCGATCGGCAACAGGAAGTAGCTGAGCGAGGAGTGTCTACCCGCCATGGAGGAGGTGGTGATGGATAGCGCCAAGGCCCAGTCCGTCCTGGAGGCCTCACGCAGCTCCATGGGTAAGATGCTGCACCTCAACCCAAAAGACCACTTTGGATGGTAGCTCTGCACTTCTCTTAGCCCCTTTTTTGCCCATCATGGACTTGCCAGTGTCTCTGATGACCAACACAGGGGGGCAAAGTAACTCTCTCATAAACCTGTAGCGAAGGTTGTTATTCCTCGCTGCGGATCCTGTCGGAAGAAACATCAGCCATTTATGACCGTTTGCTTAGCGTTTGAACCAATGTGCCGCTTGCTACCTTTCCTGAAATGAGTCAACACGCTTCCCGTATGCTCTCAGGTATGGATATCTCCCCCATCGACTTGATCAACATCGAGAGCTTCTCAACCCGCGTGGTCTCCCTGGCCGCGTACCGCCTGGAGTTCCAGGAATACCTGCGCTCCAAGATGAGCCAGGTGGCCCCCAACCTAGCCACCCTCATAGGGGACGTGGTACGTAACTGACCCCTACAGCACAGGGGAGCTTTGAATCCTCTTGGGCCTAAAGAACGGAACCAATGATGTTCTACCAAATCTGTCAATCCCCTGAACATTTGTGTTGAGACTCCATGTGTACTGATGGTCCCCCTCTAAACTCCAGTAGTAAACAGGTTTCCATGACTTCAATTGTGGATGATGCATGTAAGCGACCCTACTTTTTACATGGCTGTGGTCTTGTCCTTTTTAGGTGTGGTCCATGCAGATCTCAAGCTGTTTTTGGAGACCAACCTTGGCGGGGAAGAAAAAGGCCATGCTGGGGGTGTCTGACAGCAAGATGGGTGCAGCGCTCCAGGAGGAGCTGGGGCTGTGTCCGTCCAGACTGGCGGAGTGGTAGTTGAGCTCCTCAGAGGTGAGAACGCACCAACTAACTGCTGGAGGGAAAACAAATCAAATGTTTTGTATGGGGTTGTACAACACTTATGTTGTGACACTACGTTTCCAGAGGGTAGCACAAATGGAGGGCACAACTCATGTTTTGTGGAACTAGTGGACTAAATGGCAGATATAAATTGCAACCTGGATTGGGTTTAGAAGATCCCAACCGTAAGGCCTGGTTTGTTTTGATGACGCTTATCATCCTGATGTTCATGTCAATGGACCCTGATGGTTTATACTGAAAAGCTGAACAGCCAGGCCAAACGGCCTGAGAAAATGGCCTCCATGGTGCCTCCCTTCTACGTCTAAAACACTTGTGGCTAATTGGCTATACCGTTGCTTAACAAAGACGTTTGCCGTCTTTTCTGATAAGCCTTCGCCTCTCTACTTGGCAGCGAGTGGCACGGCTACCACTTCCCAGAGCTGATCAAGATTGTTACCGACAACTCCACGTACTGCCGCATGGCCCGGCCGATCGGCAACAGGAAGTAGCTGAGCGAGGAGTCTCTACCCGCCATGGAGGAGGTGGTGATGGATAGCGCCAAGGCCCAGTCCGTCCTGGAGGCCTCACGCAGCTCCATGGGTAAGATGCTGCAACTCAACCCAAAAGACCACTTTGGATGGTAGCTCTGCACTTCTCTTAGCCCCTTTTTTGCCCATCATGGACTTGCCAGTGTCTCTGATGACCAACACAGGGGGGCAAAGTAACTCTCTCATAAACCTGTAGCGAAGGTTGTTATTCCTCGCTGCGGATCCTGTCGGAAGAAACATCAGCCATTTATGACCGTTTGCTTAGCGTTTGAACCAATGTGCCGCTTGCTACCTTTCCTGAAATGAGTCAACACGCTTCCCGTATGCTCTCAGGTATGGATATCTCCCCCATCGACTTGATCAACATCGAGAGCTTCTCAACCCGTGTGGTCTCCCTGGCCGCGTACCGCCTGGAGTTCCAGGAATACCTGCGCTCCAAGATGAGCCAGGTGGCCCCCAACCTAGCCACCCTCATAGGGGACGTGGTACGTAACTGACCCCTACAGGGGAGCTTTGAATCCTCTTGGGCCTAAAGAACGGGACCAATGATGTTCTACCAAATCTGTCAATCCCCTGAACATTTGTGTTGAGACTCCATGTGTACTGATGGTCCCCCTCTAAACTCCAGTAGTAAACAGGTTTCCATGACTGAGGCCGGATAACATAATCTGGGTTGAAAATGGATGTTAATTCCAAGCTACAAATGTCGTGATGCACTTGAAATCTATATAAAACAAATATCCTGTGGCTTGCCTATCCCTCCAGGTCGGAGCCCGTCTGATCTCCCATGCCGGCCGTCTGACCAACCTGGCCAAGTACCCGGCCTCCACCGTACAGATCCTGGGGGTAGAGAAGGCCCTCTTCAGGTACTGGGGCGCCCCTTCCCTGCTGGGGCAATTGGTGGCTGCAGTGATGGCAGGGCTGGAGCCAATTAGGGTGACTGGTGGAGGCGTGAAGGTATTCACATGTTGACACCCCCCCTCGTTCCAGAGTGATCCCTCTATAACTCAAGCCTGCCCCCCCTATGGTCTGAGCAGCCACCCAAGGCACCGAGGTAGATTCCCATAACCAGGGTAGATTGCATTCTAGGGTTGGGTTATATGGTGTTCAAGATGAGTTGAAAGCTCGCCAAGCTTCTTTCAGCTAGTCCACAAGTAATTTAAGTAATCCCGTTGCATTTTAACACGCTCTCTATCCTAATCGTGCAGGGCTCTGAAGACGCGTGGGAACACCCCCAAGTACGGCCTCATCTTCCACTCAACCTTCATCGGCCGCGCAGCCGCCAAGAACAAGGGGCGCATCTCCCGCTACCTGGCTTACAAGTGCACCATTGTGTCACGTGTCGACTGTTTCTCTGGTGAGTGTCACAAACTCTCTTTAGCTACTTTCGCTCCTCAGAGATCCATTCTCAGGCCCCCTGCTCATTTGACCTAGACTTGCTGTGATGTTTTTATATTTTTCGTCAACAGTATTCAACTCTTTTGGGGTTGGTGTTGATAAGACTTAACTCTGAGCAAAGCCACAGGTCCCCTGTGGAGGGCTGGTGTCGCTCCCGTACTGGATGAGAGAGTAACTTAATGTCGTTGTCTCCTGTAGAGGTCCAAACCACCGTGTACGGCGAGAAGTTGCGTGACCAGGTCGCAGAGTGCCTGTCTTTCTACGAGACGGGCGAAGCGCCTCGCAAGAACCTGGACGTGATGAAGGAGGCTGTGAAAGAGGTGAGCCGAGTTTACAAGCGGCCCGTGTTGCCTCGTGCTTCTAACCTGCTGTGAATGATGACCACTTTATCCCCGACTCAACACATGGGGGCTAAACTGATTTAATGAGCCTGACTCAGCATGGTTTTGCCTAAACAACTCTTGCTAGCCTTGCAAGCCAAAGTTTTGCTTGTCTACCTCGTGGCCATAATCCTACGTCTTGTGTCCCTTTTCTAGGCAGTAGAAGTTGTGGCTGAGATAAAGAAGAAAGTGGAAAAGAAAGAGAAGAAACGCATTAAGCGTGAGAAGAAACTTCTGGAGGACGACTGAGACCCCCCGGCAGTCAAGTCCAATGGTGATGCAGAGGTATGTCACTAAGCTTCGTAACTTGAACCCACGCATGTTTTGATTTGGGATTCGACCTTTCCTCATGGTCCCATCTCGGTGTAAGACATGCCATAGTAAGCCGACTCCGAACCATTGGCCAGTTCCACACAGTGAGCTTGTTCACTGAAGTGAGTCGTACATCAAGACTCTGCACTTGCTATATCTTTCTAATAGGGAGGGAGAAGCTTGTGGAATATTGTAGTCTGATCATCCATTCTGCTCTTAAGGAGAATGGTGCCAACGGAGAGGAAGTTTCTGTAAAGAAAATCAAGCAGGAAGCTGCTGAGGTCAAAGTGGAGGTTAAAGCCAAGGAGCCTGCTGTGGTGGAGGACTCTAGCACCCCAGCCAAGAAGAAGAAGAAGTGCAAGTCTGAGGCGATGGAAGTGGAGCCTGCGGAGGCGGTGGCAGAGGAGACGGCCACCCCAGTGACTGAGAAGAAAAATAAGAAATCGACTTGGAAAAATACCGATTTTTTTTGGGGTTATGTACAGTTTATATCTATTCTCTGTTCCATGTGATGCTTTGGATCTGAAACCCAGCTGACGGAGTTGGGATGCAAATGTTTTAGTAGTGCTTTTGTTGACTGGTTTTATACTATAGTATGTGCCTTGTCCTTCATTGAAACTCCTGTGCTCTCTTATGTAAATATGATCCAATTAATCGATTTTCCTGATAGACCAACTGTTGAAGATTGCTTGTTTTCATTATGGATAGGTAAAACTTGTGCTCATTACTGTTACTGCACATTCTCAACATCAAAAAATTACTTTGTGTTCTAATTGACGCCTGTTACAAAATGTCAGCAACTGATCAATGCAAATTATACTTGGGGTTGGGCATTCAATTTATGACCCAACTATGGAGGTCATGGTCACACAATGGGAAAAGTTGAGAACTGAGCCTTCAAATATTAGTGTGAAAGGCTGACTGTTCACTGCTCAGTTCAGTAAAGAGCAAAATCATGCTGTGTGATGTAGATATGAACATAAGTACTGCTTTCAATGTCAACTCCATATGCTTAATAAATTGGGGGACTTGATCTATTTCCCATGGGTAATAATTTGGAATGCATAACTGTTCAGAACTTTTATTACATTGGACAACAATGATTAAACAACGTAAAAGTAGATCGACCACGTCACATGATGCTTGTTCATGTTCAAATATATTTACCATCAACTTCATAATTCCATGATTATTCATTCTCATTTGACAATTATCGCTTTTTTGGAAATAAAACATTCGAAATAAAAAAGTTACAAATGCAGAAAAACACATTTCATGTCCTACCAATACATATACACTGTATAAATACATACATATATTTTACATACAATAGCCATAAATTTGAAAGGGGAGATATTGAGTAAGTGGGAGGGTGGGGTGGGGTGGGTTGGTAGTAGTGTGTTTATAGCTTGGTGCTGTAAAATGGTTTGTCCCTCTACAGTCTGATCAGTGGGAGGTGTCAGCGGAGGCTCAATTGGCCCAGTATGGGGAGCTGCCATAGCTGGACTTGTTGAGCTGGCTCTTCTGCTGCATGCTGCTGGACTGGCCACGTTGACTTGGTCCGCCCTAAAAACAAGGCATTTCATCAGTAAAACTCTTCTAAAAGGAATGCTAAATAATGGATTAAGGATTGCAGGCCATGCAGTATGTTGGACTTTGAGTATGTGTGTGAGAGTGTGTACCTGTCTGTCCTGGACCAGGTGGTGGTGCAGCAGCTGGGAGTGTTGTTGCTGGTGGGCGGGGAGGATGTGGAGAAAGGGGGCCGGAGCGTAGCCTCCAGGGGCTCCTCCAGGGTTGAGGGGCCCCGGGCCCCCCAGTGCTGACAGCAGGTTGAAGGGTGGGGGGGTCCCCGCATGGAAACCCTGCTTATCAAAGGACTGGGGAGCAAAGTATATGGAGAATTAAGTAACAGGTTGGTTGTATGTACATATATATTTTTTATCATATTTATCTAAAATCTAAATGAAGAAAACAATGATGCTTTGTGAAAGAATTGAGCAAATGAGATGTGTGGGAGGTCTAATAATAACATTAGCCTCTGAGGGGAATGTTGTGTAAAAGAAAATAGTTTAGAAGATCCATGTAGGCTAGACACAGCCACAGGTTTCTCTGCACTGCACATACTTTTTTTGCGTACTAAAAACCATCAAAAGACCATTGTTGGTACATGAAATCACAGAATCCTGACCATAGCCAGCAAGAGACCTCACCTGGGTCTTGTTGTAAACAGTTCCACTGATGTCTGGAGTTGTCTGGCACTCTAGAGAAATTCACTAATATGGCAAATTACAACAACACAAAATCATATCCAATTGTATCCATATTTCAAATGTAGCTAAGATCGTGCGTGAAATACCACTGTGAATGCAGTTGTTTGTTTGGTTTGCAACAGGATTAGGCCATGTCACAGTCAAACTTCAGCTCCAAAATGTAAACTTTATTCTGGTTATCATATCAAACAATGTGTAGCCTAAGCAGGGCTGCCAACTTTTCAAAAAACCTTGGCGTGAGATTTGGTAGCCCCCCCCAAACCATCATTGACAGGGGGAGCTGCGCAATTCTATATTATCGATATTATATAGCCCACTATCAGGGCCGGTGTGGGACCCATTTTCAGCCTGGCAGTGTAATGGCGAAAGCCAGTCGATCCCCTACCAGGGGCCGAGCCATACGTCGAAAAATCGGGGCTTAACTCGAACATAGGAACTAGACAAGGTTTTGAGGTGAGGTGAAATCCGAACTTCACATGAATGCGAGCGCGCGAGCACAATTTTTTGCATTAATTTCAGTGCAGTAGCCTACAGTTCATATTGTAATATTCTCCGGAAAATAAAACCCAAATTTGATTTGGACCTGAAAGATTCAGGGCTTTGGAGAAAACATATTTTTCCCACCCTTGCAGGATTTATGAAGTGACAGATCTTTCTTTTTTACCTGCCTTTTTCGGTTCCTCCTGGCATCTTTTCCCCATCCATTTTATTATTTTCGCATCAGCTTAAATCTTGCTAACTCCACAACAAAAAATGATTGTTTAGGGTTGTCTCCGTGGCAACAACTTTACACGCACTTGTATTTGAGAAAGAGAGGGCGACAACTGAAAACGGCACTTTTTAATGCACGGTCTGATCATGCGCTTATTTAGATTAAAACCCAGCTTAGTTTACTTATCAGTCAGTCACACAGTTTTATTCAGTGTGTGAAAGAGAAAGCAGGCGATCTGCTGGACCAATTTATGAGCGGGCAGAGCGGCCCACCGTGAATTCTCCCAAAGGAACTAACGCGCTTCGGCCCAAAATCTGAGGGGGGCGTGAGAAATTGGTTGTGTGGCGTGAGAGCGTGTGAAAACATGCAAAAGCGTGTGTCACACGGCGAAACCGTAAGAGTTGGCAGCTCTGCTTACAGTGTAAGCTTATCATTAATATAACGTCTTGAAGGTTATATTGTTAACTTCAATCAACTCATGTGCATCCGAAATCCCTACAGGCTAGTTTAGCACTCGGAAGGCCTATCGTTAACACGTGATTATAGCCTACCATGTGGCCGGAATGTTAGCAAGAGAGGGATATTGTAGGTAGTTTTGTTGCAAATGGGTCGCATTTCCAAAGGAAATACATTGGTTAATAATTATAAGATTTATTTTCAAGTCTTTAACGATCAGTAAATTGGATAGACTTCAGACCACGTAATTTAGGATGTCCCGGAAGACAGAGAAGCTGATGGCAGGGGCGTGTCCAGACATTTTTGATAGGGGTGGCACCAGTGGGGCACTGACGTATGCAGGGGTGGCCAGGGACGGACTAGGAGTAAAAATAGGCCCTGGACTTTGATCCACACCGGCCCACCAGAACCGGTCCCGTAGGCCTATTCGCCATCACAGCGAGCGCCCTGCTAATGCATGCCAATTCTGTGGCTGATGTGATGTTAGGTAGTTCCACGCTTAATGCGAGCGCGCATAGCGCGCAAGCAATTTTTGGGGGCTGATTTGAGCGAAAAATTGTTTTTGGAGCTTGATGTAAAACAAACAAACCGTATAGCCGTTTGTCCAATTGGCAAACATTGTCTAGTGAAGGTAATTACGTTTACGTTTCTTAGCCTGGTTTTCCATCTTTATATTGTCTCTACTAGCTAGCTTTCGATTTGTCAGTTAGTGTCGCTTACACACAACAGTGACAGCCCGTAAGGGCTGCATACGTTCATTTGGAATAGACCAACCGTCCTGGGGGAAAGGGGGGCCGGCCAACCGTGTTGCTTGCCAACAGTGTTGCTGGCCAACCGTGTCGCTCGATCTTCTGCCGACATTTTTATTAGTAGGCTAGTTAAAAAATAAATAAGGCAAGCTGCCCTCCGGCCCAGAAGTGCTTCGGCCCATCGGGAATTCTCCCGATGGTGCTCCCGATGCTGATGGCCAGTCCGCTACTGGGGGTGGCATAAAGTGTGACCAGGAGCGCCTGCGCACACGCTTGTTAAAGGGACCGGGCGAAGCGAGTCTGCACTGGGGGAAAAAAGTTAACAGGCGCGCTCGCTTTGCGCACAAACTACGAGTTTGACAGCGACCTAAATACAGTTCTGACCGTCTGGCTGTCTTCGCAATCGTTTTAATCTTTAAAACGCTGCCCTCCTTTAGTTTTTTCGTGCAGAATTGACCCCTGGGCGAAATTAAGAACATGCTCATCAGACGCAGATCGACAACAGCTGCAGCAATCGTCAACGGAGGCTGACGGGGACAAGCGTTCTCGCTCAAATAAAAGTTTTTACAGAAACCAAAATAACAATTTGACCGGCTGGTTAACTTGGCATTCCTCGTATCTTCTCAAAGCTGTCCCCCTCTTGTTTTTTGGTTTAAAATTGACCGAGCAGCGTAATTATGAAAATACGATTAATGGGGCTACATACCACTTTAACGCATCTCTGCCTCTCAGGTTTGAGAAGGAACTGCAACTCTAAACAAGAGTGCAGTTTACATTCAGTGCCGTGGCCCGCCTCTGACTGAGCATAGCCAATCATATTTTAAAATATTGGGGTGGCACTTGGGGTGGCCAATCAGATTTCAGGGTG